>CALYLW010000596.1:0-368965 GCA_944989445.1 Ampullaceana balthica | reverse complement strand
GTGCCACTCTCACAAACTAACTTCACCTCCCCCAACCCTCCCCCTCCACATCCCCCACTCCCCCCCCCAAACCTTCCCCCCCCCCGCCCCTCCACCCCTTCACTCTCCTCACCTCACCCCCCATTATATTATTTTAATTTAATATTTTTTTTTATTTAGTATACCAATGCTTTATTTTGAGCGGTGCGCTTTCAACAATCTTTTATTGTCAAATTACGGTGCACACATTTTCGTGTATGTATCTTAAATTGAGCTGAGTGGTACAAAGCAGTTGCCTTTTTAAAATCCTTTATATTAACTCGTTGTGTCTGTTTGGTTGCTTGCTTGCTTGTTTGTCGAAAAAACTTTGGATCGATTTTAACCCACTTCCTCGTAAGCTAGCGAGCTGAAATTTTGCAGACAGTTTTGTGCAGATAATAAAAACGATGTATCAAAATTTCAGATCAATCGCATGTACTGTCATTAAATTATTGAATTTTTAGATTATTTTACTTATCTCTATGTATCATGTTATTTTTTGAGATAGAGTGTCGCGGTGCGTATTATATTGAACGACCTTTTTAATACGGTCCTGTTGCACGATTCGGTGCGTATTATATTGACGTTACTTTTTTAAAATATATTTTTTGATCGGTGCGCATTATATTAAACACGATTTACGAGACATAACTAAAATTTTGTGTGTATTTTTTTTATTGTCTTGCGCTGCCTATAAAATGAACATTCTTTTAGTCAGTTATGTCTGCTATATAAAGGATTTATAGTCAAAAACTTTGTTTTTTTTACGGAGGTTTTTTATTACGGGTATAATACAATTATCAAAATGATTGGTAATAGATAAATCTGATAAATAACTTGGTCAAAAAATGCAATAACCATCAACTAATGCTGGGGAAAATGGTCAGCACACTCCCGCTACAAAGTGCGGGTATATTTCTTTTTTAAATATAATTTTAATTTATGTAAGTACTGTATGTTCATTGTACTGATGAAGGCATTAGTCGAAACTTTTACTGTTGTATTAGTTAATTAATAAAGCTTAAATTTACTTTTTTCCTTACATAAATTGTTTGTGTATTTTGTATTTTATTTAAAAGCTTTATCGCAGTCCCATTCTATATGTCCCTTTGCCAACAACGTATCATTTTTTTAAAGTTCTAGGTCAGAGGTCATGGTCAGAAGTGTCTCACGTTTGTTCTGTAGGGAACACTTTGATCATAAAGAAAAAAACTAATGTATGGCTTTAAGAATTTTTAAAAATATGTTTGTCACACAAAGGAAAACCATATTTTAGCTCTTGGGGCACCATCCCACCCCGACCACATTTTTCTTCTTTTAAAAAAATTCTGCGGTCAAAACCCCAGGTAATATAATTTGTTTGAATCCACACGACCTTGCACATAGAATGCTCATGTCGTGCGTTTGTGCGTGTGTCTATGTGTGTGCACCCGCTAATTTTCTACGCAGCCATGAGTGGTAATGATAAGGGTGAAAAGAGCACATTTGTATTGCACATGTGCGCAAGGTTCCTTACAGGAGCAGCCGAGCAAGTCAAGGGGGGGGGGCAACACTGTCACATGTAGGGGCTTAGACCCCCTCCGTCCTGACAAGAGAAACGTACTCATCCGTGCATATCTATTTCAGCCTGGCCGACATTGACTCTACGCTGTGGTGCTCTGATGTGTGACGTGTCTTCCTACAGCTGTCCTCAGGAGCTGGTAATTAGGCGAGCACCCAGCACCACCCTCACCCCCCCCACCCCCACACCAAACCGTGCCATCTATGTTGGATTATAAAAACCTAATTGGCAGCGGTTCTCAAATCTCGTATGCTGAAACACGGCATTATTCAATGGTATCAATTTAGTGAGTCCTGCGTCGCATTATACAATTTTCTTGTAAATATATTTTTGTAACACACACAAACACACACGAATAAAACATTGAACAACGAATGGGCCCATAAAGCTGTATGACATCAATTTATAGTTGTTGTTTTTACCACGTTTTTATTAACTCGCTTTCGTTGGGCATTGTTTGTTTGTTTGATTGTCCAAGATTTTTTCAAATCTGCCAACGTAAAATTGAACCACTTCTGATGGTCCTAGAGATCTGAAAATATTTTACCACAGATAGATCTTGGATGACAATGCATTGTATCAAAATTTCAGATCGATCAAATGTAACGTTATTAAATTATTGAACTTTTAAGTTTATCTATAGTCTATATAAAAGCATCTGTACCGTCGGCTTTTGTTGACATCCGTGAGTTCGCCCCGTGACCACATCACAATGTTTTTAAAACGTTGGGCGGGCGCTTGTGAGGTGTTTGGTAAAATAAATAGAGGTAAAAAAATATTTTTAAAAACCAGGTTGTTATAAGTGGAATAAAAAGAATAAAATAAATAGAAGTAAAAAAAAAGATTTAAAAAAAACACGTTTTTAGAAGCGGACTAAAAAGAAGAAAATAATTTAAAACTTATTAGTTCAAGTACTTCGATTTAATATGACTAAAAACGTGGGGTGGGTGTTTGGTATAAAAATTAAAGATTTCTAATTTAGAAGGCAAAAGAGAGATCTATAAGTGAGAGAATGAGTGAACCGCATATGTTAAACCTCATAAGCGCCTGCCCCACGTTTTTAGTCATATTAAATCGAGGTACTTGAACTAATAAGTTTTAAATTATTTTCTTCTTTTTAGTCCGCTTCTAAAAACGTGGTTTTTAAAAATCTTTTTTTTTACTTCTATTTTTTTAAATTAAAATCCCCGGGCGCAATTTGAAAGATGTAGTCTGCGGGATAGTGACGGTAGAGCGTTTGCCCGACACAGTGGTCATTCTTTTTATATTTGAGAGCAATTATTTTTTTTTCAAACAAATCCAATTTCATTTGCGTTGAGAGACAACAAACAATGCGGATGGGATTAACACTAAAACAGCTTTTTAAATGGACGTAGTAACGTAGTAATTAAAGCTGGTAGAGTTTATTTATTCTTGTTTGTCGTTGCTCTTTTTATTGAACGAATTGAATAACATGCCTTGAACTTGTATGATTTAAGAATGTCTTTAGGCGAGTCCAATAAAAATCCGAAAAGAGAACCGCTGTGGGACACCTCTAACCACAACTGCTCGCTTTTGACTTACGGAAACATTTTATCCTTACAGGTTGCCTGGACGCCGTGGAAATTATATATATATATTTTTTTTAAGTTTTTAAAACTCTCCGGACCAACTGGTTCTGAGCGACATGGCGCAGCGGCTTGTTCTCGTTGCCCGGTGGTGACCCCGCGCGCCCCCCGCAACCACACACAGACAGCGGGAGATCCACGGGGCAACGCACAATGGGACACTTTGCATGTTAGCATGCTATATTAAAATCTATTCAGCTTTAACCCGCGGTCCCGGATAACGCCGACTTAACGTTCGCTAAACAATTTTAGTTAAAACCTCAAAGTTTTGTTGTTTTGTGTTGTGTTTTTTTTGACGCCCCACATGAATCAGAATTTGTATGCCCAGGGACAGCTTGAACCACAAAGTCGGTCTGTTTGGTGGCACAGAGGGTCGAACACGAAAGAAAAAAAACAGGGAGGGGTGTTGTCGTTTTCGCTTAAAACCTTGAAGCACCAGATGTTTTCTCAAACCAGCCATCGTGACCGTTATACCTCTGACAGACCCCGTGTCAAGGCCAGGTGGGGGGTGGGGGGGAACTGGATCCGTGACGCGTCGATCCAGGTTTGTAAGACGTTATTTAAATATTGTGATAGTTGATATCTCAGTTGATGTCCTGACAGATGTTCACGTTTATGTCCAAAGCGATGTCCAATTTGATTGTCCAAAACAATGTCTTATTGATTTCTAATTGACGTACAAATTGATGTTCCAATCGATGTCCAAATGATGTTCCAATCGATGTCCAATGGATGTTCCAATCGATGTCCAAGTAATCTTCAGGTTGATGTCCAATTGATCTCCAGGGATGTCCAAATTGATGCCCCACGTCAAGTTCATATCTGTGTACATCCGAGTTGATGTCCAGGTTGATGTCCAAGTTGATGTCCAAGTTGATGTCCAAGTTGATGTCCAAGTTGATGTCCAAGTTGATGTCCAAGTTGATGTCCAAGTTGATGTCCAGGTTGATGTCCAAGTTGATGTCCAAGTTGATGTCCAAGTTGATGTCCAAGTTGATGTCCAGGTTGATGTCCAAGTTGATGTCCAGGTTGATGTCCAGGTTGATGTCCAAGTTGATGTCCCACGTGAAGTTCATATCTGTGTACATCCGAGTTGATGTCCAAGTTGATGTCCAAGTTGATGTCCAAGTTGATTTCCAGGTTGATGTCCAAGTTGATGTCCAAGTTGATGTCCAGGTTGTGTCCAAGTTGATGTCCAAGTTGATGTCCAAGTTGATGTCCAGGTTGATGTCCAAGTTGATGTCCAAGTTGATGTCCAGGTTGATGTCCAAGTTGATGTCCAAGTTGATGTCCAATTTGATGTCCAATTTGATGTCCAAGTTGATGTCCAAGTTGATGTCCAAGTTGATGTCCCACGTGAAGTTCATAGCTGTGTACATCCGAGCTGGTGTCCAAGTTGATGTCCCCTGTGAAGTTCATAGCTGTGTACATCCGTGTTGATGTCCGACTTTGGTCTTCGAATGGATGTGCAGAGTTTATGTCCGAAGTGACGTCAGCATTGATCTGATTACATGCCTCAGTTTACAGTGGTGGTGTCACTGCTGTCATTTTGTTTATCTGGTTTAATGTCCATGCACTTTTTGGCTAGGGTTCAATTTGCCGCCGATAAAGATAAACTAAAACACAAGTCGTAACCAAACCTGGTATTGTTCATTGAACCAAGCAGGAACGCAGACACTAATTTTTTTATATATTTTTTGTTTGTTCAAGAATTGTTCTTTATTTATTTTAATTTATTATTGCTGGGGGGGGGGTGGAGTCGGAAAGGGGGGTGGGGGACCTGACGGGGGTAGTATTAGATTTTATTAAAGTTAAATTGAACAGCTTCTCGTGTCGCGCGCCGGATATTTCATACTTTAATGATCGGTTGCTATACTCTTGAGATGCTGTAACATTATAACGTATTATATTTCATCGAGTTCACTCAAGTTAACTTATCACAGATTTGACCCCCGCGGGTCCGATTCTTCGGCCCGACTGTCTTCACGGAGTCCGTGATTAACCTCCGCCTCCCTCCCTTTCCATCTGTCCACGACCCCTTATCTGGGGGGTCAGTCAAGCCACATTAGGCCAGAGAATCAGACCGGACGGCAGTAGGGCAATCAGGCAGATATTTGATCTTCTCGCCCACATTCCCTTTTCCTCGATAACTGAGAGTGGGGGTACTAATTATTACCAGGGATCTTCAGGGAACGGTGTTGCTCAAGAATGGGATCTCTACGTTTGTGTTGTCATTCGGTCCCAGTGGATCTCAAAACACTGTACTCTGGAGACGAAGAAATGATTTACGAATCCCTGTTTATAATGTATTTTATTTTGATTTTAATAAACAAATGACTTTTAAAAACTATTTTTTTTAAAGTGTGAAACATAAGTTAATAGCAGTGGCGTTACGACGGGCGGAAGGCGGAAGGTGTAAATGCCACGAGCGGGACTTTTTTAGGGCGAAAAATTCCTCATCGTTGATCTTTATGTATATTAAAAAGAATGTATGTCTTGTAGTCCCATATGCATTGGTACAACATTCATCCGATCGCCAGGAAACTTTGGTGTGTCGTTGAGTACACTCACGCGAAGTTTTCAGACATAATTTGTTAATGCTCATGTAAACTACTATGTATGACTACTATGTATGACTACTATGTATGACTACTATGTATGACTACTATGTATGACTACTATGATCCATTAAGAAAAATTAAAATCGGCTACCGGGTAAATGGGTGGATCTTGACAAAATGTGGTACACTATACATTTTTACCCCATAATAAAATACCATTTGAAACAAAACTCCAAAATCCACTCCTTTTGTGGCCGGGAATCCCATTTCGTATAGGAATAAATTACAATAGCTTTAAACAACAATATTGGGTCATATTTGAATTAAACTAGAGTCAAAGTTCGTAGTCTTGGCTTTTGAGATGCACACAGAAGCACATCTAAATTAGTTTCAAAGTAATCGTATTGTCCGATATAATGGGGGATGATCTGATAAATTAGAAAGTTTAATATTTTTTTGGGGTAGAACTTCGTTAAATTTGTAACCGATTTTTAATGAGACAGTTGTTTAAACGCTTACTCTATAATTTATCAGATATGAATTTAAGAGTCGTCTTTTTATTCACTTTCATTTTGGGCTTATCTAAAATATACTAGAACATTCTAAATTTTATCTTTGTAAGATCTCCAATAATTTTAGCCTATTTTAATTTGACACGTTTTAAAGTTTTACACCAATTATTTTTCAGACTATAAAATGTAATATTAGTATTATTGTTCACTTGCTTCGTGTATGATCTGATAATATTTTAGAAACTTTTGTGATTTCAGTTTCCGTTAGGTTGCTGTAATTTATAACATATTTTAATTGGATAAAATTTAAAGCCCTATCCAATTGTTGTTCCGACTGATTTTCAGTTGGTGAAACCTTACGTGCTGAATGAATAATGGTTTAAGCTATTGCATTACTTTGAAATACAATATTTGTCCTGGAAAAATAGTTACGACTAAAAGAATCCGTCTTTTAAAAGTTTCCGCAATTAGTATGTTGTGAGAAAAAGGGGTTGGTGATAGTAATAATTTAAAAATTGAATTTTAAAAAAACTTCCTTTCGTTTTGTCTCTCCGCAAAATTTCAAAATTTCCAACGTAAAATTAAACCACTTCTGATGGTTCTAGAGATCTTGGATGACGATTTATTGTATCAAAATGTCAGATCGATCGAATGTACCGTAATTAAACTAATGCATTTTTAGTTTATCTCTATATAGCATCTGTATCAGTCTGCTATTGTTGACATCCACGTGCTACCGGAGTTCACCCCAGCCATCGATTACCACATCTCCGTGTTTAACAGCAAGGAGAGTTCAGTCACGTTCTGTCTGTAAATGATTGTCTTGCGATGCGTATTATATTGAACATAATCATTACTTCAATAATCAATAATCCTCTTGGAACTCATTTAAATTTTGAAAAACCATTATAGCATAATTTCTAAAAATATGTTCAAAAATTTTCGATATACTCTATGATTTTTGAGGCTCCTATCCTATTAACTCATGCAGGATTCCGGATCTGTATATGTCGTCAACGATTCAACGCTTCCGGATCTGTCGTCAACTTTTTCAATACGCTCGTAAACACGTTTTCTGACTTGCTAGAGAGCTGAAATTTTCACAGTAGGTTTGACTTGTGGGGAGGATAAAGCTATTAAATTTTCAGATCGATCGAATGTACCGTAATTAAATTAATGCATTTTTTAAAGTTTATCTCTATATGTAGCGGCCAGCTTTTGTTCACATTTTACGCGTCACGCTGAGTTAAGTTCAGCCATCCGTGACCAAAACTTTTCCCTGCCCCCTCCGTTTTACAACAAAGAGTATTTAAGGCAATTTCAGTCTGTAAATGTTTGTCGCGTTTAAGCATGATAATTACTTTTTAGTTATGTCTCATATAAAATGGATTTATAGAACTTTTGTGTTAGTTTATCAAATTTTATATCTCACATTAAATCCCACAATCGATCACAATAAATATCAATAAAACTTAGAGTTCTGAGTCCCCCTGTGTGACTACTTAGTTTATGACTAAAAAATTATTTTCTACTTTTTCATGCAAGATTCTACATTCCTCAATGCTGCTGTGCCTCATCTTTTTAAAAAGTTTTTTGTTCATTTTATACTCTTAGACTAAAAAGAATAAGTTCAAGTACTCTGATTTAATATGACTAAAAACGTGGGGCGGGCGCTTATGAGGTTTTGCATATGCAGTTCACTCATTCTCTCACTTACAGATCTCTCTTTTGCCTTTTAAATGATAAATCTTAAATTTTTATACCAAACACCCCATAAGCGCCAGCCTACTTGAACTTATAAGTATTAAATTATTTTCTTCTTTTTAGTCCACTTATAAAAACGTGGTTTTTAATCATCTTTTTTTTTAAACCTCTATTTATTGCGAACATGACTCACCCTCGCTAGGGTCGGCCAATCACAGTTTATGGTTGGCTAGGGATGGCAGGTAACAACAAACGCAATGCGCATGTCTCCACATTTACTCGCATTTTTTCATTTCTTCGCGCTGCTGTTTGTGCCCGTTCTCTCTCACTCACCGTTCTTTGCACTATCTATGATGAGCAAGTCTGCGGCGTATGATACGCCGCGGGTGGTATCTAGTTATATTTATTAGATGTTTTTAGGGAAGAAATTGTACGTAATAATCTTCTGTACTGAACGAGCGTCTTTAATATTTAAGATAAGAAATACTACGGAGCACTGAATCAATACTTCTTTCAGTCATATTTTTCCACAATGATAACGGTTTGGTTTAATTATTACTCAATTTACGACCAACCCAATTATAAACATTGCGGGGACGTGGTGGCGGCGCGCTCGACTGGCGTACCCTACGGCGGATTAAAGGGGGGGGGGCTGAACGGGCTAAAGCCAGGGGCCCCCGATGATTTAGGGGCCCCCAAAATTATTATATTATATAATAAAGGTGGGCAAATTTGTGCATGAAGCCTTGAAAATATAAAAAAAATTAATAAAATCCCATCTACTTATCAAGAAAAATGTCGAAGAGTGTGAAATACCAGAAATCGTCATCATTTGTAATAATATCTAGGGAAAACTAGCTTTAGAAAAACAATCGACTTCTATTTAGTTTGGAAAACTTACGACAAAAAACTTTGACATAGAAGAGCATAATTCAATAATCGAAATTTTAACCAACTTCCAAGTTAGTACACTGTTTACGAGTTTCGACCTACAGACAGACTGCAGTAAGAAGTAGATATTCGAATAAATATGTAACTAAATACTAGTAACGTATATACTCGTTCTATAGCCGACTTTTTTGGGACAAAATCTAGGGGGAAATGTTTGGCTTACGAGCGGGTCATAGGTGATTTCTGTATGTACATTAAATATCGGTGTCCCTAATTAACCTGAATTACATGTTGCGTTCCGTTATTAGCTAAATACCATTCAATCGTGTTGAGCGATTCATCAATTAATACCAATTAAGTCCCATACTGGATCAGGAATTGCCCAAATTATTTTTAATATTTTGAAAGAAATTGACATTCAAATTCAAGATTGCCGTGGACAGTCATACGACAATGCTGCAAGTATAAGTTGGAAGTAAAACTGATTCCAGACTATCCTTCGTGAGAAGTGCAGTGTTGCTCATTATGTGCCGTCCACAGCTTATTCCCTTAATTTGGTTGGGAAAAGTGCAGCAGAAGGTTGTCCTGCTGCAACCAGATTTTTAAATTCTTTTATTTACTTATTTTTTCATTCTGCAAAATCTTTATACCTGGCTTGTTGCATCTATTCATCGTTGGCAGGGTCTTCAGAAACAATCGAAAAGGTTATATGTTAACAAAGCCTTGTCTGACACAAGATGGTCAGCCCGACATGATGCTGTAAGATCTGTTAATAAATAATACCATGAGAATTTTCCAGGACTGGAAGAATTGGCAACTGACGACAATCAGCCGCCTGACAGTCGACTTCAAGCATTTCGAAAGGAACTTGAACAACTGAAACTCGCTAGTTTACTTGAAATTAGAGACACAATTTTAAAATGGTTTCAGAAAATGAATGCATACCTTCAAGATACATTTGTTGAAATATCTTCTTGAGTTTGTTAAAATACAGCGTTCTGAATTTGATTTCTATGAAGAAAAAGGAAAGGATATGTCCGTGGAGAAAGAGTATAAACAATCTTCAATGTGATTAAAGAAAGAGAAAGTGTCATCTTGATGAAGAGACATCAGCCGAAACAGTATTTTCTCCGAGACAAAAATTCAAGGTTGAGGTATTTCTGGTATTCATTGACAAACTTTCTCCAGCCCTAAAACATCAGTTAGATGCATATAAAGGCATCAATTATAAATGTGGCTTTCTTACAAACCTTACGGAGCTCAGCAATGATGCCATCCGAAGGGCAGCAGCCAGGTTAATGGAAGAATATTCAAGTGATTTCGAAGACTGCTTTCCTTCAGAATTAGTATAATTTTCAGAACTCTTCAAAAAGTTTTTTTTCCAGCCCCAGGGTCAAGAAAAGGAAGAAGAACAATGTAAAACTCAAAATACATGCACAGAGCTAAATATGTTGCTGTTTTTGAATGAGCTAAATTTTACAGAGTCCTTTACAAATTTACACATTGCACTTCGCATGTATCTCCCGTTGATGACATAAAGTGCAGCTGAGAGCGATCATTTTCAAAGTTGAAAAAAATAAATTATGAAATTAGAAGTTGCATAGGACAACAAAGACTGAGTCAGCACTCTCTCTAATGAGCATTGAAAGGAAAATCGTAAGCTCACTAGTTTTACTGACTTGATTAAAAATCTCGCCATGAGAAAAGTTCGCAAACGAAGGTTCTATAGATTGAAATAAATAATAATAAATATTTTAATGACGTGTGGATTCGTGTAACTTTATATTAATTTAATTGACTTCTATTTAATTTTTTGTCTTATTACACCCTGCATTACCAGTTACACAGTCTTATATTAGACTGCTAGTGATCCTTTTATTTAAAATTACGCTGCCTGGACAGGGCCCCAGTTAGAATTGCAGCCAGGGGCCCCGAGCAGTCTTAATCCGCCCCTGGGCGTACCGATGGTCACGGGTTCGAATCCATGTAAAGGCAAGGATTTGTTCCCAGGGCCTAGGGCGTCCCTGAGTTAACCAGCTCCGAATGGGTACCTAACACTAGTTAGGCGGCTGGGTAATGCTTGGAACCCACAAAGCCGCGGCCTGTAAACGCTGCATCACTTGCCAACAGTTCATCTGTCATGGTTCGTGGGCGCAATTATCTTCTGCATAGAAGGAGCGTCTGTATAGATAAGAAGAAGATAAACATTGAATTAATAGAAAGTTTCATAATGAAAATAAATCCAATTTATAAATACTTCCCAATGCAAAACGTCATCAACACGATTTTACTCAATCAATTTTACGTTGGCAGTTAAGACGCCTAAGATCATTTGTTTTTCACCATTAAAATTCCACCATACTCTATCAAATTAAAGACAGTCCTAGAGTATATTCTGGCATAAATTAATAACATTCCCAGAGTACATACCGTTATAAAATAATGACAGTCTTAAATGAATAACTTATAAAATAATGACAGTCCTTATACTGTAATAGTATGTTTTAAGTATTACTTCATGAAGAATTTTCTAACATTATTGATGGACTTAATATCCAAAGGACATGAAGAAATAAACAAAAAATGGGCGCCCCCCCCCCACCCACCAGCATTCCATTCCCAAAAACTTGTCACATTGTGTATGTTAAATAAAACAAATTACTCTTGTATCCAAATGAATACCTTACAGTAAATTGATTATTTGATTTTTCATGTCTGGCCTATAGATGGCTCATAGGGCCCCTGATATTTCGTGTTTTTTCCCGTCTGGCCTATAGATGGCTCATAGGGCCCCTGATATTTCGTGTTTTTTCCCGTCTGGCCTATAGATGGCTCATAGGGCCACTGATATTTTGTGTTTTTTTCCCGTCTGGCCTATAGATGGCTAGTAGGGCCCCTGGTATTTTGTGTTTTTTCCCGTCTGGCCTTTAGATTGCTCATAGGGCCACTGATATTTTGTGTTTTTTTCCCGTCTGGCCTACAGATGGCTCATAGGGCCCCTGATATTTTGTGTTTTTCCTGTCTGGCCTATATAGATGGCACGAAGGGCCCCTGATATTTTGTGTTTTTCCTGTCTGGCCTATATAGATGGCTCGTAGGGCCCCTGATATTTTGTGTTTTTCCTGTCTGGCCTATATAGATGGCTCGTAGGGCCCCTGATATTTTGTGTTTTTCCTGTCTGGCCTATATTGATGGCACGTAGGGCCCCTGATATTTTGTGTTTTTCCTGTCTGGCCTATATAGATGGCTCATAGGGCCCCTGATATTTTTTCACGATCTGTCGGTTTGTTGCAGCTAGATGAAGATCTTGGAATCTGAAATATCTAGATACATTATTTGCTTTTCTTTGTTGATGGTTCTTGTTAAAGTTTCTCAAAGTCTATCTGGTTTTCCTTTGTCCTCTAGTTGCCATGTGAGGGTCTGTCCTGGCAGGATCGATCTGACCATGCGAAGCACATGGACAATGTATGGCCATCTCTCTCTTTTTTTTTCTTGGCTGGTGGATGCATTATATAAAGTTAAATTAAATGTGTCTTTGCGATTAGTAGAAATTGCTCATATTTAGAAGAAATAAATGTTTAGATAAGGATTTCAGAGGCCACTGAAATTTAAGGTTGAAAAACGCTGCATGCTCGGTCACTGAAAGGAAGTAACACAGGAAACCCAATTGGGTCTTATTAATTTCATTGCGTTTTATAAAGCAGAAATATTTTAGAATATGTGCATTTTAAAGCAAATTTTATCGAATAGCTATTTCAATTGCAAGCTGTGAACGAACGTTGCTCTTATAAGTGTTGTAAGGAAAACATTGGGGGGAGGGGGCTGGCGGACTTTGAATACGTCATTGAACAGTTTGCGACAGGGTAAAGGTAATGTTTCGTTGACCCAATAAACCACGCTACGACAGTGCTTCACCTCGGTCATTTATTTTATATTTTCTATAACATTTGCCTTCTTTAATACAACTTTTGAAATAAAATTTGAATGGCTTTAGCTAATTTAATGTAATTGACCAACGGGATTAAACGTGGAGGGAGGGTGGCGTTTTTATAGTTTTTTTTCCCGGGCGCAAAATATCCTAGCTACGCCTCTGAATTGGCATACACGAACAGAACATCAAACATTATTATACACAGTCTGAGCAGAGGTGTGGAGGGGGGGGGGAGTGGAGGTACGGTGGCACTTGAATTATTTTTTTTTGGAAATGGTGAGAATTTTTGCCAATTGGGGAGTTTTTTATTTGTGGGCCCGGCTGAAATTTTCTGTCAATGTGTACTTAACTTTAGCTAAGCCACTGGATACATGGTGCACAACAGGGTAAAGAACTGGGATAGTGAGATCAGCACACCTATTATTATGTATGGCCCAAATAAAATTAAAATATAAAGTAACCCCACCCCAGTATTTTATTCTAAGCACTGGTATTTTCATTTTGACGTTGACATCTTTGAAATCTTGATTAAATGGTAATTGATTGTATGTCCCCTATTGATGTTACTTCTCCTTTATTTTTTAATCCCTTATATTAACTTCACCACCGTCTCTCTCTGTCGTGATCTCTGTCTCTCTGTCTTGGGCGGGCGGAAAAACAAAAGTAAATAAAAGTAAAATGTTTTTAAAAATCTTTTTTTTAAAAGGACACGCTTTTATTTACAAACATTTACAGACTGAAACGCGCTGATCTCCCCTGCCCTTGATGTAAACACGGGAATTCGGTAAACCAGGGCTGGAGTGAAACCAGTGAGCCGTGGAGGTCAACTCTAGCAGACGACTATACATTCTAAATAGTGATAAATAGAGATAAACTAAAAATTGATTAATTTAATTACGCTACACTCGATCGATCTGAAATTTTGATACAATGCATTGTCATCCAAGATCTATCTGTGGTAAAATTTTGAGATCTCTAGGACCATCAGAAGTGGTTTAATTTTACGTTTCAAGATTTGAAGGAAGGATGGATGGATACAACATACAAACAGTGTGACTTAAATAAAAGCGTGTAAAAATGACCCACTTTCCGTGAAGCCATCGAGCTGAAATTTGGCACACGGACCCGTGTCACTTAACAATGAATCGTATCAAAATTTCAGATCGATCGAACGTACTGTAATTAAATTAATGCATTTTTAGTTTATCCCTATACGAGGTATGTAATTTAATTTCACGGTTTGTTATTGTTGTTTATTTCACATGACAACTCAGTTCGTGCGTTGACGCGATGTACCGGGGTGCTTTTGTTTACATTTTACGTGTCACGCTGAGCTCGGTGCAGCGATCGGTGACCAGACTCGGGTTATAAAGCAAAGTTGAGTTAAGATAGATTCAGTCTGTAAATGTTTGTCGCGTTTGAAAATAATCAATACTGTTAGTTATGTCTCATATATAAGGGATTTATAGTCAAGAACTTTTTTTTACGGGTTTGTTTTATTTATGGGTTGTTTTGTTCTTAATAACGCGATAAATGATTTTCGTTTCTGGTGGTCTCATGCACGAGAACAACATGCTGGTACGGAAGTCATATTTCATGACTTGAACTCAACATTTCGGGGGGGGTGCTCGTCAATGAGGAACTTGATAACAAACGAGGTCTATGTCATTTTGTGACCCTTAGTGGCCATACCCAAACTTCCCCCCCCCTCCCATGTTTGATCCCGATGCTGCACTGCCGGACATTGGTGTTGATATCCGCTTTTGTTTTCACGTGTGTTTTTTGTTTGTTTGAAGTGTTTTTTTTTCTGTGTGCGCGTCTGCGGGGGTTTATTTGAAGTCTTTTGACGGTTTGTTCCACTGATGTGTTAGTGCGCACCTGATTTATCGTCCCCGTCCATTGTTGACTCAACACGCACGGGTCCAGGGGTCAATCATAAGTCAAACAAACAAAACAGAGGATGAGGTTGACCGATGCCGGCGCGCTGTTTACCGTATGAAAGTGTAGCAGAGTTGGACCGTCAGAAAGTTGGTCTCACGTTAAATTCTGGCGTGTTTACTTTTCTCACCGGGCTGAAAACAAAATTAATATAATTTATTAATATTAACGACATTGTGCTCGCTTGCTGATGAAAACGTGTCTAGATCTTAATTTTTTTAAATTTTTATTTTTTGTGTGTATTTTTTTTCTTTCAAATACTAAACATTCCAATTATTTCTGTGTCTCTTTCTAGTCAACTTTTGGTTTATTACCCGGTTCTGTCCCCTTTAAAAAAAATATTCCGTCAGATTTATGTACTGTTTTGAATATCCTCAATCTGACAAGTGATATATTGCTTACATTCTGGACCATAATTATCGGATTGCCCTGTTGTTATTTAGTGTTTCGTTATTTCAGATAAAGATCAGTATTTACATGGGCACCACTAGTATTCCCTACCGCGCAGCTTTCTTTCAGGGACCACGCAGCTTTCTTTCAGGCGCCGCGCAGCAGTTCTGCGTCACCGCGCAGACAAATTTCGAAAAGGCTGATCCGTAAAATTTATAAAAAATGTCGCGGGTAATTATTTAAATTACCGTACATACTCGTTCTATTGCCCGTTCGTTCATAAGCTGACTCCCCCCCCCCACTCTTTTGGAAGAGAATAGTATTAAAAGTGTGTAACCCGCTGGTAAGCTGACCCCAAAAAATAATAGGTCAGCGTAAACAAAATGGTACACATTTTTTTAAAAACTACAAGCTAAATCGGTCATTATGATTGTTTACTTTGTACTACCTATCTATGTCTTTGTACTTAGTGTTAGGCAAGAGTTACATTTTAAAAAAAATAATTTTCTTCTTTGGTAAACAGTGGCGAAAGCGCGTACATTAAAATTCGTTGTTGAAAACAAAATTTGTAAAACAATTTATTAAAACATTCACGAAAAATAAATACAATTATTAAACAAGGTAAGTGCAGATGTTTAGTAATATTTTATAGCTTCTGGTAGAGCAGTCGAATCTTGTAGAATGTAGAAAAGGACCTTGATGATCTACAATAACAACACCGATATTCAATGTACATGCAGAACCCGACCTTTTCCCCTAGATTTAGTCCAAAAAAGGTCGGCGTTAGAACGAGTATATACGGTAAACGTTGGACATAATATCAGAGCAGCATTAAGGGATTGAGCAGCTTTTGAGCTTCTATTGAATGTTTCTTTAAATTTAAAAGTTAAGACACAATAACTCAGTGAAACAGCCGAATGAAGCGCTAACTGATTTTTAGTCAGAGCAGACGATCAGACTGGGTCCTATTTTCGATTACCGTAAAATGAAAGATAATTTGGTTTTAATAAATATACTTGAAAGCAGATTTTGACAGATATTTTTTCACAGGGAAATAAGAATATCTAAAACAATAAACACAGAATACGCTTTGTTGATATGCAGAAATTTGGTTCCATAAGTTTATAGCAAATGTTCCCAGAAAGGCTCGAGACATGAGATTACAAGCAGCACACTGGAAGAGTTTTAAAGATGAGCATGTACAAAAAAAAAGCTGTTTGACAAAAATCTCGTGACCTTAAATATGATAAAATCTACAATAGTTAAATTTGAATTTTATAAATTTATTTACTTGAATTCATTTGGTTAGGTGGTTTTCAAAAATCGAATCACTGGCGAAAAAGATTTCAGCGCATGGGTGTGTGTTGCAAGGTGATTCAGTATCCTTCAAGCCACTGCATGTCTTTTGCGACATTTTTGTCTACGAACATTTATGAGAAAAGTATTTCTGAGAAACATAAAAGCGACGACGCAATACTGCGAGCAGCAGGTTTCGACGTCATCATGACTCAATCAAAAAGTGTTGAAAGAAAATAATTGATAAACAGTGCGTGTACTCCCATGTGTGTCTTCTTTTGAACGAATTGGGGGAATTTGCTGATTTATGCAAGCTGCTTCAAAGAAAAAGTATACAAAGCATCGATACTTTAAAGCATATGTGTAATAAGGGAGTGACTTTCGTGACCATGACTTTGGTAAAATGTTGACTAGGGCCTCATTCTAAATCCGTTGAACGTGTCTGTGTTTCCATTAGGACTCTAGTTGAACGTGTCTGTGTTTCAATTAGGACTCTAGTTGAATGTGTCTGTGTTTCCTTTAGGACTCTAGATGAACGTGTCTGTGTCTCCATTAGGAGTCTAGTTGAACGTGTCTGTGTCTCCATTAGGACTCTTGTTGAACGTGTCTGTGTTTCCATTAGGACTCTAGTTGAACGTGTCTGTGTCTCCATTAGGACTCTAGTTGAACGTGTCTGTGTTTCCATTAGGACTCTAGTTGAACGTGTCTGTGTCTCCATTAGGACTCTAGTTGAACGTGTCTGTGTTTCCATTAGGACTCTAGTTGAACGTGTCTGTGTCTCCATTAGGACTCTAGTTGAACGTGTCTGTGTTTCCATTAGGACTCTAGTTGAACGTGTCCGTGTTTCCATTAGGACTCTAATTGAACGTATCTGTGTTTCCATTAGGACTCTAGTTGAACGTGTCCTTGTTTCCATTAGGACTCTAGTTGAACGTGTCTGTGTTTCCATTAGGACTCTAGTTGAACGTGTCTGTGTCGCCATTAGGACTCTAGTTGAACGTGTCTGTGTTTCCATTAGGACTCTATTTGAACGTGTCTGTGTTTCCATTAGGACTCTAGTTGAACGTGTCGTGTGTTTCCATTAGGACTCTAGTTTCCTTGGAGGCCAGTTGATGCAATTGCGATCACTCCAGATGTACGTTTAAGTCGACACGTAATATAGTTTAAGTTTCGTTAAAGAAGAACTTGCAGTACAAGTTTTCAAATGTAAGGTATTCTGAGAGCAACTGGAAGATATTCTGCCTTAACTAATTTTTTTATTATTGCATCCTAAGGTCAGTGCTTGCTGGAAAAATAGCAGAAAGAGAAGGATTGAGCAAAGTTCGAAGAGATTGCCATTATTTTTAAAAGGTTTTTATATGTTCAGTAACCCCCACTATATATTAATTTATTTTGCTATTTATTTGGTGGGGGGCACTGTTTTGCTACAGGTTGCCCTTCATACTTCTGTCGTTTCGGACTATTCATTAATTTTTTTTAAAGTTTTTGATGTCGGATCCAAGTAAATTTCAATCGCATTTGAAAATAGAAATTAACTTTCGCACGGTCTCCCTCTATTACCATTTACATATTTGAATCCTCGATAAACAATTTGAACCAAAGTTATGCAAAAAAAAGAAACCCCTGTTTCACGTTCAAAGTTGTATAAACTTTCAAAATACGTATTTCTCACTGGAATCCAACCCGCCTCCATCAAGTAAGGACAGTTCCCACATCTGACCATGTTACGAAGGTATCCTGCCGACCCGTGTCGTTTTGTCCTTTGTCAGGTCGTCCCCTGTCTTGCCGTGTAATTTCTTTATTTTACAAATATGAAAACAGCAGACGCCGACAGCGTTCAATGAATATATGGTAGATATAACTAAATGGTTACGCATTTAAATCATCTCACTCTTTCATTTGGGCTCTCTGCTTAACTCCTAGTTAATATTTCAATATCATCTCACTCTTTCATTGGCCTCTCTGCTTAACTCCTAGTTAATATTTCAATATCATCTCACTCTTTCATTTGGGCTCTCTGCTTAACTCCTAGTTAATATTTCAATATCATCTCACTCTTTCATTTGGGCTCTCTGCTTAACTCCTGGTAAATATTTCAATGTCTTGATATTCACCCACTTCCTTCCGCCACGTCATCCAAAGCCCCATACCCGCATGTTTTCATTTCCCCGTTTCTTGTTCTGGCGAACCCTACACCGTCCCTCGTCTCCCAAACAGCAGCCCGAAGTGGCTCATAGTCTTTCCACGTTTGATATATCACAGAAGCGACTTTTTTGCTACAGACAGGGCGAAGGGCGGATGAAGGTGGTGGGCGCCTCGAGGAAATGAAGCGGGCTGGTGGTGTAAGGCCGGAGAGAATAATGTAACAGCCATCCGGCAGACGACCCCGAGTTTTAAATTATATCATAACCCGAGCCTCATTTATCAAAAGCCGTAATAAAGGAATTCTGTAATCAGTTTAGGTCTCTCTACATCCGTCTCTATCATTCCCTGTTTTGCTTCGGCTCCTTCTAGATTGGATTTCCCCGGGGCCGCTCGCGCGCTCGTCGCACGTAACCAAAACGAGGCACCTCTATGATGTGTGCTGGGGGTCGCAGGTCGCGGAGGCAGGACACCACGCAGATTTGGTTTTGATGCGAGGGTGAGTCGAGGTGGGGTTAGAGCCCCCCTTCCACACTCCTCCTCCCACAGACGCCGAGTCTGGGTCCGCAACGGTCCTCCGAGAATCTGATAGCCACCAAAACAAAATAATAATGAGCTGCTAGTCCGGGCCACTCGGGGTGTACCCTGTGTCGAACTCGCGGGGAAATTTGAATCGGGATGAGGCCGGTTTATCTTGATCTAACCCAGGCGTTGTCAGCGAGGACTGCTCTAATTTGCCCTCGGACTTCCGTCTGGGGCCTTTTCTTAAGACGGGGACCGGGGCCACGTGGGCCCCGTCATATGCTAATGACGTCAACGTAATTGGCCTCGTGAGCAGTGCTTAGTATGCGCGCGAGGCGGGGGCGAGGGAGGGGGGAATACATGAAAATGATGAGGTAAAACCGATCCCGTGGTGCTTGGGACAGAAGGAAATTGTGCCCTGGAATTTGATTTAAAATTAAAACAGCCGGGTTGTCCGTGTCATTAGGACAAATGAACATCGTCTGCTCGGGTTCAGGCCGGGCCAGGCTCATTGAGTCATATTCTTGTATGTCCATTCCTCACCGACGTCACCCCCCTCCCACGAGTTTTACTTTATATAGTTAGTTTAGGTTGGGAGGTGGGGGTGTGAGGGCGGAAGAATATTATGGGGCCTTCCCGACTCAGGGGATTCTACTCTTCCTGAATAAGATTGCAGCATTACTCTAAAGCACCCTTTATGACATCCCTTGGAATTCGAATGATGTATTTTTTCCACCTCCTACTTTCTTTTCCCGAGTTCTCCTTCCATGTTGTTGTAAATGTTGGAATATTAAACGGATTGCTGCAAGCTTTACACCCGGATGTAGATAAGAAGGTTCTTGGGTGTGCAAGGAAATAAGTGTTTGGTTACAGATTGAAGGGCGTGTTTGTGTGTTACGTCACTGGATTCTGTGTGGAGTCTGGAGGATGTAAAGTGTTGATGTATTGAAGTGTAATGGATCAGCAAGTGGACCACGTCTGCTCGTTACACGGATGGGGAACTAACAAATGGTGGTGAATTGATTGTGGAACTATTGAATGGTGAACTGTTAAATGGTGAACTATTTTTGTGAACTATTAGCCGGTGAACTATTAGCCGGTGAACTATTTCATGGTGAGCTATTTAATGGTGAACTATTGAATGGTGAACTATTGAATGGTGAACTGTTAAATGGTGAACTATTATTGTGAACTGTTAGCCAGTGAACTATTTCATGGTGAACTATTTAATGGTGAACTATTATTGTGAACTATTAGCCGGTGAACTATTAGCCGGTGAACTATTTCATGGTTAACTATTATTGTGAACTATTAGGGTGAACTATTAGCTGGTGAACTATTATGGTGAACTATTATGGTGAACTATTGAATGGTGAATTATTATGGTGAACTATTAGCTGGTGAACTATTGAATTGTGAACTATTAGCTGGTGAACTATTATTGTGAACTATTATGGTGAACTATTATTGTGAACTGTTATGGTGAACTATTAGCTGGGGAACTATTATGGTGAACTATTATGGTGAACTATTATTGTGAACGATTATGGTGTACTATTGTGGTGAACTATTATTGTGAACTATTATTTGGTGAACTATTAGCTGGTGAACTATTATGCTGAACTCTTATCTGGTGAACTATTATGTGAACTATTGAATGGTGAACTATTATGTGAACTATTGAATGGTGAACTATTATGTGAACTATTGAATGGTGAACTATTATGTGAACTATTGAATGGTGAACTATTATGTGAACTATTGAATGGTGAACTATTATGTGAACTATTGAATGGTGAACTATTATGTGAACTATTGAATGGTGAACTATTATGTGAACTATTGAATGGTTAACTATTATGTGAACTATTGAATGGTGAACTATTATGTGAACTATTAGCTGGTGAACTTATTTCATTTTAAACTATTATCTGGTGACCTATTATTTCATGTTGAACTATTTAACGGTAAACTATTTAATAGTGAAATATTTAATGTGAAATATTAACTGGTGTACTTATTAATGATGAGCTATTAACTAGTAAACTATTAAATGGTGAAGTATTAAGTCGTGAACTATTAAATGATTATAAAACAATTTTTGTTGAATTTAATTATGGGAAGTTCGTTTTCATTAAAATATTGATGATTTTAATGTAGATTTTAAAAAACGCAAAAATTTAATGGTGATCAATTAATTATGGATTTAATTTGTGAACGAAGCGCGATGTCAATAGCGATGTAGGGTCAGAGAATGAGTTGTCTGCACGTGGTGGGAAGTAGGTCTGTTAGGTGTAGAAAAAAGATTGCGACCACAAGGCGCCGCAAGGCACGGTGTTGTTTACCACCTGTTGCTACTTAACACTATATAATATACCGGAACTCTGAAACTATTGAGCTGATTGTGTTTAGTTTATTTAGATTCAATATTTAAATCAAATTAGAGAGAGAAAAATGGAAAGGGGAAAACAACAAAAAGTAACGAGGTGAAAAGAAATAGGCTGAAAAAATGTCTACAAGAGTCTATGAAATAACGGGATATTGAAAAGTTATCTTCCTTGAATGACGTCAGTTAAATAACATGGTTCCCACAAGGAAGTGTAGCTGCTAAAATAACATAGGTCACAACAAATGTTCCCTCTAAGCTGCGCGGCCACCTATCCGGTTTAGAATTCCCGTGAAGCGAATTTTTAATAAGGTTAATTAATTTGCGTTTGTGGAATATATAAATTTGCACAGAATGAAATGAATGCTGGACACTTTTGCACACACTTTTTTTTGTGTGGTCAAAACTGAAACTGGGGACACAGTGGTTGAGCGCCGTGCGTACTGACAGTCGCGGGTTCGAGTCTCTGTGAAGGGTAGGGATCTGTTACCGTGGCTTAATGATGTCCCTGAGTCCACCCAGCCCTGATAACAGCTACCTGAAATTAGTCTGGGAAAAGCGAAAAGGAGCCATAATGGTCAGAATGCTGATCGAGTGCCGCCATAATGGTCAGAATGTTGATCGAGTGCCGCCATAATGGTCAGAATGTTGATCGAGTGCCGCCATAATGGTCAGAATGTTGATCGAGTGCCGCCATAATGGTCAGAATGTTGATCGAGTGCCGCCATAATGGTCAGAATGTTGATCGAGTGCCGCCATAATGGTCAGAATGTTGATCGAGTGCCGCCATAATGGTCAGAATGCTGGTCGAGTGCCGCCATAATGGTCAGAATGTTGATCGAGTGCCGCCATAATGGTCAGAATGTTGATTGAGTGCCGCCATAATGGTCAGAATGTTGATCGAGTGCCCTAAACAAATATACGGAGAAGAAACCGGGTACTTGTCTGTTATCCGACCACAAAATTTTTTTAAATTATTTTTATTTTTTGTATTAACTGTTGTAAATAATATACACATTACTTACATTAACAAGATTGACTATATATTCACTTTATTAATTTAACTATATTGAAATTTGACAAGAATGAGAACAACACTGATTAAAAATAATCTAAACGATAAATGAAAGAAAGTTGCCATTTTAAAAAAACGGGCTGCCTCATGTATTATCAATTATAATATAATATCACTATTTATTTTTTTAAAATTCGGCATGGATTACACTCACGAAACCGTTAATCACAGCCTACATTTCGTTGATCCTATTACCGTTGCTATCACAGCCTACATTTCGTTGATCCTATTACCGTTGCTATCACAGCCTACATTTCGTTGATCCTATTACCGTTGCTAACACCCAGCAAATCAAGGGGCCAAGGAAACCAGTAAAAGGAGCCAAATAAACGCCACAACGGGACTCCGCGTCATATTATAGATATAAAATTGTATTAACATTTATTTAGTAGTAATTTGTAAATTGTAATAGCCTAAGTTTCGCGGGGTTTCCAGCAGTTAATACCCCTAAAAAAGTTTAAAACTTTTTGGTGGTCGGATAACAGACAAGTACCAGAAACAGTGATGTGACGATGAAAGGCTTTAACAATAAATGAACATAAAATAATTTCTTGCCTTAAAATTAGAAATTCAATTAAATAAACTTGAGGATCGAGATGAGATTATTATTTATTTTTTTGTAAAGGTTAACTTTAAATGCAACGATTGTTGCTGAAGTTATCCATTTAAAATAATGCTATTATTTTTATCAGTCTTTTTAAAAATAAATCTCTTTAATATTTAAATTATAATTTTAACTATTTATTTTGATGTCTTGCAAATGGATGCGTAAAACTGAGCACCCATCATACAACAGTTCAAATGTTCATTTTATTCAAATAGAAAACAGACTTTAACAAATAGCTTGATTTCTTTTCTTTAAAAAAAAATATATATTAGAATAAAGTGTTCGTTTTTAATTTTCCAACTCGGATTTTAAGATTTAATTATCATTGTTTCCTGCGCGGACAGACATTCAAAACATGGAGTCACTTCACAAAAGCAAACGAGTAAGGCTGCGGGAGGAAGGAGGAGGTTATCTGTATAGGGGTGAAGTGGACTGTAGCCCCCCCCCCGCCCCCGAAATCGCAATCCACCCCTTCTCCCCCCTCCCCCCAGTTTTATTTAAACGGCAAAGCTCTGTGTATTTGTAGACCACTGCAAATTGAAGTGTTACCCAGACAATAACACGCCCCAAATGAATTGCACTGGGAAAATATTCGAATCCTGAAATTCAGAGATCGGGCACGTCGAAGGTTACTCGATACTCTGAAATGCCGCCATCTTGTTTGCTGTTGACTTGTCAGTGAGCACGTGCAGTTTTTAATTTATTTTATTTTTTTAAAGATAAAATCGTCTACTTCCTCGAGTCACGGCTGCCGTCCGTATAACACAGCGGCCGTAACTCTAGACGCCTTTCTCCTAATAGCCGCCATTTAGTCTCATTCTATCGGACAGAAGTGAGCTTTAGTCCCCGT
The DNA here is from genome assembly GCA_944989445.1 of Ampullaceana balthica. Classification (NCBI taxonomy): domain Eukaryota; kingdom Metazoa; phylum Mollusca; class Gastropoda; family Lymnaeidae; genus Ampullaceana; species Ampullaceana balthica. The sequence goes on along the minus strand of CALYLW010000596.1, from coordinate 344,974 downwards.
CTTTAGCCGAACAAACATATTTGTTGGCCGTGCCTAATTTCCAGCGGCGGTGTCCCGGTAAGGTGCCCCCCCTCCACAATGGCCCCTCGCCCTGCCCCGAGTCTCCGCCGCCGGGTTGCGGTCACGTTCGGTGGTTCTCAGTGTCGGCGCCGAGGGGAGATCGCGTGACCTGCTAAGCCCGTGACAGTGTGACCAAACCGGAACCGGGTCCTTGAGTTTCGTCGGGGATTTTTGAAAAAAAATAACACCGTTTTTAATTAATTAAATTTTTGTAATGCTATTTTAAGCATTAATCGTGGTTGGCCATTTTAAAATGAAGTAGTCCATCTTTTTTCACCAACATCTTGTGTGTTTTCATAAAAATACCTTTGTATTTAAGTAGCTGTGGTCGCTGGTTGAGTGATAAGTTGCAACTATTTTATCTTTAAAGAATTGTTTATTGTTATATTTTAAATTATTTTTTCGTCCTTTTATTATCTTTTTTTAATGTGTTGTGTGTGAGAGAGACAGCATGGGAGACAAGGGGAACATGATGAGGTGGTGCAAATTGGAGGGGAGATGTCAAAGAGGAGAGACAGGATGAGGAGAAAGAAAGCGGAGGGATAGAGGAAATGATTAAAGACTTTTAAGGAAAACAAATTTCAATGCATATGTTTAATCAAATTCGGACTTGAAAGTTCGTGTATATTTTGATACCCTTATTCCTTACCTGTCGATTGTAAAAATAAAATATTCGATCGATTAAAATAAAAATTAAAAACTTTTTTTTATTTTTATTATTTTATTTTAAGACTGTGTTATTTATTAAATTTATTATTGTTTACTAGCAACAAAGCCCGTCCAAGGACGGGAATGAGTGTAGCGTGACCTGTGAAGTTCATAGTAGGACATCACAACATTACCCACCCCCGTCTGTCCAGAGACCGTACCCCCCCCACGCTGCGGTCTTTCCAGAGACCCTACCTTCCCCCCCCCGGTGGTCTGTCCAGAAACCCTACCTCCTCCCCCCCCCCAACATCGCTGTCTGTCGAGAGACCCTACATCCCCTCCACCGTGGTTTGTCGAGATACCCGCCGTCTCGACCGGCCATACATACATGTGTATCACGTCAAAAATACTATTCATTATAGTTATAATAAATAACCTGTAAAAACAAAAGTTTTTTGACTATAAATTATAAATCCTAACGCACGCCACTCAAAATAAAGTTCTGTAACAATTACTGCACGAAGAATAAATCGATTTGAACGTCGGCGTAAATTTGTTCAATAAGTACATGAGATTTAATTTTTTTCCCGCTATTGATTGGCTGTAGGATCTGTTGGAGTTTGAGGGACGAATCTTTATCGATGACCGGACAGAAATGACAGAAAATTGCCTTTTATTATTATAGGTAGCTACATGGTTTTTCAGAACTGTGCACGGGCTCACAACACTTCACTACAAAGCGTTTTTTTAAAAAACTAAATAAAAATATAATTTACAAAAAAAAAGTATATTATTCGACAAAACATTTAATATTGTACATTACCTATACGAAAAAGTGGAGAATAGGGCGATTTTAAGTATGAGGGAAAAAACGTTTTTGGGCCACCGGCCCCCATGAGAGTAAATTTTAAAAGTCTTTTACGCCAATTTGCATCGCGAGAAGATACTCAACAACTTCCCCAAATTTCATGCTTCTAACTACACGGGAAGTTGGAGAATTCGTGATGAGTCAGTTTTTAATATTAGAAAAAAAATCTTTTGGGCCCCCGGCCCCCAGTAAGTGTTGATTGAAATATTATTTTCACTTATTACCATCGCAGAAGTCTACTTATCAACTACTCAGAGTTTCATGCTTCTACCTACACGGGAAATAAGATAATTTGTGATTTTCAGTTTTTATATAGCTCATTTAAGGAAAAGCTTCATTTGGGCCCCCGGCCCCCAGTATTTGATAATTTAAATATTTTTTTTGCCTTTTAGCATCGCGGAAGTGTACTCAACAACTTCCCAAAGTTTCATGCCTCTGCCTACTCGCAAAATAGGAGAATTAGTTAATTTTTCCTTTTAATATAGCTCATATCAGGGGAAAAAATGGTTTTGGGCCCCCATGAGTGTGAATTTTAAATTTCTTTTACGCCAAGTATCGTCGCAAGAGGCTACTTAACAACTTCCCAAGGTTTCATGCTTCTACCTACGCGGGAAGTTGGAGAAGTAGTGATGAATCAGTTTTTTGTATAAGAAAAAAAACTACATTTGGGCCTCCGGCCCCCAGTAAGTGATAATGTAAATATTTTTTTTCGCTTGTTACCATCGCGTAAGTGTACTTATCAACTGCTCAGAGTTTCATGCTTCTACCTACACGGGAAATTGGAGAATTATAAATTTTTAGTTTTTTATATAGGTCATAAAAGGAAAAAAACTTCATTTGGGCCCCCTGACCCCCAGAAAGTGATAATTTTAAATATTTTTTCACCTGTTACCATCGCGGGATTGTACTCAACAACTTCCCAAAGTTTCATGCTTCTGCCTACTCGGGAAATAGGAGAATTAGTGATTTTCATATTGTATATAGGCCATATGAGGGGGAAAAAACGTTTTTGGACCCCCGGCCCCATGAGTGTTAATTTTTAAAATTCTTTTACTCCAATTTACGTCGTGAGAGGCTACTCAACAACTTCCCAAAGTTTCATCCTTCTATCTACACGGGAAGTTGGAGAATTAGGGATGAATCATTGAGTCAGGGCTTTGCCTTTTATTAGTATAGACTAGCAAAATCCCCGCGCTCCGCTGCGGAAGTTAGAATTTTAGTAAGCGTTGAAAACCCGTTTCACACCAATTCTAAACACCAATAGATTTCAGTCTGAATCATGCTTGATATACTTTTTTGTCAATATTTGTCAATTTCGTGTAAAATAAAATGGGTACTAAAATGACATTACGGGCCCCCGTGCAAAATGTTTGCAGGATGTGCATATCTCATAAGGTCTGAGGATTTCAATCTAGGTCATGATAGAGAAATGTGACTATATTTATTTAAATTAATTAATTACTTTTAGGGTAACAAAGCTTTAAATGTTTACGAAAAAAAATATTTTGGGTCCCGGCCCTAAAGAGACAGACGTTAGAAGTTCATTACCCTATAGACTTTTATTTTATTTTATTTTTTAATCAAATTTGGCCATAGTTCATCTATTTACCTAGTAGCCACATTTTAAATTACCTTTTATATAACTAATGTTAAAATATGGCATACGGGCCCCCAGCCCGGAATAAGTGGTGTTTTTAAAACTTTTACTTTTAATGCCAGAAACCTTCGATGGAGCGTACCCAAAAACTTCCTAAAGTTTAATGGCCGTGGGATGAATAAAATACATTTACAATTAATACGTCTTTAAACAAAACTAAAATATGGGCCGGGGCCTTATCTGTGTTATATATATAGTTCAAAACAACAGCTTATTTCAATTTGGATTATGATGAATATATTTGTTAGTAAACATTTTTTTTTAAAACATTGAGTGAAATCGAATGGTTAAAATGTCTTAAACGTTTACAAAAAAGAGATTAGGGGCCCTCGGCTACACAAATATTGAAAAAATAATAATTTTAATGCCCTAACGAATTTTAATATAGGCCATCAAGTTTTTATCTTCCAAGTTTTGTAAAAATACATTTACACAGTATCCAATTTTTTTAAATTATTTTTTTTATTATATTTGTTATTTAGCTCATATAAGTTAAAACTATTACTTTTGTGTCCCGGGCCCCCAGTGAGTGATAATTAAACAAAAAAATTCGCCTGTTACCATTCCGGGAGTGTACTCATCAACTTCCCAAAATTTCATGCTTCTAACTACACGGGAAAATGGAGAATCTGTGATGATTAACTTTTTACATAAGAACAAAAATTGGGCCCCCGGCCCCCAGTGAGTGAAAATTTAAATATTTGTTGGCATGTTACCATCGCGGGAGTGTACTCAATAATTTCCAAAAGTTTCATGCTTTTACCTACACGGGAAATCAGAGAATTAGATTTGAGTCAGATTTTATATAAGAAAAAGTTCATTTGGGCCCCCGGCCCCCAGTGAGTGATAATTTAATTAATTTTTTTTTGCATGCTACCATCGAGAGAGTGGACTCAACAAATTCCCAAAGTTTAATGTTTCTACCTATACGGGAAAGTGGAGAATAAGTTATATAAGAAAAAGTTTATTTGTGCCCCCGGCCCCCAGTGAGTGATAATTTAAATATTTTTTTTTGCATGCTACAATCGAGAGAGTGTACTCAACAAATTCCCCAAGTTTCATGTTTCTACCTATACGGGAGCGAGTGAGTGAGTCGGTCAGTCAGGGCTTTTCCTTTTATTAGTATAGAAGAAAGAATTAAGCGAAAGAACATCATAACTGGTTGAGGGTGAATAGACGTATACAATATCACTAAGAAAGGAATTACAGCGTCAAAGTAAATACATCAATGCTCTACAAACCGGTGGCGTCGTACAGAATTAATGTCGTCATTGTTCCATTATTAGAGTTAATAACTTTTTATAAACAAGGGGCGGCAACTTTGTATATATATTTTTTACAATATTGTATTCTAAAGTCTGATTCTTAATAAATAAATATAGCTAAATATTGCGTAAGGTTAACGAAACAATTATTATCGGCCTTTTCTGGTTAACTCTCTAGACATCATGTATCGTTTATATCACATTTACAAATAAGTATCAATTCATTATATTAATTAAGGGACATAATTTTATCATTTAAAAATTTAAATATTTTTGGCCTAAATTTTCAATAAAAATATAAGTTATAGTAGATTTGTTATTGCAAAAAACTTTTTCTGTGCTTTTTTGTCAAAGAAAAATAAATTTTTAAATTAATTTTGAGCATTTTGCATTTAAATGTTTCCCTATTTATAATAAAAACAAAACTGCACATTTCAATCAGTTAATACAATTTAATAGTCCTTTTAACACTTCGCGTGTACCAGACCTTAGCCTACGCATAACATTTCCTAAAGTGGTATCCACTTTATTCGTTTAAATTTAAAAGTGTTTTATGTTTTTTTTTAATTAATGTTACGAAAAATCGCATATTTCTGTAAACATTTTTACAGAAGTTTTATTAGAAAATATGCCTGCGAGTTAAATAATGAATAGAGCTGATGTCTGGGAATAGATAAATATGGCTTTACTAGCAACAAGAACGAGAATAAGTGTAGGGTGACATGTGACGTTCATGGTAGGACATCACAACATTACCCACAACCGTCTGTCCAGAGACCCCACACAGCGGTCTGTCCAGAGACCCCCCCCCACACCGCGGTCTTTCCAGAGACCCTACACCGCAGTCTGTCCAGAGACCCTACCTCCCCCCTCCCAAACACCACGGTCCATCGCGAGAGCCTACATCCCCTCCACCGTGGTTTGTCGAGATACCCGCCGTCTCGACCGGCCATACATACATGTGCATCACGTCAAAAATACTATTCATTATAGCTAAAATAAATAACTAGTAAAAACAAAGTCTTTGACTATAAATCCCAACGCGCATAACTCAAAATAAAGTCTTGGAAGAAATACTGCACCAAAAATAACTCATTTTGAACGTCCGCGTAAACGTGTTCACTATGATTGGCTGTAGAAGTCATATGTGTTTGAGGGGTCAATCGCTATAGATGACCGGACAGAACGGACAGAAACTTGCCTTTTATTATATAGGATAGGATATTGGATTTTCCCCGAGTTTCCGGCGCTATAATAATGGCCGCGTCGCATTATTGTATATCTGAGAAGTCAAAATGCCTAAAATATAAAAGTCTACTAATTTACCTGGTTAAGTGTTTTCTTTTTCTTTTTTAAAGAATGATATAATACATGAACTCAAATAGCACTGGAAATATGTTCCGAATACTGGAAATTGGGCTTTCCTCTTTGAATGGTTGGGGACTTTTTTTTTAATAATCATTGGTTGTGTAGAGCAGTGCTTCTCAAAGTGGTGGTCCGCGGACCAGTGCCGGTCCCCGGGCCATCAGCTGCCGGTTCCCGACATGTTATCAAGAAAGAAAAGAAAACTCTAGTTATTATCCTCCATTTGCAACCATTAATATGAACCCTATAAAATATGTCAATTTGTCGGCACAAGTATATAAAATGAAACAAATACATAAAATAAATTAGATTTATTTTAACATAATTAAACTACATTTATTTCAACATGTAGTCATAATCGCAAACCATGGGGGATGAAAGACTATGGTGGATTAAGGGGGGGGGTCTGAACGGGCTAAAGCCAGGGGCCCCCGATGATTTAGGGCCCCCAAACTTAGCATATTTTATAATAAATGTGGACAAATGTATACATGAATTGCTGAAAATATGATAAATTAATAAAATCTCAACTATTAAAATGATCTCTTTTCCCACACGATAGTCTTAGCAGTCAAAAAACCTGATTTGATAGGCTCAATAACAGAAATTATTAAAGAATATTATATATATATTTTAAATTGACAACCCCAAATGAGCTCTCGTGGCCGAATGTGAAGTACAAAGGCTTGTGGTGTAAGCGGAGGCGGGTTCGATCCCCGGGTGGGGTGTGAACTTTTTTTTCCATGTGTTTATTAATTTTATAAATTGTCTTTTACACTCAATTTTAGGATACCGGCAAAAAGTTATTTCTTCGAATTCGGTTTCTTCATGAATAATCATTTTGGATGAATATTTACAAGTTACAGTCTTATATTAGCTGCTAGCAATCATTTTATCTAAACTAAAGGTACACTGGCTGGATAGGGCCCCGGTTTGAATTGCAGCCAGGGGCCCCGTGCAGTCTTAATCCGCCCCTGATGAAAGAGATGACCCCAATGTTTTGTGACTAGTTTATATCAATCTACTTTTAAAAAAGCGGGAAAAACATTTGATGGTGCAAAATTATTGGTCTGCCCCCACCCCCCCCCCACCCCCCCCCCACCACACACCCACACTCAAACAATAGATTATAGCTCCCGGATGTTGTGAAATGTAAAACTTACATAGCAACCAAAACAAAATTCTTCAAAACCTCCAAAATAATAATAGAGAGAATTTAGTAGATACTTGATACTGAAAATATTTATTATTTACTAATTATTATACCAATTTTATAGATGTAAAAGAAAGGACCAATTGACATGTTTATAAAGAGATGAAAAAAGAATACCGACTACAAAACGAATTCGGACTCTTCTTCACAATTAGATTATGAGACATAAATGAAACCGAAGCTTCATCGGCGAAATTAATTCGTACTAGCCTCGATCAGAAATATGACGCTTCATATATTCTATTCGGTTTTGTAAGTGCGGATGATGCTGATATTACAAGACCTCAATGTGTTCTTTGCCGCAATGTTCAATCGAATGCAACAATGAAGCCCTCAAAACTGCTAGACATAAAGACAAAAGTTGAAAGCCAAAAGAGTTCTTCGAAAGGAAGCGTGCTGATTTAAAAATTGGTCAGAAACGTATTTTTAATTCATTACATAAATAAATACGTGTGCTTTGCGAGCTTCATATACGGTGAGACTGCAATTCGCCAATCCTAAAAAAAGACATATTCAATCAGTGAGGCGCTCGTAGTAGGGAGCATTTAGGATGTGTGTTTGGAATTGTTAGATGAAACTTCGGCAAGAAAGTAAGCCAGGATCCCCTCTCAAATGACACAAAAGCTCGACTCATCGGCGATATCATGGCTTGTAATATTGAAGCGCAGGTAACAGAACATGCAATTGAAACCACGGCATAGTAATTTTGCTCTGCAGCTCGATGAATCCGAAGACATAGGTAATTTGGCCATTCTGATGGTGTTTGTGTGATATCAATGTAAGGATGACTTGAAGTAGAAAGTTAATTATTTATTTTTTTACTTCATTACCAACTAATACCACTAATTCTGAAATATTCAAGGCAATTCACGATTACACTGTTGGCATATGTCAGATAGAATTTAAATACTGTACATGTGCGTGTAAGGTTGGCGCTGCGGCCATGACGTGGTGCACCAAGTCAACAGAACTACACAACGTGATCAGCGAAGTTGTACAAATTATGAACCATGCATGTCAGACCAAATGCCTTAAGTCAAGATGATTTACTGCATTATGTGACAGAATGGGTGCTGAACACAAACAGTTCAAGCCGAACTCATGCCCAATCTTTTAGGGCTGCAGGCCATGCGGGGGCTCATTTCGCTACCACGCCTGTACAGGCAAAATAGTGCACCGGTCTATGGTGCAATGGAAAAATTTTCTGCCAGTCCGCCATACTTAAAAGTTTGAGAATCACTGGTGTATAGAGCAACGGTGGCAAAACCGCGGCTAGTGAGCCTCATGCGGCTCTTCTGTGTTGACATTACGGCTCGCGTACAATTTATGAAATATATATTACAAGGATTACTGAAGAATTTCCAATCCATGTTAAATGCACACAGTGCTTCAACACGGCTCTGAATTATTTTTTTTTATATACTTTAATTATGGCTCTCAGGTATTATAGGTCTGGCCACCCCTGGTATAGAGTTTAGAGTTGTGACATTCTAAATTAACCTACTGACTAATCTTCGCGACCAGAAGCAAATACAACTTTAGAAAAATGGTTTTAGATGGGGTTTTCTTTAATGATTTCCATTTAAACATTTGCATGACTATCAAACCAATTAACGTATATACTCGTTCGTTCATAAGCCGACCCCCCACCTTTTCCCCCCTAGATTTTGTCCAAATAAGGTCGGCTTTAGAACGAGTATATACCTACGGTACCTCATGGTGAATTCAAGTCTTGTGTAGTCGACCCATTTCATTTCTTCAAATGTTTGGCGAGGAAAACTGTACTGAATATTTTTTAAGCTGTTAAATTATAGCACAAATTATTCTAACGTTATAAAAATTACTGGAGATAAAAATAATGTCTATTTTTCTTGTCCACTAAAACAATTTATTTAAATAAATTTTCGGACCTTATCCCCCCCCCCGCCCAACAACTCAAACATCAAAAGGATTTCAGGGCCCACGACCAATGTTCCCTCTAGGCTCGCTGGTCCGAGTGCAAAGTTTTTTTTAAAAAAACTTGTGCAAAGTTACACAGGATCCATTTTTTGTGCCAGTATTTTACAAAATTAGCTATGAGGTTATTCTAAAATGCTGCGCGGCATCGGTCAGATATCTGCGCGGCTGCGCAGTCGCGCAGCTTAAATGGAAAATTGACCAGGACCCCGCTTTAGTTACGCTAAAAGCCTCAATACACACTGCAACAAATCCTAACCACACCGGCATCTCCTGGCAGCTGGAGATAACCATCACATCCTATTTTAATTTGTCTCCACTCAAATGACGCTGTTACGTCCCTTAGCACGGCGGAGTTTTCTTTTACATCGGGGTTATTTCCTTTCATTTCACCTTTGCCCTCTCACATCTGCCCGACAGCGGAATAGTTTGGTAGTCCCCCCCCCCACCCCTTTTTTTTCCCCCACAGTATTCTTGCAAAGACACTGAAGAGTTGTTTTTAATTAGAGCCGGCGGATCCGGAAGAGTGTCACAAGTCACGCGCATTTTCAAACACCCGGTGAAGACATTGAGCCTTACCGCAAGAAAGGTGGGTGACCTTTTTTTTCTCCCCCCTTTCTTCACATTACTGGCTAACAGCGACCCTCTCGATACTGTAGCTTTTCTTTCATAAGTTTGCTCGGGGGAAATCAAATATTTGTTTAAATTTTTTTGTATGCTAGCAAAGCACGGCAGCTACTCCCCCCGCCCAACAGACATTTTCACCACCCCCCACCCCGTTTTTTTTATTTGGCATACACATACCCACCCCGACGTCAAGAAAAAAGTCCATTTTGACCCACCTCCCCCACGTCACCGTATATCACCTTCTCCGTCGTGCCATTCAACATCGGGGAATATATCGGCTACCGGCGCTAGGGGAAATTGTCCAATTGGCGCTACAGTCGCGTGAACCTTTCCTTTCATTGTATCATGCTCTAGTTATTACCCCAGCGGAATCAAACCGAAGGAACGATAGAAAGGGACATGTATGATACAAACGATATGTTTTGTTTAATCGGTAGTTGTATAAAGGGAAATAATACAGCGTTGATTTCTTGACTGTGTGTGAAGACGTCAATGCACGTCAATCATAAGAACCAACTCGGGCAATGAAGAATTGCCGCCCTTTTGTTTACAACTGAAACCCTATTGAACCAGCTCTTACCCTCCCACACCCCCTCCCCCCCGCACGCACACTTTTCTTTATTTAAAACTGCGTTTTTGAAAAGGAGGGATTCTATTGTCACAGTTCATTATATTATATTGTTTGACCCACCCCTATGCACCCACCCAAAACCAAAACACCCCTTCCCCAACAAAATAAAAACAATTTATTTTCTAAAATAAAAAGAAACTCGACTTCAAACACGTAATGGATTAACCCATCAACGTCACAACATCAAACATGTCAAAACTGTCGTGGCCTTTGACCTGGTCGAACTATTGCAGAGCATGATGGTAATAATTTGAAATATTAGAAATATGCTCGCCATGCTGATCGCGTGTTTTTGTGAAGGAGAAGAATTTTGAATCGAATGGAGTTGGGGAGGGGTGGAGGGGGTGTTAGTGAAAGGTCCCCCAGGTCACTAGGGATTTACGTTGTCATATTTTTCCTTTTAGACTTTGAGTTTGTTTGTCTGTCAACCATAAGCAGTTAAATAAAACAAACCCGTAAAAACAAAGTTTTTGACTATAAATCCCTTATATATGAGTCATAACTAACAGTATTGATTATTTTCAAACGCGACAAGCATTTACAGACTGAATCTGTCTTAACTCAACTTTGCTTCATAACCCTGGGGGGGGGGACACCGAGTTCAGCATGACACGTAAAATGTAAACAAAAGCACGCCGGTACTTCGATGGGTCGACGTCAAAGCGACAACTCAAACTCTCACGTGGGAAAAAAAACAATAACAAACCGTGAATTTGAATTACATACGTTATATAAGGATAAACTTAAAATGCATTAATTTATTTACGGTACGTTCGATCGATCTGAAATTTTGATACGATGCATTGTTAGGTGAGACGGGTCCGTGTGCCAAATTTCAGCTCGATCGGATCACGGGAAGTGGGTCATTTTTGACTTTTATTTTTCCGCCCGCCCAAGACAGAGATGACGACAGACAGAAACGCCGGTGAAGTTAATATAAGGGATTTAATAAAAACAAACCCGTAAAAACAAAGTTTTTGACTATAAATCCCTTATATATGAGACATAACTAACAGTATTGATTATGTTCAAACATTTACAGACTGAATCTGTCTTAACTCAACTTTGCTTCATAACCCTGCGAGAAAAGTCTGGTCACCGATCGCTGGCCCGAGCTCAGCGTGACACGTAAAAATGTAAACAAAAGCACGCTGGTACTTCGATGGGTCGCGGCAAAGCGTCAACTCAAACTTTCACGTGGGGGAAAAAAAACAATAACAAACCGTGAATTTGAATTACATACATTATATAAGGATAAACTAAAAATGCATTAATTTAATTACGGTACGATCGATCGATCTGAAATTTTGATACGATGCATTTTGGCCCGTGTGCCAAATCTCAGCTCGATCGGATCACGGTAAGTGGGTCATTTTTGACTTTTGTTTTTCCGCCCGCCCAAGACAGACAGACAGAGAGAAATGACGACAGAACGACAGAGAGAGACGGCCGCGAAGTTAATATAAGGGATTTAATAAAAGAGACTGAATTGTCTTCTCTGTCCACGTCAGGCACTCATCCCACTGTGAGCATCAATCGGGGAGGGGCACTAAGAGGATGGGGACAGGTGTTGAAAACTTGGTGGTAGGTGTTGAAGTGACGATATGATGTTGCTGGTTTTCTTGCACGTCCATGATAGTTACGCACAATCACCACGCTAGGACCTTCTAAACACAGCTTACACGAACACAAAAAAGGTCTTAACGTATTTTCTTAAATGTTTTTTGTCGCCACATTGCGTCAATGATTTAGGAAGACTGTTTCATAACTTTCGTGCAGATGCTTCCAAAAGTGCGCTCTCCAATTAGACTTCTTTCTGTTTCCACCCACTCCGGGAACCTTTTGCTGAGACTGTGCAGGTGTCAAGTTGTTGTGGATGGGGATTGAGGTTGGGGTGTTAGGGATTGAGGTTGTGGTGGTAGGGGATGATGTTGTAGTGTTAAGGATTGAGGTTGTGGTGGTAGGGGATGATGTTGTAGTGTTAGAGATTGAGGTTGCGGTGGTAGGGGTTGATGTTTTAGTGTTAGGGATTGAGGTTGTGGTGGTAGGGGTTGATGTTGTAGTGTTAGGGATTGAGGTTGTGGTGGTAGGGGATGATGTTGTAGTGTTAGGGATTTAGGTTGTGGTGTTAGGGGATGAGGTTGTAGTGTTAGGGATTGAGGTTGTGGTGGTAGGGGATGATGTTGCAGTGTTAGGGATTGAGGTTGTGGTGGTAGGGGAGGATGTTGTAGTGTTAGGGACTGAGGTTGTGGTGGTAGGGGATGATGTTGTAGTGTTAGCGATTTTGGGTTGTGGTGTTAGGGGATGAGGTTGTAGTGTTAGGGATTGAGGTTGTGGTGGTAGGGGATGATGTTGTAGTGTTAGCGATTTTGGGTTGTGGTGTTAGGGGATGAGGTTGTAGTGTTAGGGATTGAGGTTGTGGTGGTAGGGGATGAGGTTGTAGTGTTAGGGATTGAGGTTGTGGTGGTAGGGGATGATGTTGTTGTTGTAGGGGTTGAGGTTGTTGTGGTAATGGCTGATGTTGCGGTTGTTATGATGCTAGGTACAATTCTCTTGAAGTCGTCCCAAAGTCTGTAGTATCATCATTTCTTATGGAAACAAAATTATTCTTATCACAATGCCATGAATACGACTACTTTTTTTAAATGTCAAAAAAAAATCTCTAGACTCTACTAAAGGTAGACAGTAGACAACTCAAAATGTCTTCAAGCAACATTTTAACAGTGGTGTAATAATATTCGGGCCACATAACATTGTGCTAAAGACTAAAGGGATTAAAAAATATCACACATTTTTTAATGAAATATTGTATAGTATAATATTGTGACAGATTTGTGACGAATAAGCTCTAAAAGTTGTGACAGATTAGTGGCGAATGACGTCTAAAATATTGTGACAGACTTGTAACGAATGGCGCCTAAATATTGTGACAATCTTTGGATGGTTTAGGAGAGATAGGATTAGAGGAAGGAATAGGGGCAGAGATGAATTTATGTCACTTTTACTACGACGTCCTTTGAAAATCGTCAGCGTAAAATGGTGAACGTGCTTATGGGTTCCAGTTGAACCCAAATCCCATGGTCTTGCGTTAAGATCTATATGAACTATGAACTATGAACTATGAACCCATTAAATCTGATCGAAAGAAGTCCACGCGTGCTATTTCAGGGACGATTACTGAGTACCGGCATGGTTGGAAATTACCTGCCCTTATCACAGTTACACCGAGACGTAAACGACAACATTAACCTCTCGGCAAAGACCCGAGACGTCCAACGAGTTGTCTCGCTTTGAACTTTCAAGAGCTGCACGCCCTCCCCGCACATAAATTAATGGCGCCTCAGACAAGTCAATCAAAACCCCACCCCCTCTTAGACCCCACCTCACCCTCCGGCGTAATGAGAAAACCAGCCCTATGCTCGTTTTGTTCAAGAAACGATGGCTTGGGTTGATGGGAGGGGGGTGGGGGGTGGGTTAAATTGCTTAGATCCTAAATGTTTTCCGTATTTTATATTAAACATATATTATTGCTACAAAAATCAATGTAGCAAGGAAGAAAGTGGTGAGTGTTAGTGAAGATTGGGAATGTAGGGGTATTATTTTTGTGGGAAAGTAAAAAAGGAATTGAAAAGTTTGTGAGGTGGTGATAGTGGGTGTTGGGGGGGGGGGTGTGTGTTGTTTGTGGAGTTTTGGTAGGTGTGTTGGTTTGGGGGGGAATGTGTAAAGGGTGGTAGTGGGTAAATGGTTTTTTTGTTTGGTTGGAATGGTTTGAATGTTTGTGTGGGAGATTTTTGAGGTGAGGGGTGTGATTTGTGTGGGTAATTTTAGTAAGTTAGGTGTAATTTTGTATGGTAATTGTATGAGTGTTTTGTTGGTAGGGTGGGTTTGGTGGCGTCTGTGTAATGTTGAAAGTTTGGTAGGAATGTTGGGTGTTGGTGAGTGTGTGTTGCGTGATTTGGTAGGATATGCTAGTGTGTAAAGGGTTTATGTGAGGAAAGGGTAGTAAGTTTTGTGTGAGTATTGTAGTAGGTGAGTGATAGATGTAAGATTTGGTGAGGATATTTAAGATTTGGTAGATGTGAATGGTTTATGAGGATATGATATATTGAATGGTAATGACCTGGAGTGATATTGTAGAGACTAGTGGCTAGTTCAAGAAATTCAGACAAAATCTTAAAGGGTAGTAATACATTTACCTCTGGTATAGAATTTTAAAAAATATAATTAATTACGGAGAAATATGCAAAGAACATATCTGAAGGAATATGCTATATACTATGTGAAGAATTGTAAGTAAAAGAAAGTGTGAAGAAGATTGGAAGAGTCCATGAAATAAAGACAGCGGAATTAAAAGGAGCGATATAATTTACATCTACAGTATCCCACCTGGATATTCAATCATATATCAAAGAATAAAATAAATCCATTTAGCGCCTTGGAATGTTTTAATATTTTTTAATTCGGTAATATGGAGCAACAAATTTTTTTCCAAGCTAAAATTTGGAAATTAACCCCCCCAAAACATCAATCAACTCAATGTAAAGGGAAGATAAGCCGTGAGGACTGTGACACCCTTCTACACCTTCTTCCTACGCTCATGTGTGCGTTTGAAAATGCTCTGAAGACTAAAGACATTTATTTACACTTAATTTTCTATTCAGATTATTAGGGTGCCAGAATAACCCGCCTAGCAAAGGCAACTAGATATACCCCCACCCCTCCATCCCCACCCCCACCCCTAAAATGTGATTTGAGAATGCGAGAACCTTACATCTATTAATTAAGTTATTCATGAAGTGCACTTATTGATTTTTTGTTTAAACTGGTGATTCTCACTTGGTAGGCCCCTGCACACTTTTTCCACGCCTATATGCACACTTTTTTCCACGCTAATGTGCACAGTTTTTCCACGCCTATGAACTAGATTATTGCTAGCTGAAGACCCGTGTAACGATGGGATGTTTTTGGTAATTACAAACATAGTAAATTCCTAAGGAAGAAATAGGTAATAGGTAAAAAAAATATATAATTTTTATTAGTGCCACCCGAGGCATTAGCTCGCCCCACCCCGCCCACCCATTGCCCCTCACTACGTCATGACTGGTTGACTGAATTAGCCACCCGTAACATGATTTGAATCGCTAGGTGCTGCATATTCTACAAGTTAAAAGAGTTGTGATCTTATCATTTAAATAAAAGGAAAACAGAGGAAGAAATTAATAAAATAATAAAAGAAATGATCCTTAAATATATAAATGTTCCTAATGCCCTAACTTCTAACTCCATATTGGATGTAAATGTTTCTGATACTATTGATATTTCTACTGAACTGAAAAAGAAACAAAAACAAGAAGAAGAAGCTGAAGTAGCGCCAGTCCGTGACACTGGGTTAGCTGGTCCTTTGAATAACTCTTCGAATTCGTCAGCCGCTCCTGTTGTAGAGGCGAACATTACTGTAACTTAAATATAATTTCAAACAAAACACGGGGACTTAAACGATATAATTAAATTTCCGAACATATAGGAGCAAATTTGCGATTATTTCAAGTACAGGGAGTTAATTTTTTTTAAGCTCCAACATCTGAGCATTAACTTCACCAACTCATGAGACGGACAACGCGAAAATAATTAAATAATTTTACAGAAAGAAAATTGTCAGGTAATTAGAAGATTTATTCCCCTTCTAAAGCAATTTTTTATAATATTGTTTTTTTTTAATTGTTTTTTTTTAAATTCCGTTTGTTTTTGTAACATAAAGACAACAAATGGAGCAAAGTTGTCTCATCTAATTGATCTGATAAATACCCAAAACTAAATCCCAAACTAGCCACTCATTAATCACCTGCTTAAAACACAACTGAAATTATTGCCTAATTAGGGAATTAGACCAGATTTCAAAATTGATGGACCATTGCCAGATAGAAGCAACGATACTAGGGCCAATTTGGACAACGTGTTGGAAATGTGGCATCGGCTGGCAATGTCCGATCAAGTGCTTCAAGAACATCATGTAACATTGAGAGTGGGTTTTACTTTGAATCTTCTGTATGAATATATGTCACCCCACAGACCAATAGAGTTAAAGTATTTCGGCAGATAACGTACGGTATGTAGGTTCAAAAATAAATTATATCCACTATATTCGATAGGACTCCAGATATTTCACATAAGGATCAAAAACGTCAAATTGTTTGAAATGTAAAGACGTAATCTCATAAAACTTGAAAATCTTTCAAAGATTTCATATTTTCATTGAAACAAAAATGAAACTGCCTACGAAAATTCTGAGATGATTTTAATTAAGCTTAAAACTGCTGAGTTTTAATACTGCTTAATGGCTGCAAAGGATACATTAGCTTAACAAAGGCTCAAGAATATTTATAATTTATATCAATTTGGAATTTATACCTTGCTCAAACTATTAATTTAACCAGTTTTAACTGCACGTTGCGTCAACCGTAATGAACTTTTTTGGGTACATTATTGTCCATGTCTACACAGTGTCGGGAAGTTCTAACTGCTGCTAGAGGCAAGCCATTGAAAACAATTCTTGTTACGTTATAGTAATGGTGTGCAAGAGGTGATGCATAAAATATAGCCAACCATGTTGCCATTGTTTAGATTATTTTGACAGCTTTATTTTATAAAAATGACATGAGAGTCGGAAGAAAACTTAAACATTCAAACAAACGCAAGAACTTCGCTGGTCACTTCGGTGGAATGAGGTTTTTTCTTTCCATGTTTTTTGGCCTTTGAAAGTCTAAAGTCTTTACTTTATGAGGAGGTCGATGATGCCCGTCATTATTTTCAAACATAAGTATGGATTGCAATTGCAACTCACAGAGAAACAAATTATGGAATGTGTAGAGGATGTTTTGACTCATGCTAAAATTGTATTGGAAGACATAGGCATTTCATGGAACCTCCCAGATGAAGCAGGAGAAAGACAATTTTCGGGGGATGGAAGTGCAGAATCGCCTTGAGATATGTTGAGAAAAAAAAGTAGTTTTCTGCATTATGAATTATTATTGTAGAAATTCATGAGAGGTTTTTTCCCCGCTACAGAATTATTGAAAACATAGATGATTTTCTTACACCAGCACATCTGTTGCACGTTGAGGATCATGACTTTAACTTTAAATTAGAGCACGTCTCTCGCATGACATGGACAAACAAAGTTTGTTTTTGTTTTTGTTGAGCTCACGGGCAACAAAAATAAATTGAAGCGTTCCAGCCCAATTCATTTATTAATGTTTATTCGGCAACTCAAGCTAGAAGGTACTCTAACTCAGTGCTACCTAAAGTGGTGGTCAGCGGACAGAAAAATATAAATATAATCCTCCATTTGCAACCATTAATACTAACACTATACAATATGTCAACTCTTTGGCAATAAGCACATAAAATAAAACAAAAACAAAATAAAAATGCACTTTGCTATCACGTCAGTACAGGTAAAATAATGGACCGGTCATTGGAGCAATGGAATAATTCCTGCCGGTCCGCGCAGCTAAAAGTTTGAGAAGCACTGCCCTACGTAATATCTAGGGCTGTTATCGATTAATTTAAATTTAATCGTTAACTTTTGAAAAATTATTGATTAATTAATCGATAATTTCGATTAAAGCCAAAAATAGAAATTTATGACGTCATTAAACTGAACATTTCTCACGGACATTGAAAATTAACAATATCTTGAACTAAATTTATAACAATGTGTTGGTACTTGATCGGATGTTTGTGCTGAAGGTGGTACGTCAGCGATGTATTTGGTTCTTTAAATGATAATTGTTTATGGCAGTGAACACAGTAAACTTTTTCACCATCTTCGACTTTGCCATCCGCAGTTAGCTTAACAACAAAATTTTTGCTCAACTTTCTAGTTATATATTTAAATTTAACTGCGCTGAGGCTGTCAGCCATTTTTTAGTTGACGTCTACCGGTCCACATACATTAATAAAATAAATTATAATATTACGCGGGAGAAGTTTGTACGTAAAAAAATATATAAATAATTAAATTATTATTAATTATTAATAATTAATTAGTTATTAATTTTAAAAAATTAAATTATTTTAAATATTTTCTTTAATTTTAATCGAATTTTTATCGATTAAAATAATTTTAATCGATAAAAATATTTACGATTAATCGAGAAATTAATCGTTCATTTCCGCAGCCCTAGTAATATCATAATATTATTTGGAGTATTCATTGCAATTTTGATAAATGAAGCCAGATGCCAGAGAAGCGTCTCAAACATTAAATTAATCATTTTTAAAAGTAGTTACGATCATTAATGAGTAAACTTGACTAATCTTGACAATTTGGTTATTGAAGTGTCTGATAACATTTATTTTGACATTGCCGTCAAAGATATAGCCATGAAAAGTTCAACTTCAGATCAAGAAAATAAAGCTCTTTAATTTTTTGTCCTTAAATAATATTTTATAATGGGGCTGTCCATAAATGACGTCACGCGATTTTGGCGGATTTTTCACTCCCCCTCCCCCCTCGTCACGCGTCGTCTCAAAAACTTAGAACCCCCCCCCTCCAATATGTCGTCACAAAGCTTTGCCCCCCCCCCAATAAAATATGTATTTTCTATTTGAAAAAGAGCATGTTTCAAATCACTTTTTTGTCATTTAAGTAGGTATTTAGTGTAAGGTTGCACTCTAGTATCGTAACACGCGTGAAGCCATTGAAAACGTATTAAAATAAATTGTAAGAAAGGAAATATTTAAGAATAACTTTTATTTAAAGTTGCGAGTTTTGATAAGGCGTCACATTTCTCAAACACCCCCCTCGTCACACATCGTCACAAATGTGTGGACCCCCCCCCCTTTCTCTAGGTGCGTTGCGTCATTTATGGACGGTCCAAATAATATTATTAATACTTTCTAATAAAATTCTATTTTCTTGTTAAAAGCTTTATATTTTATAGAGGAGGGACGGAAATTTGTTATCTGTCCCCCCGGGGGGGGGCAGAAACCCACGCTACGCCGCTGGCTGCAGTCAACCTCTTGTACAGAGCAACAGATAATGGCGAGCTTGGTCAGCACTAGGAAATCCACAGATCCATGTGGAGTTATTTCCGAGTGTCTCCGAGTGTCCCTGAATCAGGGGCGGATTAAGATTGCACGGGGCCCATGGCTGCAATCCCACCTGGGGCCCGCACCAACCAACTTTATTATACAATATAATATACATACAATATAATATACATACAATATAATAAGCTTGGGGGGTCCCCGACCCTGGCTTTAGCCCAATCAGCACCCCCCCCCCTTAATCCGCCATAGCCCTGAATGGTGTTAAAACCAGATCATCCTACTTTACAAGAATGGCCATGCGCTTTTGCAAGAAGAGCACTTGAGGCATTTAAACTGAAAGTTTTAGTTGGAAGATTCAGATATTGTTTATTTCACCCACACGCTGCTCATTAAAATCATTTTTATAAGGGCATCACAATGAATAAGCCAAGGAGTACATTTGTTGAGAGTGGCTGATTGCGCAGCACCACGAAAGAAGGACGAAGCACGAAGAGCTGAGTGACTTTTCAAGGTAGCGATCCACGTGATCAGTAATCTAATTCAAGCAAGGAATGCTCAAGCGTAAATCAAAACCACGTGGAAAGAATATTTATATATTATATTTCCTTGTTTGTTTTACTTGGGTTTTAGGATAACGCTTTCCTAAGGCCAACTCCGAAAGCAATAATAATACTAATAATAATAACAGCAAATTTTTCAGTAAAGATACTTATTATATCCAATGTTTTCACAAAAAATCACTTAGAGCCAATTCCACTTCTTTTTCAAAAATCAATTTTATAACAATTCGGCTATGACCTTAAGCTTTAGTTTATTTATCTTTAACTGCGCAGATAGATTAACCCTATACTTAGTCTTAGTTAAACCAGTTTTGATTTAATGTTAAGTTTTTAACGTATACAGTCAAACCTCTCATAACGAGATTTTCGCATAACGAGCAGATTTTTTTTAAAAAGCACTCGGTCTGTTAGCGTAGTTTTCGTGTGTGATCAACCGTTTTTACAAATGTTGTATTCAGACAGTATTGGTAATTTTTTTATGTGCTAAGTTTAATAATCTGTGCTAAAATGTCTTCGAAAAAAAACACAAGAAGATAATCATAAGAGAGAGGAAAAAAACTGTTAAAATGAAACAAAAACCATTGAAAAGCGAAAACAGGTGGCTAATCTAGCGCGCAACTACAATCGGCCAACATCAACGATCTGCGCTATTCTCAAGAACAATTAAGGAGATGGATGCTTCAAATGGAGTGTCAAGAATGTCTACGAAACGTTTACGACACACTTTCGTCAAATTTTGAAGCGTTGGCAAAAACCAATCAGTTTTCTTGTTAAAAAGGAAATCATTATTTGTCATAAATTCTTTTTTTTATTTTTTTTTACGTTTTTCGTTTCAAATCTAAGTTGTATTCTATTTTTTTCACTCTTTAACAATTCATATGTAATTTTATTTGAATAATTAAAAAAAATTTTAATGAGGGTGTTTTTTTCAGCATGGAACGGATTATCGTATTTGACATTGATTTGTATGGGGAAAATTGTTTCGTATAACGAGTGCTTCGCTTAACGAGAAAGACTCTGGAACGAATTAATTTCGTTTTGAGGGGTTTGACCAGGGGCGGATTAAGACTGCACGGGGCCCCTGGCTGCAATTCAAACTGGGGCCCTATCCAGCCAGTGTACCTTTAGATAAAATGATTGCTAGCAGCTAATTTTTTGACTGTATTTATAGGCTCGTAATTAACTACCATAATTAAATGTATTAATAGCTGAATTAGCATCTATGAATTTAAAGCTGACAACTGCGGAAAAGAAAATCCACTAATTGATACTTAAGTCGTCTCGAAATTTGGAAAATAATCAAACGCTGCATGCTACGTAAAATGTGTGATAAAGAGCCTTAGATTAATAGTTTAGGATCCTTAACCCCAATCGTATAAAATGCACTGGTATACACAAGGGATAAAAACACTTTTCTTGTTCCACTTGCAAGAGCAAACATACACAAATAACTCTTCTTCACGTCAATATGTATTTTAGAATTTAGAAACTTCTGCACTGTTATTGAAAATACGCAGTTAGTAAACATAATTATTGCAACTAAACAACACTCTTACTTTTAAAAAAAAATATTATCATTTCTTGCTTTTGTCTTATATAATTTTAATTAAATTTGAGACATGCGGTTTGTGTTAATACGTTGTTTTTTTTAATTCGTAGGATAAATTAATAGAATTAATAAGGTACCGTTACGTCTTTTGTTATTGAATGTTTAAGCACTGCATCTAAATGTCAATACACCGTTTGGTCTACGATGTTGACACAAGATAACATCGTTGTGCCTGTGTTCACTATTTGAAGTAAGTCATTACTTTTAATATTACTCATTAATAAACATTTCTTAAATTTTCCTTATTCCCCAAAAACCTCTAGTTACGGACAATATTGTTATTGTTATTTATTTTAAAAAAACTAACCGTAAAGCATTCTCTACTACATCAGCTAAGAAGATGAAGTTTTGACATTCCTACCAAGTGGCTGGAATTTATTATTTTTTTAAAATGAAAATTATGTTAAAATCATTCATATTTTGAATATTTATATTTGCCTGCATTAGGGTTACCATACGTCCGGGTTTCCCCGGACAAGTCCTCTTTTTATGCACCTGCCCGGGCGTCCGGGCGGCTTTCCAGAAAAATGGCTTTTGTCCGGGTTTTTCTCCGTCTCCATTAAACCACCTGCTGTGATCTATGATCCCAGCGTCAATTTGCTCAATTGCAGACGATTTTGATGATAATGACTCAGCATAATATACTTTCACTGCTGTTTGGTAAACTTCAGTAATTTAGTTACTAACTTACTGTTTCGTTTCAGAGTTTTCAGTCAGCTAGTATGGTGCTCTGAACTTTCAGTTAATACAAGATTATAATTAAATAAGAACAATATTTTATGTAATTTTATTTTAGTTGTATGGGTACAACACTTAATACAGTTCGATGCCATTAAGTCCCGCTTCGTTATTGTGCGAAATCGGATAAGTCGCTGTAATTTCATGGCTCCCAAGTTTTGTGAAGTAACACAGCAATAAATAATACGTACGTATAAATAAAGTTCGTTTAATATATGGGATTAAAACAAGTGTACCAGGACATGTATTGAAATATTTAATACGTGATTATAAATTTAATTTAATTTTAAATAAATATTATTGGGAAGAAAACACGTTTTTATTTGCATCCTATATTATCTATCTTCTATAATAATAAAAGACAATTTTCTGTCCGGTCATCGATAGCGATTGGCCCATCAAACTCCTACAGACTTCTATAGCCAATCACTAGCGGAGATAAATTTTAAAAACAATTTACATATTGAACAAATTTACGTGGACGTTCAAAACGAGTTATTTTTAGTGCACAATTTTTGTCAACATTTAGTACTGTGTTCCCATCTTGAAGTGTGTCACTCCTGCTAATCCCTACTGTTACTCCTAGACAACATGCCACCGAATCGGTGGCGGAACGTCCTTGGAGGGGCTTTGTTGCTCGTCACTTAATGAGTTTAAATTACACTGAAATCTGTACTAAGTGAAGATAAATCGCGATTCACCTAAGTCGAGATTACATTAGCATGGACCCGAACGACTGCGACTTGACAGGGTCATAGTTGACGAAAATTTAGTGTCCTCTTTTTCCATCTGACAATTTCAATTATGTTAACCCTAGCCTGCATGAGTACAAAAATTTTACCGTAGCTTTGTATTAAATATACACAATTTATAATCCATATATGTAGGTGGTTGTTGTCTTTTTTTTAACTTCCATTCCTTAAATGTCCCACGTTATGATTTACTAATGAACATTTTGTAGAATTAAAAAATTACAATCAAAGTTTGATTTCTCTCAATCAAAAATAGTTTAATGCAGTGGAGATAATACGATGAAAAGAAAGTTTAGTAAATTATTATCGATGGTTTCCCTTCTTTCCATTTAAAGTTTGATTTTTCATAGTCATGTGACGGACTGAGAAATCACATGATAAAACTCATTGTTTACTATGATCACGTGACTATAAAGAGAAATTTTGGTTGAAATCGAGATCGCAGTGATCGCACCGAGAACTGCTGATTCTAGCTTAATATTAAAGTTTTGAGACTTAAACAGTGATTTTTGAAAATGATGTGTGGTGGTACAAGTGACGTTAAGCAAGCCTCAGATGAAGTTCATGAATTGATTAAGGAGGTAATAATAACTTAAATAATAAATTATACAATTGAAGTCAATTGTCAATTGGTTTGAATTTGTTGATCTTGAATCTTCTAAAATTTTAAATCTCAGTCTTTCTTAGTCTTAGTTTTATCTTTCTTATTCAATTCCAGTCTTAGTCTTAGAAATTAGAAATGAATAATAGTGAAAAGGCATAGCCCTAACCGTAACCTATATTTAAAAATTGGGTAGATACGGCAACAGACGTCCTGAAGTATTCTGTAGTTTATTTATTATTTGTTAGTCTACTTCCTGTTTCAAAATTGACAGTTCTCAATTATTTACAAATGTACCTCTCAGCTACATAGTTACTTTAAACTATACGTGTCCTGAAGTTGTGTTTATAGGTCCTCAAATTATTTAAATATTTAAGCTATCACTATAACTATAACACTTCCAAGTAAAACCAAGTGACTCTAAAATTGACATTTCCGACAAAATAAAATTGTGTGACTTCTAACCTCGATTTTGATTTAATAGCTCAATTATATAGCCGAGGGGTACATTTTAAATAGTTGAGAACTGTTAACTTTGAAACAGGAAGTAGACTACAAAAATAATAAATAAACTACAGAATACTTCCGGACGTCTGTTGCCGTATCTACCTAAAAATTGGTAGGCCTAAATATTATTATGACTATGACTCATTATTATGATAAATATAGGTAATCATGTAGTTCGAAGTCTTGAAATATTAGTATGTAATATATATACATGTAGTATGTTTTTTTAATTATATTTAATTTAAATTAATTTTAATCTACTTCCTGTTGATAAATTGACAGTATGTTTATTATTTTAAAATGTACCCCTCATTTACATAATTTAGTTTTTGTTACATAAACTCTAAATCAAAGATCTTTTTATTCATTTATTTTTTATGTTGAATATTTCAGTTATTTAAAACTTCTTTAACTAAGCTTTCCATTTAGGGCTGGTACTGATTAAGAATATTTTGTTCAATTAATCGGCGGAAAAATTTAACTTGATTAATTTTGATTTATTATATTTTTATAACGCTTATGTAGATCACGATAAGTTGCGATTCATTATTTCACGAAATCCGTTAAGTCGCGGGAATAGCATGGCACACAAATCTTGTGACGTAACACAGCAAATTAGTTCTGCTATGCAAGAAATGAGGAAGTTTTGTATATGTATGCACGTCTAACTAATAATAAAAATACGAGGGAAAAATATGTAAGTAACAAAAAATATAAATTATTAATAAATTGAAAACAAAAATATTAGAGATATTTTCTTAAATTTTAATAGAATTTTAATCGATCAAATTAATTTTTAATCGATTAAAATATTTAGCAATTAATAGATTAATTAATCGATAATTTCCGCAGCCCTACTTCCATTATTTGTTACGATCTTTGCATCTGTAAGTTAAAAAAAACTTTTTAAAATTAAAATTGTTTTAAAGAATACATTTTACTTTTTGGGGAACTTTGACTTTGAGCACAACCATTTCAGGAAACGTAAAGTTTAAAATAATCATGTAGGCGAGAGGTACATTTTTAAATAGGAAGTAGACTAAAAAGCATATATAAAAATACACAATGCTTCCAGACAACAAACTTGATGATTATCCTTAACACACTATCATTACTTTGTGAACAGTTCAAACTCTAATAAAAATGCAAGGCTTCAAGACTAGACTTAAACCATGGATAAGCAAAGGACTCAATAATCTTCTGTAGAGAAGGAGAGTCTCTAGTAAGATAGATAAGATATGCTAATATACTAATACAATGCTCTATACCAGTGGTGGTGAACCTTTTTGGGGCAGCCGGCTCAAAATTCAACCAAATCCCACTTTTTTAAAGCAAAGTGCCAACACTCCAATTAAACCTGAAAATGGGGGTTTGGCTTAGCAAAACAACACACACACGTCTTAAGACTTTATGAGAAAAAACAAGAAGATAGTTTTCAACCATTCAAAAAAAAATTATTACAAGCAATAGATTGTTTTGCGTTTATAATGGGGGTTTTTGCTGTTGTACACATACTGATAACTCGTCAAACCTTGGGTCATACTTCGTTAATTTGAGCGCAACACATGCAGCACTCAGGTTATCTCTAAGTCTGTTTCTTGTGTCACATTTGATATAATTCAAAGCTGAAAAGAAAACAGCTGTTCACTTAAGATGATCCAAACAAATTAAAAATACCAGACCCAAGTGTTTTCATTGACTTAATCTTGTTTTGCAGGGAATTTCACACTTAAATATTATCATGAACAGTTATTGTTTAGTTTTTGTCTAATATTTATTTTTTTAGTTCACATTTACAGTCAGATGGTGTAATTTTTCTATTCAATATTCTTAGAATATACTATAGTTTATATTTATTTTATTGTATGGGTATAGTATATTCTGTAGTATATTAATGTTTTGAAAGTGAACCAGTGGTTAGTAGGTGTACACTATTAACTATTAGTCTATACTGTTTTATATGTGTGGTATCTGTTATACATGTACTTAAAATAGGCTAAAAGAATAGTAGGCTGAATAGACATAGATGTTAAATGTAACACCTATGTCTATACCATAGTCAATAGTTATAATGATCTTAATAACTATTACAATAATTGCTTCTAGGCTACTGGGCTTGAAATGTTCGTGTGCATAAGTTGCCTGGTAAGGAAGGGATAATGTTTGGTGTATGAAGTATATCATTAGTGCTGGCTTTTCTGGCTTCTCTCTTTACAGCTGTTCTGTTTTGCCCCATGTTGCCATACACTGTGTCTCGTATAGGGAGTCTAGATCCTTGTAACACTGTTCACCCAAGTCCACGACAAAAAAAAGGCAATTTTTAAACATGCTTTTGGTGTCCCTTTAAATTGAGTTTGTCACAATCATCTACAAGTTGTTATCTGTCCTTCTCACAGTGAAACTGGGACTCCATGATTTTGTATGTAAGGGAAAACTGCATATGCTAGTACCATAATATCTGGAATGTTTACTGCCATTCGATTTCAGGATTGTTGCATAACCTGCTTGTGTGGACATTGTGGAGTCATGTGGTTGATTTTCTGCCCATGTTTCATATGGTAGAGTTGTGGGCACCTTACTTGTAAACATCGTGCCCCTCCGCGTTTTCGACATTCCTTAAAAAAATTTTGCGCTGCCGCTTTCAATACCAAATGATTTGGCAAATCAAAATCATCTATGTTTAAGGGAGTCTGAAAATTAAATGACTCACTTGCAATTCAAAGTATCTTGAATAGTTATCAAGTGTGTTGATACCAGAATGTTAAAATAATGAATTGTTGGTTTGAGTTCTAACACAGCAAGATTTAGAAGGGGAAACAAAAATATCTAAAAAACAATATGATTATGTGTATGACTTCAAGAGTCTGTCTTCTGGAACTAAATCTCATGTTTCATTTCATTCAATTATTCATCACTGTTTTTAACTTATCCATCATTCATTTAATAATCATTTCAGTTTCTTTCTTTCTCTTTATTTTTTTTTGTTGTGTGTGTGCCAAACAACAACTAAAATTTTAAGACTACTCTTAAAGTAGAAATTTGAAACATAGGATAAAAAGATACATCTAGCAAATGAATAAACAATTAATATTTTTTTCATTGGACAAAATAAGTATGAATACAAAATTTAATAAGTGAAAATAACCCATGTCATATGTTAAGTTGATCCCCCCCCCCACCTTTTTTTACACCATGTTTCATTTTTTATATGGATTAACCTCATCACATTCTGCTTTGTCCAAACATATCTGTTTATAACACTAGTGTTCCACTATGCACAAGGGATTACACCCTGCTTAATTGAAATCTGTCTAAAATAGATTCCTGCTATGCTTGCATGTAGTCGTTCTTATACTATGCTTTCTAAAAATTATTTTTAACTCCTAGCTCCTTGTTGGTGTTTTTTTCTTCTTATAATATCAAGTGTTTTGATGTGTTTTCCACTCACATTATTTCCTGTACAACAGGATTAAGGATATCTGGTCACATGATGGCCTTTCATAATATATAAAGAAGTTGGCTGTCGTAAATTGCACAGTGGATTTGGTTTATTTGTATTCAACATCTGTTCATTTGATTTAAAATAAACATCTTATTATTAGATAAAGGCATAATTTGCAGAATCTTAATCATTTGCTTTCAGTTTTGAGAATATCTTATAACATTTAAAATGTGCTCCGTCTCACAAAAAGCTAACATTACAGGGGGCCTAGGTGAAGAACAGAAAGCTACCAAAGAAATTCAGGACATTGTTGACCAGGCAAGTTCACTGAACTGTGTCACACATCAATATTTCAGATAGATCATCATAACAATAATGCAGTACAATAATAGGAAATTCTTGATACATGCACTTGTGTTAATATTCATAATCAATGTCAATTATTTTCACCCTTTTTTTTCCAGATCAAAGACGATTTGGAGAAAAAGTCAAATAAAACTTTCTCAATTTTCAAGGCTGTGTCATACAAGTCCCAGGTAGTTGCTGGGACTAACTTCTTTGTAAAGGTATTTCAATTTCTTCTTTTTCTGAAAAGCTAAGCTTAAAATACAAGGTGGCCTTTGCCATCCATGCACATCAATGCACCCTCTAAGGTTCCTTGGTCCATGTGCAAAGTAAAACAAACTGGTGTGCAAAGTTGCACAGCATTAATTTTTTGTGAAATATTTTACAAAATTAGCTTCATTGTTTATTGTAAACTGCTGTGCAGCATCGATCATATATATGCGTGGCCGCACAGCTTAAAGGGAACATTGATGTACATATCTTTGCTTGTTGTGCCGAAGTCTACCAGCTTCTCTTCAAACCTAGGTAAAACAGCTTCCTTATTGTTATCAAAACCCATCGCTCCCCCATCTCAATGTTTTTTTTTAAAAGTATTTAGTGTGCTGAAAAGGTGTGCTATCTAGCAGTTCCTATAAGTAAGAATTTATTGAGATTTTTTTATATAGAAGTTACTTGAATGTATTCAGTATATTTAGTGTGTAGGAAATGCAAGCCTTTCAATTGCCAGTATTTTACCAGAATGAATATTATATATTTTATTGAAAATCATAAGCGCTTGAAAGAAATATGTTTAATTTACCTGGTCCTAAGTAAAAGTGAATGATTCATCATAAATGATTTCAATAGGAGAAATCATCAAAAATAAAAAATTATCTGCATTATACAATCCACAAATCAGCTCAATTAGCATCAATTTCAAGACTAAAATATTTGACATTTTATTTGTTCCCCCAAGATATGGGAATCTGCCTACTTAATTCATCGACTGTTACAAAATATTATAAATCTTAAATTGAATGCTTTCTCTACGACAGTGAAGTTCCATGACATATATGATAAATAAGTTTTCCGTTTGATACGTTATTTAGATGTCTGTATTAAAGTATTTTTGTTTGAAAATGTCTTAAAATGTTTTACAAAATATTCATTTATTGAATCCATTGTTTTAAAATAAATTTATGTTCAATTTTTAAAGTAAACATAAATCAAAACTTAAATGATCAAAGAGAGGTAAAATGATTGAATACAGTTTTAGAAAGCATCACAATTCATGCCGTCATTAAATTTGCTAATTCAGTTTGTAAACACACATTATACATTAATGAAATAAACTTTAAACTGCGTGTACAGCCAGCTAAAGTATATCATCATCTGAAAAAAAATATGTACATGTAGTAAGAAAATATACACACAGTGTTTATTTTTAATGTTTACATTTTATCACATTCATACATTTAATGTAATAGGTTGTTTCCTCTGTCAAAAATTACTTTAATTTTTTATTAAAATTTTTTTTTGTTTATGACAGATTCAAGTTGAAGATGACAAGTTTGTTCATGTTCGCATTTACCGCCCACTGCCTCATACAAATGAATCTCCCTCCCTTCACAGTTTCCAGCTAGACAAGAGTAAAGATGATGACATTGAATATTTTTGATTGAAAATTTTCAAAGGCAATACTCTCTCTAGCATTTACAGTAAAATAAATACTATTTTTTCAATTGAAATAAATTTAGAGTGTTATCGGTAATTAAGAATGAAAGAGTGAACTCCATTTCATTTTGTATGTCTAGTGAGTTTATGTAATAGTAATAGTCCAATTAAATTGAATAAATAAAGTAATTGTCAAGTTTACTTGTAATATGTTTTAAAACATGCCACAAATAAAGGTCAGTTTATTATCCCTTGAGATTTAACACAATTCTACACAATTTTATTCTATGTAGTGTATTCTTTATTTTGGGTAAAGACAACTATTTAGTTATTTTTAGACACATATTTAAAATGTGACTCATTATTTTTGCCCTATTTACAGCTATTAGAACATCAATACTATATACTGAAACACTCATTTCCATTTTCTTTTATATATAAAAAGAAATGTGAAAAATACAGTTTTTAAAAAAAATATGTTACATTTTGTGTTAGAAGCAATCAGGTTGTGTCACTGGGTTGATTTTATATAATTGAATGAATCTATTAAATCATTGTTAAATTCTTTATACTTAATAATACAATGTTGTCCTCATGATTTGGTGTTTTTCTGAATATTTCTTGCTTCACTTGGCAGTTCTTTAATGTATATTTCCCTTGTCCTTCAAGACCGTTTCTTGGTATAATTTTCATTTCTAAAAATAGCAGAACCGTTATTTTTTAAAATCAATTTTTTTTTAAACTCCCCCAAAAACAGGTTTTATCTTGAAACAGTGTGACTTAAATAAAAGCGTGTAAAATGATTGTTCTATGATTT
Source organism: Ampullaceana balthica (assembly GCA_944989445.1). Taxonomy (NCBI): domain Eukaryota; kingdom Metazoa; phylum Mollusca; class Gastropoda; family Lymnaeidae; genus Ampullaceana; species Ampullaceana balthica. The sequence goes on along the minus strand of CALYLW010000596.1, from coordinate 314,606 downwards.
GACAAAAGGGAAGTAATTCGTACCTCAATGATATTCAGATACAAATTACCTCGATTTATCTCTCTTTGTCTTCAAAATCTAGACTTCATTTTGGTGGCTCAAATTGTAATATTTTATGAATTCTTTTAAGAAAAAGAAAATTGTGCGAATTAACTAATACTAAATAAATGTTTTGTAAATCGATTTAGTAAAGAATGAAAACATAATTACTCCTGGGCATGTCCCTAATTAAGATGATTCTAGTGAATTTAAAGACATACACTAAATCTCAAGTATTTTAAGGCATTGGTTTTCTGGAAACTGAATAACTTTTCAAGAAAGTACAGATGTAACATTGTGTCTTGCAACTCATGATCTGAATATTTCCATAGGTCATTTGATATTGTGTTTACTATTCGACCATCACGTTGAAAATTATAAGCTATCAAATGCACATATAAGAAAATTTATAAGATAAAATCGTCTTGCTGTCAAACTGTGGCAGATTTGTTAGGAAGGGTTTACCCATAAAAATCCTTTTGCAAACCATATTCGATCCACGCTTAAAAATTAAAAACATTTTTTTGTTTTGATATCTCGTTTTAAATACAACTAATTGAAATCGGCAGAGTCTGCTCCTTCAGAAAAGGTCTCCTGAGCCACAGCAAGCATTGCAGGGCCTGTTAAATCCCAAAGCCTCTATACCCAATTGTCTATCGAGACCATGAAGCAAACGAATGATGAATTGAAATTAAATATGGGCTACAAAGAAATGGTGTTTGTGCCACCCGCCCCACCCCCCCCCACCCCATCCCCCAAAATAATTAATAAAATAAAGCAGTTTTGAACTGACGTGTGGGAAAAAAGAAAATAAAAAAATTTTATAAGACGGAACTAAAAACGTATTCATGCGGTGGAAAAAAGATGTTTTAATGATTAATAAGGATATGGACAAGCTACGACCAAAATATATTTAGTGTGTGGATGAATGCCCTGAAAGGACCATGACGAGAGAGACCATTTTTAAAAAGCTTATCCTCATCTTCTCTCTTTTTATCACTTTCTCTCTGTCTCTCTCCTTCTATCTTTAATATCTCTCTTTATTTCCTAATTTTATAATTCTCATTTTCTCAACCCTTGTGTTTCTTCTCTAACTCGCTCCTCTATTTTTTTCTTCCCTTCTCCTTCATCTCTCCCATAATCTGACTTAAACTGTGTATTCACGAAATATTCTTTAACTTAAGATTACAAAATTATCTTACACATTTCAATAAGTACCGGCTGCTCATGACAAGGTGGGGCAGCTTCAGGTCAAGGTAAGATAATTATATTGCTATCACATATAATTTTAAGATATTACTCATATTTTAACACTATGGCCACATTTACGTGTCAACAAAAAACACAAGAAGGATTTTTGGCTGTCTGTTATTTAATGCAGTTTAAGATTTCGTCTTAATTGTCACCAATACGTTGTGTCGTGAACAAGGACGACACACGATTGAAGACATTAACTTTTTATTACATCTATAAATTATATAAAACGCTTTTATTAATGTAATATCATACAACACCACAGCTTCGTCCCGTCAGTAGCAGACTTTCACTAACAAACTTAGCCGAGAAGACTCCGTACTGAAGGGCCCACTCTAACAAACTTAGCCAAGAAGACTCCGTACTGAAGGGCCCACTCTTAACAAACTTAGCCAAGAAGACTCCGTACTGAAGGGCCCACTCTTAACAAACTTAGCCAAGAAGACTCCGTACTGAAGGGCCCAAGCTAACAAACTTAGCCTAGAAGACTCATTACTGAAGGGCCCGCGCTAACAAACTTAGCCAAAAAGACTCCGTACTGAAGGGCCCACTCTTAACAAACTTAGCCAAGAAGACTCCGTACTGAAGGGCCCAAGCTAACAAACTTAGCCTAGAAGACTCATTACTGAAGGGCCCGCGCTAACAAACTTAGCCAAAAAGACTCCGTACTGAAGGGCCCACTCTTAACAAACAGCCAAGAAGACTCATTACTGAAGGGCCCACGCTAACAAACTTAGCCAAGAAGACTCCGTACTGAAGGGCCCAAGCTAACAAACTTAGCCAAGAAGACTCCGTACTGAAGGGCCCAAGCTAACAAACTTAGCCAAGAAGAATCCGTACTGAAGGGCCCAAGCTAACAAACTTAGCCAAGAAGACTCCGCACTGAAGGGCCCACGCTAACAAACTTAGCCTAGAAGACTCATTACTGAAGGCCCCACTCTAACTAACATAGCCAAGAAGACTCCGTACTGAAGGGCCCACGCTAACAAACTTAGCCAAGAAGACTCCGTACTGAAGGGCCTACTCTTAACAAACTTAGCCAAGAAGACTCCGTACTGAAGGGCCCACGCTAACAAACTTAGCCAAGAAGACCCCGACTGAAGGGCCCAAGCTAACAAACTTAGCCAAGAAAACTCCGTACTGAAGGGCCCACTCTAACAAACATAGCCAAGAAGACTCCGTACTGAAGGGCCCACGCTAACAAACTTAGCCAAGAAGACTCCGTACTGAAGGGCCTACTCTTAACAAACTTAGCCAAGAAGACTCCGTACTGAAGGGCCCAAGCTAACAAACTTAGCCAAGAAGACTCCGTACTGAAGGGCCCACTCTAACAAACTTAGCCAAGAAGACTCCGTACTGAAGGGCCCACTCTTAACAAACTTAGCCAAGAAGACTCCGTACTGAAGGGCCCAAGCTAACAAACTTGGCCAAGAAGACTCCGCACTGAAGGGCCCAAGCTAACAACCTTAGCCAAGAAGACTCCGTACTGAAGGGCCCACTCTTAACAAACTTAGCCAAGAAGACTCTGTACTGAAGGGCCCACTCTAACAAACTTAGCCAAGAAGACTCCGTACTGAAGGGCCCACGCTAACAAACTTAGCCAAGAAGACGCCGTACTGAAGGGCCCACGCTCTCAGAATCACGTTTCTCAGCTTTCACACCCTCAGTCCATCTGCCCCATCTACCTTAACATTTCCCCTCACCCTCTTCTTCCTACGCTGTTCAACCCAAATCTCTCACGCCTGGATCACCCTCACACATCGGTACCAAAAGTCAGGGGTTCTCACTGCGACATAAATCTCAAATTGACCCCTAAAAGCGTCGTTGATAGACATTCCAGAGACCACTTCCAATTACACTATATAAAATGCTACCGTACTTCAACGAATCCTAATTGTTAGTTTGTTTGGTTTCTGCGACCCCTCGGCATCCAAATCAGTAAATTTTCATTAAGAAATTTTCAGGATGAAATCTAATATTATGTAATACCTCACAGACGTCACATCTCCCCAGTTACCTTCACTTAATTGCATCACATCACGGCCACCGTCCCGCCCCCGTCTAGTTTATTTTTTTCAGCCCACTGACCCACTTAAATGAAATTACTGGCTTCCGCTGATGGACTGTTGGATGTACGCTACAGTCGCGTGGACTTTCAACCTTTCATGCTTTAATTACCCCAGCAGGATCGATCCCACTGAAAGATAAATTAGGACATGTACAAAATAAAATTGAAATCGTTTGTTTAATTAAACCACGTGATTCTTCACCTACATAAAATATTTAAAAAAGAATAGAAAAGAAAACGCTGACTTCTTTACAGGCAACACTCAATGTCAGTGTGAAATCAATTTGGGCAAGAGGTTTTCAATTTCTCAAAGGTAAGGTCTGCACGTTTGCGAGTTCCCCCTGTTCTATTCCCAGGACCGTTTTTGTTGTTGTTTTTTTAAATTATTTTATTTTATTTATTTTTTTATCTTATCTTATCTATACAGACGCTCCTTCTATGCAGAAGATAGTTGCGTCCACAGACCATGACAGATGATCTGTTGGCAAGTGATGCAGCAATCACAGGCCACGGCTTTTGTGGGTTCCACGCATTACCCAGCCGCCTAACTACATGTAGTGTTAGGTACCCATTCGGAGCGGGGTGACTCAGGGACGCCCTAGGCCCCGGGAACAAACCCTTGCCTTCACACGGATTCGAACCCGTGACCATCGGTACGACAGTCCAGTGCGCTGCCACTCGACCACCACGTCCCACAAATATTTTCTCACTTAAATAAAGTTTCTTTCAAACCAGTCTTTTTTTTTAATTTGCTCCTTTAAAGAAAGTTCTTTCTTTATATTTTTCCCCGGGGTGGGGGGGGGTGAATTTTCAGGCTTTCTCCTACATTGTTTAATACATTTCTTTCCATCTTGCCTGATTGCATATTCTTAACCCCGCATGGAATGTTCCCTCTAAGGTTCATTGGTCAGAGTGCAAAACAAGAAACTCGTGTGAAAATTTGCACAACCTCCTTTTTTTTTAAAGCAAAATTTTACACCTCACAAACACATATATTTTATTATCCTTATCAAAATTTGTTGCGCGGTAATTCTAAACGCCTCCGCGGCATTGTTCAAATAAGTGCGCTTATATGGAACATTGCCTGTATGCTTATCCATAATACTTGTAATATACTGAAAATGACGATTAAACTTAACTATAATTCTCCGGCTTGTTGTTTTAAATCATCAGTCAGATCCAGTGGTCACTTTTGACATGTGCCGTGCGGTCATTTTGAAGAACTTTAACATTCTCCACTACTGCTCCAAGTTTGTTTCAGGAGTTTTTGTGAGTACAAATGTAACGATATTTTGGGTTATTAAGGTAGATAGTGCGTAAGTTTTGATTTGAAAACCTACTGGCTCATTTGGATAATTCCAAATTGCGCACTGGGTTGTTTTGTAGTGTGAGTTTAAGTTGTAACTGACTGTTGCACATGAGATTAGGACATGTTTGTGTCTGTGAAGGCGGGCATTTGAGGACAGACACATTTTTTTCTATTGATCCCTACAACTGTTTTTAAATCCTTTATATTAACTCGTGGTGTCTGCGGCCGACCGACCGACCGACCTTGTCGCCAAAACTTTTGATCGATTTTTAACCAACTTGCTCGCAAGATAGCGAGCTGAAATTTTGCAGACAGTTTCGTACTGATGATAAAAACAATGTATCAAAATTTCAGATCGATCGCATGTACCGTAATTAAATTATTGATTTTTTAGATTATTTTTATTTATTCCTATGTATCATGCTATTTTTTGAGATAGAGCGTCGCGGTGCGTATTATATTGAACAACCTTTCTGTCGCGCAATAGGGTGCGTATTTTATTGACAGCTCTTTTTATAAACATATTCCTGATCGGTGCGCATTATATTAAACATGTTTTACGACACAACTGCAATTTTGCATTTCTGGATTGTCTGGCGCTGCGTATTATAATGAACATTCTTTTAATTACTTCTCGTACATAAAGGATTTATAGTCAAAAACTTGGTTTTTTACGGGTTTTTGTTATTTTTTCTTCTAAAAATCTGTTTCGTAATTTTTAGTGATGTAGGTATCTGTGGCTGTTAACCAGATAGTTCCTATTATATTTAGTATGTTTGCTGTCTATCATAGAATGTATTTTAAAAATGTGGTTTCATGTATTAATAAATAACGTTCTGGCATCGGGTACTGAGGTAAATCATAAACTGCTGTGTATCGACATTTTTGGAATGAACGTGTTGGCGCCATCTTCTTGACCCCGGCTAAGGAACATCCAGACAAAACCACCATCACTACAGTACCGATGAGATGACCTACTTTCGTAGCATTGATCTTCTGGGAACTGGGTGAGCAAGGCAGGAAGGTTCGATACGATATTATATCTATAACTCCCAATATTTGAACCCTCTGATAATCTGATATTGTGTTAGCATTAGACCAGCTAGTTTCGATATGACATTATGTCTTATAACTCCCAATATTTGAACCCTCTGATAATCTGATATTGTGTTAGTTAGTATTAGACAGTGGCGTAGTGAGAGGGGGGGGGCAAATGCCCCGGGCAGCACTTTGCCAGGGGCGGCAAATTCCTAGTAGTTTTTATATATATTTTCTAACAATGGAAATTGTATAAGAAAGTGGAGCTTTTAATCGAAATAAAAGAAAAGCCAAATACGAAATTAATAAAAAGAAATAAAGGAACTATCATATAGCATGTGAACGTTTCAACCGCCAAAACTTCATAAATTCTTCTGATACTATGCCACTGTTCTAAAAAACTAGAGCCAGGTGTGGTATCAACTTAATTGATTCTTAAAATTTTACAGCCGCTCCTGTTGTAAAAACAAATCTTACTGTACCCTATAAAGTTGAAATATGAGCGAATCGAATTCTCCAAGGGGCAAACAGTGTTTGGGGGGGGGTGGAAGGGGGGGGAGGGCGACAAATTCCTCGTTGTTAATTACCTTCTAAAAATAAATAAAGTTATAATAAAGTTTAATGAAATAAAAGAAAAGCCAAGATCACAAAAATAATAAAAATGAAGAAACTATATTATAATACGTGAACGTTTCTAATGCCAAAATTTCAAACTCCTATTACTCGAAAGACTTCTGATACTAATGCTACTGAGCTGAAAAACATAGGGGCTGAAGTAGTGTACGAATATGACAATTATGTGCTGGTACATTTAATTGCTTTTGACGTAGGTAAACTACTGGAAATATTGTTGGCGTACTTATATGGTTTATCTTTCAAAGCATCATTATTTTAATCTTAACGTCTTTATTTTAAGGAATAAAGGAAAATAATGAATAAGAATAAAATTGCTTATCTAATGGAATTAAAACTTGGCTCAAATAATTATAAAAATTTAGCAATTCATGAACAAGTGCTCATCATTACCCAGGTTTTGTTTTTTTTGTTTGTTGTTGTTGCAATTTTAAAGAATCAGAGATTGGATAAAAAGAAAAGACTATTAATAGAGAACAGCAAAAATTTGTTAAAGTCACAGAGAGGACAATACTGTTTCAAATAAAGGCAATATTCTGAAACCGATGCATTTATTGCTTGCAAAGTACGACCTAGCACTCCAAGAACATTGTTTGAAAAAGGTTATAAAACTTGTCATCTCACATTCAAACTGAGCTCATAGCAATTTTAGAATATACACTTCGTGAAAAAAATATTTTTTGTCACGAACAAGATACCACACTTTGTTCCCTTGTATACGATAGCTCTTCATATATTTCACATAATGATCAAAGAAGTCCAGCTGTGTGATATGTAGAGATTGGCCATCGAAAAGTAGACGTTGTAGAATCTTCCAAAGATTTCATTTAAGGAAATTTTGAATCTGCTGTTGACATTTATTATGAGATGATATTAAATAAATGATGATCTTAAAATAATGGACTGCGGAGGCAGAACGCGTGTTAATACATCTTCGTGGCTGGAAAGCCGTGGCGGATTAAGATTGCATGGGGCCCCAAGCTTCAATTCTACCTGGGGCCCGGTACACCCACCTTTATTATACAATTTTTGGGCCCTTAAATCATTGGGGGTCCCTGGCTTTAGCCCCATCAGCACCCCACACCCCCCCTTTAATCCGCCACAGCTGGAAAGTATATATACATGAATTCAAGAAAGACGCAATAAATTAAAGGTCAATGTAAAATCTTGCTCAAAAAGTTCATTAAACCTAATTTGTTTACATGATACTCAAACGGAAACGAACTCTCTATTTTAGTACACTAGAACGTTGTTACGCATTTTTTTCCATCCCCATACACCGTTTGGAATATCTAATTGCTTCTACAAGAAAGGCATTAAACTGACTTCAGGGTACAAAATTGTGAATATACCATGAAGCAATTGTGGGGTTATTTTTTAAAAGCTTTAGAAGAACTGATAGATGCAGGCAAAAAATCTCAACATACGAACAGACGCAATAACTTTGTTCGTCAAAATGAAATCTTTTTATCTTCAAATGTATGTCAAAGATGCCCGAAATTATTTATAAACGTATAGTGTTTAAATTCTTAGCAGAGGCTTCTCACCGAGAAACTAATGGAATACTTAAAGGATACTTTGACATTTAATACAATTTTATGTGAAGAATATACTCCACGAAGATCGAGAGAGCGCATGTTTGGTGATCGAAGCGAATATGAATCCATGCTGCCCATGGGAAAGAAACAGTTCAGAAGAAAGTTGCATTCTGCATTTAACATGAGATTACTGTAGAAATTCGTGTGAGTATTTGGCAGTTGTATCGAATTTAGAAAACAGATATGATTTTCGTACACCAGCTATAATATAGGCTACTGGACTTTGAAATTTTGCCTACAAATTAAATTATTTAAAATATCTGACATGTCATTGTCAGGAAAGGAATATTTTAACCCACGTTTAAAAAAAAGAGCAGAATTAAGTAATTCAAGACCGTTGACTTATTTATTCCAGTTTATTAAGATATTGAGGCTAGAAGTTACCCTGTCAGACAGGGGCGGATCAAGATTGCACGGGGCCCCTGGCTGCAATTCTACCTGGGGCCCGGTACAGACACCTTCATTATACAATATAATAAGTTTGGGGCCCTTAAATCATTGGTGGCCCCTGGCTTTAGCCCAATCAGCACCCCCCTTAATCCATCATAGCTGCCAGAAATAATATCATTAATTCCAATATTGCTTAAAAGTACTTAAAACTGTCTGAAATAATGCAAGGTGTTAAAATCGCTACTCTAAAATTAAATTATTAAAAAATTAATTTACGATCAATAACGATTACACCAAGTTTATCTTATCTTTTTTAACTATTGAGTATTATATGGCTGAAAATATTGATATATGAATGATTGTGCAATGATGAAAAATATAAAACTTCAATTCTATTCACGAAGCTTTTTTTTTAATTTCAAAATTAAAATATATGGGATCCTTATTATTACTTTATAATAAAGACTATCTTTACTTTATACATGTAGCATTAACATATTTACCGGGGGGGGGGCGGCAAATTTGGTTTCTGCCCCGGGCGGCTCATACCCACGCTACGCCGCTGGTATTAGACCAGCTATAATAGGTTCGATATGACAGTATGCTTATATTATAGAGTTAAACACCGAATATTTAAACGCTCTGTAATCTTATATTGTGTTAGTATTAGACCAGCTGGCACAATGGGATCAATAAACGAACGAACCCAAGTGGTAGATAATCAAACAGGTTTTGTCTTACTGTCAAAGGGTGTTGGAATGTTTAAAGTAATATTCACCATATTCAAACTTTACGTGTGATCTTATGGATGTCTGTTCCGTACTGTAAAACCTAGTCTTTATGTAGATGTAAATCTTTTAGTTTGTAACAAAATAAAATAATTAATTTTGTTATGATGTGCAAAAATTAAAATATTTAGAGTAAGCCTGCAGACATATAAATAATTTTTTTTAAAATAATTAATAAAAACATAAATAAATAATGCTAAAAACGGATGTATTTTCAGTGAGAAATTCCATAATATAAAGCAAAATTTTAAACATTCTGTATTTGTAATCAGGACATGATTCAAAGAAATGATTAAGTAGAATTTTGGTACATGCTATAAGCAAAATATATTAAGTGAGTGTTTGTGAAAATTTGAATTAGAATTGAAATAAAAACAAAAAAACGTGCACATTTATCATTATCATTTTTCTCTCCTCCCTCTTTCTATTTTTTCATCTCCTTCTGTGCTAGACCTTTCTTTATCTTCAGAATATTTCCTCCAACCCTTGTCAAACTTTAGACCAACTGTCTCCTCTCTCACTCTCACACACTATATAATATCCCTCCTATCTATTTCCATCTATTTTCCTCCCCTCTCTCACAATATCTTACTCCTCTATCTCGCTGTCTCTTTCTCAGCGGCGTAGCGTGGGTATGTGCAGCCCGGGGCAGAAACCAAATTTGCCCCCCCCCCGGAAAAATATGTTAAGGCTATAAAATTTTTAAAAATAATAATTATAAAGTAATAATAAGAACACTATATATTTTTATGTTAAAAGGAAGGCTTCATTTCTTTAATAAAATTAAAGTTTTATGTTTTACCTCATGGCTAAATCTTTCATGTATCAATATTTTCAACCATGGCATGCTCAATAGCCAAAATAGCAATAGATCAGACAATTTTGGTGTATTCCTAATTGATCGTCATTAATTTTTCATTAAAATAATTATAGAGAAGCCTATTTATTTTAGGCAGGGTACTTCGAGCATGGTATATCTTTATAAACTTAAATAAACCACATAGTCTTGAATTCATTAAAAAAAAATTATATTCATGGGGTTAAAATATTCCTTGCCTGACTATGTCATGTGGGATATTTTTAATACTCTAATTTGAAGACAAAATTTCAAAGTCCAATAAATTAGCTGGTGTACGAAAATCATGTCTGTTTTCTAAATTCTATATAACTGCCAAAGCCTTACATGAATTTATACACTAATCTCATCTTTTGAAGAAACCAAATTTCTTCTTAACTGTTATTCTACATAGCATGGATACATACATATTTGCTTCAATCACCAAAAATTTGCTCCCTTGTTCTTTGATTGGAAGGTTCGATTAAAATGATGAGGTCTCCACATAAATTTTTATCAAATGTCAAGGCATCCCTTAAGTATTCCATTCCATTAGTTTCTCTGTGAGTAGCCACTGCTAAGAATTTTTGTTGTTGAGCACTATACGTTTGTGAAAAATTTCGTTTACTTTTTTAAATATTACTTTGAAAATAAAGAGATTTCATTGTGACTAGCAAAGTTCCTGCGACTCTTGGTGTGTTGAGATTTTTGTCTGCATCTTTCCGTTCTATACCTTACAAAATACCTCAAAATAGCTCCATGGTATATTCACTATTTTGTATCAAGAAGTCTGAATGCCTGGCTTGAAGAAGCAATTAGGTATTTCCAACAGATTATGGACTTGGAAAAGAATACGTAACAACGCTCAAGTGTACTAAAATAGTTGGAGAATTCGTTTCAGTTGGAGTATCATGTTAACAAATTAGGTTTAAATGTTTGAACGAGTTTGAAATGAGATTTTATTTCTGAAATGTCGTAAGCAAATTCACTTTTGCTTCAATGAAATCTTTGAAAGATTCTACGTCTACTTTTTTATTTTCAATCTTTACACATCACACAACTGGACTTGTTTGATCCTTATGTCAAATATATGAAGACTGAAGAGCTATCAAATACAATGGAACAATATTTGGTATCTTGTTATTGAAGAAATGTGATTTTTTGTGAACTGTATCTCCTAAAATTGCTATGAGATCAGTTTGAATTTTAGATGACAGATTTTTTTACCCCTTTTCCCAATATGTTTTCGGAGTGCTCGAACGTACTTTTCAAGCTAATTCATTAGTTCCAGAATATTGCCTTTATTCGCAACAGTATTGCCCTCTCTATGACCTCAAAAAGTCAAATTCAATTTCTCCAAGATTTAATAATGTCAAATATTCTAACAAGAACTTCTTGCCACTTTGTTTTCTCTTTTACAACTAATTGTCAGTCTTTATTAATACTCTATTCTTTTTTATCCAATTTCTGATTCCTTCCATTTACAAACAACGTTGGTAATGTTGAGAACTTATTGAGTACTTATCTTGGCTTTTATTTTATTAAAATTTCTTTCACGTTTGAACAATTAGCTAATTAACAACGAGGAATTTGCCCCCCCCCCAAATTTTGTATTTATTTATGCCAAGTTTTAATTCCGCTAGATAAGCAATTGTTTCCATTATTTTTGTTTATGCCACAAAACAAAAGACATTAAAATTATAATAAGCCATACAATTAAGCCAAAAAATGTTTTCCAGTAGTTCACTTTCGTTAAAATCAAACTTGAATCAGTTATATATACCAGCATATTATTGTCATACTGTCAGCCCCTATGTTTTCAAGCTCAGTAACATTGGTATTAGAAGACTTTAGATTTATAATGAAGTTTAAAGTTTTGGCATTAGAACCGCTCTCGTATTTTAACATAGTTCTTCATTTCGTTTATTTTTTTTTATCTTGGCTTTTTTAAAATTTTATTTTATTAAAATTTATTTTCACGTTTTAACAATTAGCTAATGAACAGCGAGAAATTTGCAGCCCCCCACCCCAAATTTTTATCACCACATCAGTAATCAGTGTCATGTTCTCATACTAATTTAGCCTCTGTTTTTTTAATTACAGCAGTATTAGTATCAGAAGAAGGTATATCCAATAAGGAGTTTGAAGTTTTGGCAGTTATTCACATGCTTTTGGGTAGTTCCTTTATTTCTTTTATTAATTTCTTATTTGGTTTTTCTTAAATTTCGATTTTTTAAAAACTCCTCTTTCTTTTTAAAATTTTCATTTTAAGAAAGTAATTAATGACTAGGAATTTGCCGCCCTTGGCAAAGTGCCGCCCAGGGCATTTGCCCCCCTTCCCTCCCCCTCGCTACCCCACTGCTCTCTCTCTCTCTCTATAAATATAAATATATATATATATATATATATATATATATATATATTATATATATATATATCTCACACTCACACACACACACAACACACACACTCACTTTCATATACATTAAAATAAACAAATACCATTGTGAAACACAGTATAAATCCATCTAAGCTGTGAAGTAGGCTACCAATGTTTTTTTGTTGTTGTTTTTTTTAAACTTTCAATTGCGCCTTATTCATGGTCAGTTTTTATGCTGTTTTATAGTTTTAATTGGTTTTTCAAACTTTGTATTTGACCAAAATCAATGAACAACAATTTAACAGTTCGTTTGTCTATGGGTGACATCTGGTGACAATACGTTACGGCCCAATGAAGCAAGCCGGGACGGGCATTCTTTTTAGGAACACATTTTCAGTGTGTGTCACGTCTTCTGTCTTTTTGGGGGGGGGGTTGCCATATGTCGATTAAATTTGTATTAAAAAACAAAGAGAGAAATCTTTATGAATCAATATTGATCGTGTTGAAGGTCACAACTACACACAACTTCACTCTACCATACCAAGATAATGCACCAGATGTCCGTATATCGGTATGTTGTCATTTGAAATAAAGCCATGCAATATTTAATTTATTCACATTCGATACCCTAGACAAGAGCAAATGATTATTGATATTCGTGTGTAGATATTGCGTGAACTGGAGCATTAAAAAAAAATTGGACGCATGTGAATTTACAAAATGTTTTTGTTGGAAAAAATACAGCAAGCGTTGAAGTCGTGCTGGCTGATGTATAAGTCGAGAGGGTCTTTGCTTCAAATGCGAGGATAAATTTGAAGTGAAGATCTTCACGGTGTTGAAACGCCAAACTTGGACTCGCCCAAGGAGGGGAGAATGAGGTTTATCTCGCGTGCTGGACGCGGGCTTTTTCAGTCAGATGGAACGTTCCATTTAATCCAAGGTATGGAAGAGTTTATAGTTGTCTTTTGTTATTGCCACGTTTTTATTACCACGTTTTTATTAACTTGCTTTCGTGTCTGTCTGTCCACAATTTTTTCAAATTTGCCAACGAAAAATTAAACCACTTCTGATGGTCCTAGAGAGCTCAAAATTTTACCACAGATAGATCTTGGATGACAATGCATTGTGTCAAAATTTGAGATCGATCGAATGTACAGTTATTAAATTATTGAACATTTTAGTTTATCTTTATATAAGCCTATGTAAAATCCGTCTGCCCTTGTTTACATTACATTCACTTGACGAGTTCACACCAACCCCGACCACAAAAACCATGTTTAACATTAAGGGGAGATCAGTCATTTCCAGTCTGTAAATGTTTGTCGGGCAATGCGTATTATATTTGAACATAATCAATACTTCAAAACTCACCATAGCATACACTTAGACTAAAAAGAATAAAATAAATAGAAGTAAAAAAAAAGATTTTTTAAAAACCACGTTTTTATAAGCGGACTAAAAAGAAGAAAATAAATTTTAATATTTTAAAATAAGTAGTCTGGTATGATGTAATATGACTAAAAACGTGGGCGGTCGCTTTTTAGGCGTTTGGCTAAAATGATTAGGGTTTACAAAAGACGAGTAAGAAAATGAGTGAATTGAATTAGTTAAGCCTGTGAAGCGCCCGCCCCACGTTTTAGTCATATTACAGTATAGCACTTGTTTAAATTTTTAAATTTTATTTTCTTCTTTTTAGCCCGCTTATAAAAACGTGGTTTTTAAAAATCTTTTTTTTACTTCTATTTATTTTATTACAACGTTTTTATTAACTTGCTTTCGTGTCTGTCGTCTGTCCACAATTTTTCAAATTTTCCAACGTAAAATTAAACCACTTCTGGTCCTAGTCCTAGAGAGCTCAAAATTTTACCACAGATAGATCTTGGATGACAATGCATTGTATCAAAATTTCAGATCGATCGAATGTACCGCAATTAAATCATTGCATTTTTTAGTTTATCTCTATATAAGCATCTGTATGCGTCTGTTGTAGTTCAATTTCACGTGCCGAGTTCACCCCGTGACCTCATCGCCGTTGGGTGGGCGCGGATGAGGTGTTTGGTAAAATAAATAGAGGTAAAAAAAAGATTTTTTTTTAAACACGTTTTTATTAGTGGACTAAAAAGAAGAAAATAAATAAAAGTAAAAAGGGATTTTTAAAAACCACGTTTTTATAAGTGGAATAAAAAAATAATTTAAAACTTATAACTTCCAGTACTTTGATTTAAAATTACTAAAAACGTGGGGTGGGTGCTTATCTTATCTTATCAATACAGACGCTCCTTCTATGCAGAAGATAATTGCGTCCACAGACCATGACAGATGATCTGTTGGCAAGTGACGCAGCGTTCACATGCCACGGCTTTGTGGGTTCCACGCATTAGCCAGCCGCCCAATTAGTGTTAGGTACCCATTCAGAGCTGGGTGACTCAGGGACGCCCTAGGTCTCGGGAACAAATCCTTGCCTTCACATGGATTCGAACCCGTGACCATCGGTACGCCAGTCGAGCGCGCTGCCACTCGACCACCACTTATGAGGTTTAACATATGCAGTTCATTCATTCTCTCACTTATAGATCTCTCTTTTGCCTTCTAAATTATAAATCTTTAACTTTTATACCAAACACCCGCCTAACGTTTTAGTCATATTAAATGAAAGTACTTGAAGTTATACATTTTAAATTATTTTCTTCTTTTTAGTCCACTTATAAAAACGTGGTTTTTAAAATCCTTTTTTACTTTTATTTATTTTTTAAACATTCAAACACATTTGGTTTATAGATATTCTCTGCGTGGTCCTTCATCATAGGAAATAAAATAAACAAATGTAAATATTCGGGCCGTTAGGGGAAGGCGGACTTTGAATGAGGTTCCCAGAATTTTCCATCTAGGAGTTTGTTTACTTTTTGCTTCAAGCAATGAAAGCTGTGTTACTCCTATAAGAAATTATGAATGATTTGGTGAGGTATTTTGTGTGTTGTTGTTTTTGACTTCAAAATACATTGTATTATCAACAAGAGGGGAGGGTCGGGGGAACCAGAATGTTCATAACATTAATCGTGGGCCTTTAATCTACAGAAGAAAAAGCAAGTTGGATTTTTTTTTATAAATAACTAGGCAATTTGAATTACAATAGTTTGTTTATCAGAATTTGTTAGAGCTTGTGTTTTAATGGTAGCAGGTAAGGTGGTTGATGGTGTAATGTGTACAGGGTTGGTTGATGATGTAATGTGTACAGGTCAGTTTGATGATGTCATGTGTACAGGTCAGTTTGATGATGTCATGTGTGCAGGTCAGTTTGATGATGTCATGTGTGCAGGTCAGTTTGATGATGTCATGTGTGCAGGTCAGTTTGATGATGTCATGTGTGCAGGTCAGTTTGATGATGTAATGTGTACAGGTCAATTTGATGATGTAATGTGTGCAGGTCAGTTTGATGATGTAATGTGTGCAGGTCAGTTTGATGATGTATGTGTGCAGGTCAGTTTGATGATGTATGTATGCAGGTCTGTTTGATGATGTAATGTGTACAGGTCAAATTGATGATGTATGTATGCAGGTCTGTTTGATGATGTAATGTGTACATGTCAGTTTGATGATGTATGTATGCAGGTCTGTTTGATGATGTAATGTGTACAGGTCAGTTTGATTATGTAATGTGTGCAGGTCAGTTTGATGATGTAATGTGTACAGGTCAGTTTGATGATGTAATGTGTGCAGGTCAGTTTGATGATGTAATGTGTGCAGGTCAGTTTGATGATGTAATGTGTACAGGTCAGTTTGATGATGTAATGTGTGCAGGTCAGTTTGATGATGTAATGTGTACAGGTCAGTTTGATGATGTAATGTGTACAGGTCAGTTTGATGATGTAATGTGTACAGGTCAGTTTGATGATGTCATGTGTACAGGTCAGTTTGATGATGTAATGTGTGCAGGTCAGTTTGATGATGTAATGTGTACAGGTCAGTTTGATGATGTAATGTGTGCAGGTCAGTTTGATGATGTAATGTGTGCAGGTCAGTTTGATGATGTAATGTGTGCAGGTCAGTTTGATGATGTAATGTGTACAGGTCAGATTGATGATGTAATGTGTGCAGGTCAGTTTGATGATGTAATGTGTACAGGTCAGTTTGATGATGTAATGTGTGCAGGTCAGTTTGATGATGTATGTATGCAGGTCAGTTTGATGATGTATGTATGCAGGTCTGTTTGATGATGTAATGTGTACAGGTCAAATTGATGATGTATGTATGCAGGTCTGTTTGATGATGTAATGTGTACATGTCAGTTTGATGATGTATGTATGCAGGTCTGTTTGATGATGTAATGTGTACAGGTCAGTTTGATTATGTAATGTGTGCAGGTCAGTTTGATGATGTAATGTGTACAGGTCAGTTTGATGATGTAATGTGTGCAGGTCAGTTTGATGATGTAATGTGTGCAGGTCAGTTTGATGATGTAATGTGTACAGGTCAGTTTGATGATGTAATGTGTGCAGGTCAGTTTGATGATGTAATGTGTACAGGTCAGTTTGATGATGTAATGTGTACAGGTCAGTTTGATGATGTAATGTGTACAGGTCAGTTTGATGATGTCATGTGTACAGGTCAGTTTGATGATGTAATGTGTGCAGGTCAGTTTGATGATGTAATGTGTACAGGTCAGTTTGATGATGTAATGTGTGCAGGTCAGTTTGATGATGTAATGTGTACAGGTCAGTTTGATGATGAAATGTGTGCAGGTCAGTTTGATGATGTAATGTGTACAGGTCAGTTTGATGATGTAATGTGTACAGGTCAGTTTGATGATGTAAATGTGTACAGGTCAGTTTGATGATGTAATGTGTGCAGGTCAGTTTGATGATGTAATGTGTGCAGGTCTGTTTGATGATGTAATGTGTGCAGGTCAGTTTGATGATGTAATGTGTACAGGTCAGTTTGATGATGTATGTATGCAGGTCTGTTTGATGATGTAATGTGTACAGGTCAGTTTGATGATGTATGTATGCAGTTCTGTTTGATGATGTAATGTGTATAGGTCAGTTTGATGATGTATGTATGCAGTTCTGTTTGATGATGTAATGTGTACAGGTCAGTTTGATGATGTATGTATGCAGTTCTGTTTGATGATGTAATGTGTAGAGGTCAGTTTGACGATGTAATGTGTGCAGGTCAGTTTGATGATGTAATGTGTGCAGGTCAGTTTGATGATGTAATGTGTACATGTCTGTTTGATGATGTAATATGTACAGGTCAGTTTGATGATGTAATGTATGCAGGTCAGTTTGATGATGTATGTATGCAGGTCTGTTTGATGATGTAATGTGTACAGGTCAGTTTGATGATGTATGTATGCAGGTCTGTTTGATGATGTAATGTGTACAGGTCAGTTTGATGATGTAATGTGTGCCCGGTCAGTTTGATGATGTAATGTGTACAGGTCAGTTTGATGATGTAATGTATGCAGGTATGTTTGATGATGTATGTATGCAGGTCAGTTTGATGATGTAATGTGTGCAGGTCAGTTTGATGATGTAATGTGCGCAGGTCAGTTTGATGATGTAATGTGTGCAGGTCTGTTTGATGATGTATGTATACAGGTCAGTTTGATGATGTAATGTGTACAGGTCAGTTTGATGATGTATGTATGCAGTTCTGTTTGATGATGTAATGTGTATAGGTCAGTTTGATGATGTATGTATGCAGTTCTGTTTGATGATGTAATGTGTACAGGTCAGTTTGATGATGTATGTATGCAGTTCTGTTTGATGATGTAATGTGTAGAGGTCAGTTTGACGATGTAATGTGTGCAGGTCAGTTTGATGATGTAATGTGTGCAGGTCAGTTTGATGATGTAATGTGTACATGTCTGTTTGATGATGTAATATGTACAGGTCAGTTTGATGATGTAATGTATGCAGGTCAGTTTGATGATGTATGTATGCAGGTCTGTTTGATGATGTAATGTGTACAGGTCAGTTTGATGATGTAATGTATGCAGGTATGTTTGATGATGTATGTATGCAGGTCAGTTTGATGATGTAATGTGTGCAGGTCAGTTTGATGATGTAATGTGCGCAGGTCAGTTTGATGATGTAATGTGTGCAGGTCTGTTTGATGATGTATGTATACAGGTCAGTTTGATGATTTAATGTGTGCAGGTCTGTTTGATGATGTAATGTGTGCAGGTCAGTTTGATGATGTAATGTGTACAGGTCTGTTTGATGATTTAATGTGTGCAGGTCAGTTTGATGATGTAATGTGTACATTTCTGTTTGATGATGTAATGTGTGCAGGTCAGTTTGATGATGTAATGTGTGCAGGTCAGTTTGATGATGTAATGTGTGCAGGTCAGTTTGATGATGTAATGTGTGCAGGTCTGTTTGATGATGTAATGTGTGCAGGTCAGTTTGATGATTTAATGTGTGCAGGTCAGTTTGATGATGTATGTATGCAGTTCTGTTTGATGATGTAATGTGTACAGGTCTGTTTGATGATGTAATGTGTGCAGGTCAGTTTGATGATGTAATGTGTGCAGGTCAGTTTGATGATGTAATGTGTTCAGGTCTGTTTGATGATGTAATGTGTACAGGTCTGTTTGATGATGTAATGTGTACAGGTCTGTTTGATGATGTAATGTGTACATGTCAGTTTGATGATATAATGTGTGCAGGTCTGATTGATGATGTAATGTGTACAGGTCTGTTTGATGATGTAATGTGTGCAGGTCAGTTTGATGATGTAATGTGTGCAGGTCAGTTTGGTGATGTAATGTGTGCAGGTCAGTTTGATGATGTAATGTGTACAGGTCAGTTTGATGATGTATGTATGCAGTTCTGTTTGATGATGTAATGTGTACAGGTCAGTTTGATGATGTATGTATGCAGTTCTGTTTGATGATGTAATGTGTGCAGGTCAGTTTGATGATGTAATGTGTACAGGTCAGTCTGATGATGTATTTATGCAGTTCTGTTTGATGATGTAATGTGTACAGGTCAGTTTGATGATGTATGTATGCAGTTCTGTTTGATGATGTAATGTGTACAGGTCAGTTTGATGATGTATGTATGCAGTTCTGTTTGATGATGTAATGTGTACAGGTCAGTTTGATGATGTATGTATGCAGTTCTGTTTGATGATGTAATGTGTACAGGTCAGTTTGATGATGTATGTATGCAGTTCTGTTTGATGATGTAATGTGTACAGGTAAGTTTGACGATGTAATGTGTGCAGGTCAGTTTGGTGATGTAATGTATGCAGGTCTGTTTGATGATGTATGTATGCAGGATATTTTGATGATGTAATGTGTGCAGGTCAGTTTGATGATGTAATGTGTGCAGGTCTGTTTGATGATGTATGTATACAGGTCAGTTTGATGATGTAATGTGTGCAGGTCTGTTTGATGATGTAATGTGTAAAGGTCTGTTTGATGATGTAATGTGTGCAGGTCAGTTTGATGATATAATGTGTACATGTCTGTTTGATGATGTAATGTGTGCAGGTCAGTTTGATGATGTAATGTGTGCAGGTCTGTTTGATGATGTATGTATACAGGTCAGTTTGATGATGTAATGTGTGCAGGTCTGTTTGATGATGTAATGTGTAAAGGTCTGTTTGATGATGTAATGTGTGCAGGTCAGTTTGATGATGTAATGTGTACATGTCTGTTTGATGATGTAATGTGTGCAGGTCAGTTTGATAATGTTATGTGTGCAGGTCAGTTTGATGATGTATGTATGCAGTTCTGTTTGATGATGTAATGTGTACAGGTCAGTTTGATGATGTAATGTGTGCAGGTCTGTTTGATGATGTAATGTGTGCAGGTCTGTTTGATGATGTAATGTGTACTGGTCTGTTTGATGATGTAATGTGTGCAGGTCAGTTTGATGATGTAATGTGTGCAGGTCTGTTTGATGATGTAATGTGTACAGGTCTGTTTGATGATGTAATGTGTGCAGGTCAGTTTGATGATGTAATGTGTGCAGGTCAGTTTGATGATGTAATGTGTGCAGGTCAGTTTGATGATGTAATGTGTGCAGGTCAGTTTGATGATATAATGTGTAAAGCGTCGGTTGACAGAGAGATGGGACGTTTTAGCACCCCAATAATAGTAATAATTAACAATAATAATTTATTGCCAATGGTTCGTGTGTATTAGTACACAGCCTACATGCGTGACCAAGGAGTTTTAATGCCTTTAGCGTAACGAGCCAGCATTTTATTGCAAATTTGCTTAGAGTATAACAACACGCTTCGATATGTGAATGAAGCTATTTAAAATGAGCATCGACGTTCAACACTAATTGTCTTAAATGTCCGTAATATGCAGAAAAGGCTTAGCCAGATCAACTTAACCTTTTCTTCAAACTGTCAGTACAGTCATTATTATTATAGCTACACAGTAGATCCCATTCAATGGCGATACACAATGACGTAGCGAGTATTGGGCATGGGGTACATATGCCCCCGGGCGCCAAGGTACAGGGGCGCAAAAGTAAGGCTCAAACCATCACAATATAATATCTTTATAATGTTAAGATATTAATTAAACAGACGGGGGGGGGGCGACAATTTTATAGTTTTTCCCCCGGGCGGAAAATATCCTATAGGTATGCCTCTGCTGATCCGTGCCAACACGCGTTACTTTTTCAGCTCTTTTCAGGAATGCAGCTCTTTTTTACCTTTATATAAACTTTGATAGACGAAGAAAGATTCGAACAAGAGATGCACAGATAGATGTACAGCCCAATTTCGGCGGGTTTGGACATGCTTTAGAACAGTGCTTCTCAAAGTGGTGGTCCGCGGACCGGTGCTGGTCCGTGGGCCATCCCCTGCCGGTCCGCAGATGTTCTCCAGACAGAAAAAATAGTCAGTGCAGGGAAAATAGTGCACCGGTCCCTGGTGCAATGGAAAAAATTCCCGCCGGTCCGCCATACTAAAAAGTTTGAGAAGCACTGCTTTAGAATACAGTGATGGCAAAAACCTGTGCATGGTATTCCCTGTTGGTTCGTTGACAACTACCGGCTACTGAGTGCGTATGAATACAGAAATATGGCATGTATTACATCACACCACAGGGCGTCTTATAAGTCACCTGGATACGAGGTACGGGGATTAATAGCTCCGCCCTCCTTCTGTTCAGCTCTCAATGACAATGAGTTTAGCTCCAAGAGAACTCGGCGAACGTTTAAAAAAATCATGCTGTTGGAAACTTTTTGTCCTAAAACTTATTATGAGGGGAAATTTTGGTGCGGGGTTGCTTTTTTCGGGTTGCCTATGGGTCTAAACTCTTAAGTCTGAGGCTCAAATTTATGGGAACCTTTTTTTTTGTTGTGTGTGTGTGTGCGACTGTTGTGAAGGGGCAACCTGATCAAGGCCGATAACTCGGGTAGTGTTTTGTCGATGTAGGGTTGTTGGTATTAAAATTTGTTGGAGCCGTTCTGTCAATACTGTCATGGGCTAAATTATCGGTGCACATTTCATTGCTTATTGTATTTGTGTGTGTGAGGCGGTAGGGTGGGGATGTGAGTTAGAAGAGGTTAGCCCGTGCCGACTAAAACTTGTATTTCTTTATATATAAAGATGCAGGCGTTTCTGTAATTTCTCACTTGGAAACGAACAAAAAGTGTGTGTGGGGGGGGGGTAACAAAGTGAAAAAAAAGAATCGGTGGGGGTAGTACAAATTTCAGACCAGAGCATTGCCATAAAAATGTTTCTTTATTTTTTTAAACTTCTAATTGACTTTGCGTTCATTTGTTATCACCCTTTGCCTCAGTTTGCCTGTCTTCCTTACAACATACAATCGTAATTCAAATTAATTTATGCACTGCCATAAAACCTCTTAATTCATATTGAAAAAATGATATTGATATAGTTAGTATCTACTCAACCTATACTTTCTTACTTTTCTTCTCTGGGAATTTTTATTTAAACGTATAAAAATTATTATTTTGAAGGAAATAGATTTATTTATGTATTTATTGTGTGAGGGTGTGGGGAAACTCCCAGAGACTTTGACAGCAGACGTGGGAGAGATGCAAGAGATTTAACATCTTTTCTACATATTTACCGTTGACAATTATGGATTTTAAAAATTCAAGAGTAAATAAATCTTTACTTGTTCGTGGTATTGCTATTCTTTTAATCGTGTTAAAATTAAAATACATTGTTACGCATTGCCACTGTCAAACAAACACACAATATCTTAAAACAGATTGAATTCGTTAAACCTTATAACGGCAGACGTGTGTGTCACTTGAATTTTACGAAGGGCAGTTGTTTATGAATGTGGAGTAAATGGAGAGCTACCAAACCTAGCATTAATTAACAGGGGCGTAGCTCTTGGGCTGGCGTAGCGTAATTGGGTTGGCCGTGCCCGATGCGGTTAACTCAAGGTGTCATCTCGAACCATTGAAATCAATCGAAGGTCAGAGAGTAAAAAGAATATTTGACATCGTTAAGTTACAGTGGCGTAGCTAGGGGAGGGCGGGGAGGGGATCCAAATTCGAAAGTTCCCCCGGGCCCCCACTTGAGGGGGCCCAAAGGAATGTACATTATCTCATGTCATGATGTCGAATGTCTAAATGCAGGGCCCCCCCAAAATGGACAAGCTCCCCGGGCCACCAAATCCTTACCTACGCCACTGTTAAGTTATGTATATATATATAGTAATTTTTTACTTAAAATTCAATTCCTTTAAAATTTTACTTTTCTGGACGTCAGCGCGAGAATCTTTTCATCGACATTCAGTTGAGGTATCACATCGACGCGTTGACGCAGCAAAGAAGGAAAATATAACGTAGAGCTGAGCACATCATCATGCTGAGCCCGTCACCATTTAGATACTGTAAGAATATCACAGCTGAGCTCATGAAACTCTTCTCTTAGTACAAATTTCCATTGTGGATTTCCAAATATCTTATAATTTTAGTCATCTGGTCAGTTCATTGATGTCTTGTCTTATCTATACAGACGCTCCTTCTATACAGAAGATTAATGCGTTCATTGACCATCCCGTCTGTTTGCAAGTGATGCAGCGTTCACAGGCCACGGCTATAAGGGTTCCACGCATTACCCAGCCGCCTTTATTTCCCTCAATAGTGTTAGGTACCCGTTCGGAGCTGGGTGGACTCAGGGACGCCCTAGGCTCCGGGAACAAATCCTTGCCTTCACATATAGATTCGAGCCCGTGACCATCGGTACGCCACCCGAGCGCGCATGCCACTCGACCACCGTGCACCGTTGATATTTCAGTGTGTCCTGTCGAACAGTGGAACATAATTTAACAATATACCTCGCAGCCTGTATAACCATAACAACAAACACCAGCAAATAATTTATATATACATTTTCTTCTGTAATCTGATGAAAATAATATGCGGATGCTTTTACAATAGATGTGTAATCAATAGCTCTTTTAGCACTTATGTTATATTTAGATATTATCTGAAACATCTCAAGAAATTGTCCTTTATTTATTTAAGATTCATATTTGTTGTGCCAAGAAATGCCAGACTGTTCTTAACAAAAATGACAATGGAATATCCAGCAACCTGTGCAATATATCCCGCTATTTCTCCCCCCCCCCAAATAAAAACAAATCTCCCAATACTACATTGCTTTTGGCATCCGTTATTTGTGAGACATCACATCACTGCTGCTGTCTTCCACTTTCACGTCCGAATAGCTGAGCTGTTCCTCTTTTGTATTGTGTGGCTGAGTTGACACACTTACCACAGCCAATAACAAAAAACGTTGGTTCTATAACACTGACGGCATAATATCTGCAGAAAATAACAGTACCAGTACAGTACAACAATTTCTTACTGACGAGTGAATAATCAATAGGAAAACTAAAGTGTTGTATCTCCAATTAGCATCATCTTGTAAAGCAGTGCATTGTTTTGTTAGCTTTTGAGCATATCCATTAGATTTGTGCATATACGATGATTTTAATAATAATAATAATAATACTTCGAGAACTTACATAGCGCGGCAGCCAGACTTATTACACTAATAAGTCCCCAAACTTTTGCATTAAGTAGTGTTTTGTTTTCAATGATTATTAACTTTTAAAAAATGACCACAATTTTAATACATTAATTGTGAAAAATAGGAATATGATGAATTTGAGGCCTGGGGAAAATGGCTTTTTCTGCCCCCCCCCCGGCCTAGTGAAGATGTAAGGTAGCGTGGCTGAGGTTGGTGCTGTTTTAACCGTTGCATTGAACTGCCAATATAGAAAGACATGCGCATTACGTCATCTTGCAAACATCTAGAGTGATTAGAAAACTAAATCTGTGCACCGATTTAACAGAAGAAAAGTGATATTAATGTGGGCGTTGTCAACGAAAATACGGCCATACCTGCTCTGTTGGTGAGTCATTTCATTTCTCGTTAGGATGTTTAAAAAAACAAAAACTTGTATTTAATATTAAATTATATAGTTAAATTTTTAAAGGCAGCATGTTCTTTCTCTAATGACGTTTGAAAATGTCACCACCCAGGAATAGGTTTTTAAAAACAAGATGCTCTTAGTGTCGGCGTCATAAATATCAAACAATGAATACTACTTTTGCCATTGTTCTGCGGGTCAACTTCTGTTTCTAGTCATACCCTCGACAGATTAGTTTGCTGGGAACCTCGCGCGAGCTCTCCGGGCATTTCCTGTTCAATTTATTGTGACGTCATGCCTTAAAGAAAATGGCGGATACCTCAGATTCAGATGGAGTAGAAAACAGAGGTAATTAGTATTTATTATTATTGTAGTAAGTTTGTTTTATAATCGAACTTGATATTTTTGTATCATGATTGTGCGGATACTTGTGGGTTGCCGTGATTCTAAAGAAGCGTAAGTACATTAATTTAAATTAAAATAAAACTTCAGTGAAGTGAAGATTTCAGCAGCTTAAATAAAATTTACTTATTTACTATTTTTAGTTACCTAATTTTAAATTAGTAATTTATATACCAGATCTGCAGATCAGATGAGTTTTAATTAATTTTTTAATATTATAAATTAGTCATTGGAATGGTTTATTTTTTTAAAAAGTTTAATACAGACTTGAATGAGTGTGTCAGTTCAGTAGATTTAGAGAGCTAACTAAAAACTAAAATTTAAAATTAAAAAACAAAAACAATTACAACTCAACAACATGAAATCATAATAATAATATAATAATCACATTATAATTATGTCAAATATGAGTCTAGTGAATCCAGAAGTATTATCATTGAATATGATTATTAAATGAATGAAACAGTGTCATAATCATAAGTTAGCATTATTACTGAGTTTATTACTTGACTTAATACTTAATATTACTAAATTACTAATTTACTACTATTAGTTAAGTAATCCTCGCCACTACTATTTTAAATTTTAATATTAAGCAAATACTTCTACTTTTACTACTACTAGAAAACTATTACTTAAGTTGTGAATGTGACTATAATCGTTATATGTATGTATGGCATCCGCCCGTCCTCTTTCTCCTATAATATACCAATACTAATAACGGTAACTTCAATTTAGTTAACTTCAATTTGATTAATTTAAGACTAACTCTGTACAGTTATTGATATTGTTCATTGTTATACATTCTAACATTTATTAAATGATTATTAGGCAGTCAAGCTGAATGTACTCCTTCCTTACCTTTCATGACTTTTTAAGTTATAGCCACTATTAATACTATCAATCTCAGGGCCTGATTTAGACTGGATGGGGCCCTAAGCTATTTGAGATATGGGGGCCCTTTTGAAGTCCAGATATTCTATGTCAGTGCCAAATATGAAGAATACAAAATCCGGGGGGCCCCCAAGAAGGCGTAGCCCCTAAGCTGTAGTTTGTTTAGCAAATAGGTAAATCCAGCACTGATCAATCTCGAGCAGGAATCTTCAGCTTTTTAAATATGACTAATTGTATAGATTGAAATAAAATGAAAAAGGAAAGAAAAAGAAAATATCTACAAATAGCTATTTTGACAAATTATCATTGCAATGGACCTAATTTTGGCTGTTGAGGTTTTAAATGTCCATTTCCACATTAGTACTGTATATTGGCATAATTATGAGGGATCTTATGCAAAGTTTTATGTACCCAGCACCGATGTTCCCTCTAAGGTTTGTTGGTTGCACAGTAATTCTAAACTATTGCGCTGCATCATTCATATATATGCGTGGATGCGCAGCTTAAAGGGACCCTGGGTGCATCTTATGTGAAGTAAAACATTTTTAACTCAAATTGTCAAATCCTGTGTCTAATACATGTATATAGATAAGTTTTATGTGTTCTTGTATTTGCAACAAAAAAAAAGTAATTATAATTTTTTAACATAAATTAATCTCCTCTTAATACAACCTTCAATCACATACATTTTTCTTGCTGCTGCATAATTCTCTTCCAGAAGCTCTTCTGCTTTTCTTTGTGGCTAATTTATTGATCAATTTTGCTTAGGTATCGAAATAATTTAACAATTTGTTTAAATGTTGAGAAAATTAATCTGAAAATTATATATAATATATACCAGTAAAAAAGTGACTATTCCCACATTAATATATGCTAACTGCATAGACTGGAAATTTATTGGTCTAAATGTGGTATTAATCTCATTTGCTGAAGGTTTGGAAATTTTTGGTCTAAATGTGGTATTAATCTTATTTCCTGAAGACTTGGTCTAGCACATCAATGAAGCTGGCTTTACATCTGGTGTTTATTTTTTCTAGAATCTATGTACCAGTTTCTTAACCCTTCCACTATTGGCCTGGAGGCAGTTAAGAATAAACAATAATTGTTGCAGTCCTGCCTCACACAATTCTTTGATCTTAACTAAATATGGTAATGAAGCTAGGTTGTAATTTTTGTTAATATATTAATATAAAATCTTCCTTATATGGGTGTGAAAACTGTTGCTTACATAAATTGTCAACACCTGTCTCTAAAACATAAGGTTGCGTCTTATATGTGTGAAAATATGGTACATGTATCCCTGAGCACCTTATTGTCTAGTTAAAGGCACCTGGTGGGCCAGATCTACCCCAAGGGCCTTTGTTTGAGAGGCCTTAATATCCTAAAATGTGATTTTTACTGAGTTTGGGTGGAAAAAAATAATTGTTCACTCGTTTTTTTAAATCGCTCAGTCCAGCAAAATATTAGTTGCTTAATGGCTGTGATGGTCTTATGTTAATTAATACTTAATATGACTGGACTTTTTTTTTAAAAACTCCTGGAATTTGACTTTAGATTTGATGTAGGAACCCTGTGAATATATATAAAAATATCAATTAACATTCAGAGTTATAACTTAAGCTAGTTAGCATAAGTCATTTTGTGCATATAGAAGAAGGCTATGTTCACTCAGTAGAATTCAAATTATTAAACAGTAAATACACAAATACAGTAAAACACTTTAAAAAATACAGCATTACAATTGGTACCATGCCACGAAATGATTTCAAACATACAAATTATTATGATACCATCTTAGTTGATTAGAGAGTGTCACACAATTGAAAGAAACTCATACCATAGTACCTGTATTGGACAAAGGATTTCATAGGAAAATATCATTTGAGAGAAATTCCATGACCTGATGTGATCTAGTCATTATGAAATACAAAAGTTTTATATTTTGAATGATTTGTTTTATAATTTTCTGTAAGGTGAGAAATATTAACTCAGTCATCACATATTTGGTAATATACAGCTTAAAGCCTATTCTACAAAGATTTACAAATTTTTTCATCCCCAACTTTTCTTTGTGCTATTTATTATTTGTGATTTAAAAATTGGCAAAGGGGTAATTAGTTTGTTTCAATGTATATCATAGATACATTGTACTTAAAATTTAGTGAAAGAAGATATAGCTTTTATCGATATTCTAAGGTTATCTGCTGAAATTGAATATATCTCTTTTATATCTTTCAATTTAATTTTTATTCATTTTATTTTTCCTCATCAGAGGCCCTTAAACTTTTTCTGGCTGACATCCCTTGGTCATAAAACTCTACTTCCTAAATCTATTAATATTTTAAACTGAAAATGTTCACCATTCCAACTAAACATTGAACATATGTGTGTATGCAACATGTATTTGAACATTTATCTAGAAATATGATTTTTAAATTTTTTTTACTTTTATTAATTCATAGCTAACCTGAGCTATTTCTTAAAGGGATACACCAGCTTTTTGAAGTAGGTCATTTAGATTTTTAAAAATACTTGCAATACAAAATTTCTCACTTGTCTATTATTCTTAATTCAATGGATGCATTGTCATCATAAAGTGGTATTCGTATTTTAATGTCTGTATTTAATTACGTCTTGTATAAGAAACTTAATTATGTTGATAAATCTATAATGATAAGGATTCAGAAAACCTTCCGCCAATTTAAGTGCTGTGAAGAATTGTTTTTATTCAAGATCCACTGTGAAAAAAATATAAACATTCTTGCAGTAAGCAAAAATGTGCTCAAATTTGGGAAATATTATATTTTTGGTGAATAAACATACACAAATAATTAAATTGTCTCATTTATGAAAACATGTTTATTACACATCTCCTCTAAAGACAGGTCTGAATGGCTAAGAAAATATTGAATAACGTCTTGTACACCATGGTACCAAGCTTTTCTCTTCTACCTTTAAAGATGTATGTCTTGACATCAGTATAGTTGGAAATGTTGTGTTAAATAAATAATGTTTAGTCAAAAAGAGCTATATTATATATTTTGTTTTATATAAAATCTGTCTCAATCCTTTTATTGGATTAAGAGAATAATTCTGACATGAAAGTAATTTTGAAAGAGATCTTTTTAAATCTTCAGCCTTAGCTCCAAGAACAACATAATTAATTTTGTGTTAAGGAAAGGGAACTTTAAGTAGGAAGCATAACACAGTAGTTTTCCCACATTCTTTAAGCTTGTGTGTATTTAATTTTTACATCAGTAACTTCATGAAACTCTGCTCATTCTCAGCTCCTCTTCCAGATATCTGACAGATGCCGCGCAGATATCTGTCCGACTCTGCGCAGCAGTTAAGAATTACTGCACAGCAAATTTTGTAAAAATATTGCACAATTAAGGGATGCTGTGTAACTTTGCTCCCAAGATTTTTTTACTTTGCACCCAGAGCAATGAACCTTAGAGGGAGCATTGCTCCAGAAGCCAACAGGGAAATGAACTGTGTTATTTCAATTTGATCATAAGGGGCTAGGGTGAGGATGCAAAGAAATAACACCCCCCCCCCAAAAAAAAAGTTGTTGGCTCACAATACATAGTAATGTATAAATGTTTTGTTGTTTATAGGTGGCCAAGAGGATTTTTTAAATCATGTGTTTTTAGAACATTTTCCTAATTTTATTTACCAGTTGTTCTCCCCGTTTCCCACAAATTATCTCACCCTCACAGACTCACCTCTCCATAAGACAGAACCATCGGTCTATACCATTTATACCAAATTTAAAGAGGAGCAGTTAAACCTTTAAGTTATTTCTCTTAGTTACCTCTAATTGAAATTGTATTTGTTGCCCAGTTTTCTAAGCATTGTTTTGATTGCATTCATAGCTGCAGCTGGTGAATATTCCCTCCAATGGTTTTGATGACTCAGTTTTCCATAACCTATTTACTATTTATATAAAACCAATCAATAGCAGCTGGTGGTCTGATCTTGCTACTTATTCTTTTTTTCTGTTTGTGTTGGGGCATGACAACAAGGTGATGTTAAAACATTCTTAAAGATATTTCTGGGGCCCATGTCCTCTACAAAGTTATTTTTCTGGATTTTTTTATAACTAAGTTACAACTCATCAGCATAATAATTTATTTATGCATCTTATTACAGT
Organism: Ampullaceana balthica; assembly: GCA_944989445.1. Taxonomy (NCBI): domain Eukaryota; kingdom Metazoa; phylum Mollusca; class Gastropoda; family Lymnaeidae; genus Ampullaceana; species Ampullaceana balthica. The sequence goes on along the minus strand of CALYLW010000596.1, from coordinate 284,434 downwards.
CATTTTAACCTGTCCGCAGTCTTTAAAATAGTTCATTTTCAAGAACAACAAAAAAAATATTTTAAAATGTGCTGTTACTATTTTCTCCTTGATTTTAACTTGCATACTAATTTTGTTACATCTGTTTGGGGGCTAAGTAATTATTCTGCATTATGCATCAATGAATCAGTTTTCCGGTTTTAAGTTTAAGAAAATTTTAACAAATTCTTCAGCTTTAAGAACTTAACAGTTGGATATTAACTCAAGAATTTATCTCTGCATTGGATTTTAGCAGTTAAAAGTCATTGCATGTTTATTTGGCTTTTTGTTTCAAAACTGGCTGCAAGATAATTTTGGTCAAAATTTATTTATTTTTTTCAATTTTTTTTTAGGAACTCCTTAGTTAAAAATGTAGACGCAGAATGTCTAATTTGACGACCATCATCTTTTGTCATATTTCTCATTTCTTTGAAAGTACGTTACTACAGAAATTAGTGACCTTAAGATATTTGTGCATTCTTTCTTAACACAAATTTCTAGTGGGTGAGTTTAAAAAATATGGTAAAATACTACAAAAAGACGAATATTTTAAGTAGTAGTTGAATTCAGAGGCGTCACTGGGGTTGGTGTCACCCGGGGCGGTAGCTCATGGTGTCACCCCCTCACGACTTAACCCATAGAACTCCTCCGAGTCTTCCAGTGCCAAATAACGGGAACATACATAACCAAACCCCCTTAAATCGTCTCAATACTATAGAGTCAAGACTGGGAACCTTTGATTTAAAAGAAGTCCATACTAATGCACCGGTGGAATGATGTAGTTCATAAGCCCTTAAAGCTGTGCGGCCACGCAGATATCTGACCGACGCCGCGCTACAGTTTTGAATTACCGCGCAGCAAATTTTGTAAAATATTGCATCAAAAATGAATGTTTTGCAACTTTGCACACGAGTTGTTGTTTTTTCTTTGCACACGGACCAACGATCCTTAGAAGGAACATTGCTCATAATATTCGTCGTCAACATCTTTTCTGGAATGAAAATATTACTATTAGTTCTAAAATGTGAAGTCGTAGCATATTGTTATTTTTAAATGGCGTTACACATTTTGTTTTGTTTTTCCCGATACATTTATGATATAAGTGTGTGTTCAATCTATCATCATTTGGTAGCTGACCTTGACACGCAGGTTATCTTGCTTGTATTTATATCTGGTCCTTGTGATTCACTGACTCGGTATTGGAATACATTCTTACTGGGTATTCTTATTTATTACTTTATATTTTAGACAACTTTCTAATGCGCGTTATAATGTTTGCTTTAAAAAAATAAATAAAAAAAAATAAAAAAATAAACGTGTTGCTGGAAACTTTTTGAAGGTTTGACCCCCTCACTGGACCTAAGCTTAACCTGAACTTAGTGTCCGTTGAAAGGTTGTGAGCAGCGTGGCAGGTCGCCGCATTGGCCACATTGTTCATTATACAGGGAGGCAATGAATGAATGGGAAAAAAATGAATGACGTGCAACTTTGCACACGGATTAACGAACTTTAGAGGGAACACGGAGCTAGAATGTTAAGCATCGTAATAAAATATGGTCGCTGGATAGCGAAGTCAATAGTGTGCTCGCCTCACAAGCTGAGTGGCGTGGGATCTATCCCACATAAAAGCAATATAAAAATTTTGATAAATGACTATTGTTTAAAAAAAAAGTCCTCCGCTGATCTGGAGAGGAGATGGGCGCCGCCAAGTCTACCAAGCCCGAGAAAGTTCTGACGGAAGCATTAGAATCCCCTACGACCACAATATTATGGGACACTAAAAAAATATATGTTATGGAATAAGTGCGGCATATTCTTTACATGCACCGGGTAGCACATTCTGTATGTGTGCCCGTATGACTTTATGAGTGATGTATGTATAGTTAGCATTAACATTGTGTAAAATGACGAATGACGCAGAAAGTGAAAATCCATTTTTCCTGGAAATTCATTTGTAAGCCGGCTTTTCTGCCCCGATGCAATATAAGTATGTGTTTAGCACTGGGTCTGTTAGCGCATTGTTTTCGTGTGTGATCAACCGTTTTTACAAATTTTGTATTCAGGTAGTATTCTTTTTTTTATGTGCAAAATAATAACCCGTGCTAAAATGTCTTCGAGGAAAAAACCCACAAGAGGACAATAATCAAAATTAAGGAGATAGGTGTTTCAGAATGAGTGTCAGGGAGTGTCAACAATATCTACGAAACGGTTACGTATTCTAGAGGTTACTTCTAATATGGATAACCGAGAAGCGATTACAAGACGACACTAGTTAAAATAGATCAATTATTTGTCATAAATTCATATTTTTTATTTACGTTGTTTTTTTCAAATCTAAATTGTGTTCCAAGTTTTACCCTCCTTAAGAATTCATAAGTTATTTATTGGAATAAATGTTAATTTTTTTTTGTGAGAAAAATTATTACTTTTCAGCATGCAAAGCAGTATCGGATTTGACATTGATTTGTATGGGGAAAATTGTTTCATAACGAGTGTTTCGCTTAACAAGTAAGAGTCTGGAACGAATTATGCTAGTTATTAGAGGTTCCACTGTATATTCATGTATATTTTTTCATGGGGTGTTAAATTCGAAAATATTAATTTATGTGTCAATATCAACGTTTTCCTTCTGCTTGAGATTGGGAAACTAGGAAAAGGACCCACATAGTGGCTAAGAGCTGTTTTGTCGCGCACGAGATGGAAAACTTGGGTTCGTAACGGCAAGGTGCACTGCATTATACCTATACCCACATGCCAAAATGAAAACTCCTCTCCAGGTGTGAACCTTATCTTACGTCACACATTCTTGCACCTTCCCACCTCCGACTTATCTCCCCCAGTGAAGTACGTTTAAAGAGATTGGTTTCACTATTCACTTTTGTACTTGTAGGATGTTTTAAACCGTTTGTCCGACAATTTCCAGCATTTCAAGAAAACGCTTGAGTTCAGGTTCAGCTATGGGGGGGGGGATGCTTTTTGGTGTGTTTTAAAAAAAAAGCAAGTGAGAAAAGAAAGCAGCACACAACTTTTCCACCCCATACTTGACGTAGGAAGACGAGGCTGTTATCTAAGTTTACAACTTTTATGAGTCAGCCAGGGGGGACGGCTGCAGCAATCTTATTATGCGGTCGTCTCTTGCTCACTTTTATTTATCCATTTTGACTACCAGGCTTCTCTGGCCCTACCATTAGAGTTAAAGTAAATATCCTTACAGTTTGTCCAACTCCTACCCCCCCCCCTTTAGTGAATGGGAAGTTTTCGAATTGCTCAGCCTGCGCCATCGCTGACATTCCAATAGTCACGCACGATGTACGCTCACAATGATTTTGATTTCAGTAGCCGACCCGTGTTGGCCAGGGGGTATAATTGATTATCGTATACTAAAAATGTATCGATAGTTATTCATCGCTTGCACGACTAAACAAACAAAGGAAATAAAAAAAAATCTAGGTCGCCTGTACTGTCTCGTTGTGTACGTCAGTTTATTGGTAGCAGAATATGCCGGTACCAGTGGGAAGAAGGTGTTCAACTCTAAGACTAGAGTCTAGGACACGGGGAAACAAATATTCAGGGGATCTGGTCAAAATTCCTGCCTGGAAAATTTCAGCCTGTCTGTGTCTGAAAGTGATTGCACACGTACGCTCTTAACAGCTTGAACTGCCCACACTTCTTTTGAAACGCTAATTGTATCCCCACGTTTAAAAACAAAAGCCGACTTATGTTCTAAAGGGCCCTAAATCCGTCCCGGGTCCCACTTTGTCACCCTCTTCTCCAGCATTTCTTGTCAAAGCTGTCTCATTTTTATCCTAACTTGAGATATGCCATAACTTGGGCCATTTTTGTCTCTGGTTACATGGGGTTTCTCACGTGGCCTGTTCGCAATCAGATATAGAATAGAAGTGGTATGATCCAACACCCTTTTTTCTTGCTTGTGTGCATTTTGACTTTCTCGTATTAGGAGTATATGGGGGAAGTACTGTAATCGTGCAAATAATGGAAATCAAGTTTTTGATAAATCTCGACGTTTTACACATTCCTCAGTCGGAAAACCCCGGTTTTGCAATCTTGACTCTCTGTGTGTGTGTGTGTGTGTGAGGACACGATAGCTTGAGTACCGGTTCAGTTAGGTGGAAGAAATTTCATATATAAGTATTGCATCGTATACATATGTTTCATTCAACTTTTAACCGATTTCCGGTAAACTGAAGTGGTAATTATCAAGATGCCACTGGAAGTGCACATTTTTGGGCCCCGGCCCCCAATGAGTGGTAACTAAATTTTTACCTTTAACCTTCGCGGGAGCGTACTCTACAACTTCACAAAGTGTCCAAAGCTACCCGGTGATCGGACGAATGGTGTCAAACAGACACACATTCATATGTTTGTTTACATCGTTGTTTTTTTTCCCCGCAAATTAATATTACAACGAGAGGTACGCTCTGTTAATCTCGACTCCAAAATTTTCATATTTTTTTTTAAGTTTTAATTTCTTTGACTAATTGAATAAAATTAGCTGAATTACTGATCCCAGCAACTCTAGTGCAAAGGTTCTCAAACGTTTTAAGGTCACAATCATTTTCAATTTAAACCAAAATTGCTTTAAAATAGGATAAATCTTGGACAGGTAAATAATGGTAAAACTTACATTTTCAAATGAATTGGGATTGGATTTGACATTATAACTAAAACTTGACCTTGCTAAAAAGATATTTATGTATTTTTTAAAATGTGCTCTAGTAACTTGATTGTCGGAAGACTTTGTGTCATGTCATTGTTATTTAGTAAAGCAACATTCAGCCCCGCTCGCCCCCACCGCCCTTTAAATATAAAGAGCATTTTTTACATGTATTTTTTAGGGCTGTTTAAATTAAATTTAATCGTTAACTTTTTGAAAAATTATCGATTAATTAATCGATAATTTCGATTAAAACCAAAAATAGAAATTTATGACGTCATTAACCTGAACATTTCTCACGGACATTGAAAATTAAGAATATTTTGAACTAAATTTCATGACAATGTGTTGATACTTGATTTGTGCTGAAGGTGGTACGTCAGCGATGTATTAAATCCTTTAAAAGAGAATTGTTTATGGCAGTGGACACAGTAAACGTTTTCACCATCTTCGACTTTGCCATCCGCAGTTAGCTTAAAAACAAAATATTTGCTCAACTTTCTAGTTATATGTTTAAATTTAACTGCGCTGATGCTGTCAGCTGGGCCGTCTTAACGCATAGGCCCGTTGGGCATTTGCCCGGGGGCTCACGAGCATATGGGCCCCATGGGAATATGTTTATTTATATATATTATGTATATTCGTTTTTTATTCCTGCGGGGGAAGGGCCCAACACTATTTCTTTGCCCGGGGACCCAAAATGGTGTAAAGACGGCTCTGTCTGTCAGCCATTTTATAGTTGACGTCTGCCGGTCAACATAGATTAATAAAATAAATTTTAATTTACGCGGGAGATGTTTATACGTAAAAAAATATATATAAATTATTATTAATTATTAATAATTTATTATTTATTACTTTAAAAAATTTAAAATATTATTTTTATAGATTAAAATTATTTTAATCGATATTTAATCGATACAATTTTTAACGATTAATCAAGAAATTAATCGATAATTTCCGCAGCCCTAATTTTTGTAAAAGTTGTAACCAAAACCCCATTAAAAACTGTTAATGCAAAGATATTCGACAAAATCTAAATTAGATAAATACCTTTAAGGAATGCAACGTTCACGATGTTTTTGTTTTGTTTGTATTTGAGGATGAGTTAAACTTTTGTCTGATAAGCATTTCATTACGAAGAACTACTGTAGAAAATGACGCATCTATTTAAGAATCTCTTTGCAAACCACAATCAGTGATAATATTCATTTATAAACACTTACAATTAAACATTATAAAGGTAACTATTATTATAGTTTAATCCAGTTCATGATATTTACTTACTAAAAAATTGAAGAAAACTTTTTTCCCCCCGTTTTCTGGGATTAATTAGGGAAAAAAACACCTATAAAATCAATCTAAAGAGCTAAATTAAAGGAATAGTTTCCTATTAAACATGTCTGGCTGTTGGTCTAATAAAGATTAATGCGCTTGCCTTCTAATTGTAAGATGGCCGGTTTTAGTATTAGTCCAAGCAAAAACATACTTTTCAACACATCGGAAAACACATTTTCTGTCAGGTATATTGACAATTGAGGTTTTGGCTAAATTTTTGCGTGATGGCTAAATCACTTCTGAAGATAAATTTTTGCGTGATGGCTAAATCACTTCTGAAGATAAATTTTTGCGTGATGGCTAAATGACTTATGAAGTTAAATTTTTGCGTGATGGCTAAATGAACATGGTTGAGTTTTGGAATTCGATTCTTTTGGGTGAGATTTCAAATCCCAAGAATTTATTTTTAAAAAGTTTTTATCATATTTGGTATTATAATATATGTTTTAAAACCAAAAACGATTGTTGAAATAAGTTCGCAGAAAAACAGCTCAACTACGAAATAATATTAATGGCTTAAAAAAAGTGTACTGCTTGCTTTAATGATGATAAACTTTGTGATGGAACAAGAACCCATCACCAAATCTTCGCCTTGACCTCACAGAGGAGGTTCGTTAACTTTGACTTTCTCACCCTCCTCCGCGTGTTTAAACTCCTGGTTATCACCCATTCGGAAATAGCCGTCGACGCGCTGACCGCTCTCCGTGTAGACACAACCATTGACAGGCCAACAGACCGGTGTTTGTCGATGGCATGCCGTTTCATGCGTGTGTCTGTACATGTCCACACATTACCCCTTGACTGTCAGACAGTTGGTGCTATTGTATGTTTTTTGCAGGCAGAACAGGTATAACTAGGGGGTGTCCATATAAAGTACGTCACGCTCCAGAGGGGGGAGGGGATGTAAGAAAGTGTGACAGTTTGTTACAAGGGGGAGGGGGTGTCTGGCCATGTGTGACGTCACGGTGTTTTATATTAAATTTTAATTATTTTGTTAATAAAAAACAACATTTTGTTCGAAAGTGTGACGTACTTTGGGGGGAGGGGGGATGTCCGAGATTTGTGACAGGGAGGAGGGGGGGGGGTTAAAAATGCTCAAAAATAGCGTGACGTACTTTATGGACGGCCCCCTAGTCATGGGAAGTTAATGAAGTGTCGTAGTTGTGGCCCGATTTTTTAAGAGGAAAAGAAAATAGAGAGAGAGAGAGATAGACCAAAAATATGCAAATGTTAACTTTAAATGATCTAGTAAAAGGGTTGGCTCATTGACCCCGCTCTTCCGCGGAGTAATTTGTAAACGAATTGTACACGATCGCTCAAATACATGGATTAATGAATAGCTAGGGATATGAGAGAGATAGCTTGAATGTCTAAAGAGACTGTTGTAATATGTTGCTTACTCTGATAACAGTTGAATAAAAACAAAATGTGGTCAGTCAGTGGTCATGTATTTGGTAAATTCTAAAATAACTTTATCCAAAATGATAACCAGGTTTGGGTTGGGGGGGGGGAGTATGTTTGGAGTCTGTGATCCGCAGTGACAAACGAATGATCTCTGACAGTCTTACGTGAATTATTGTATAGACGTCCCCTATAACACGTGACCAGACAACAAAAGATCTACGCCGGTACACACGCCCACTCTCAGCTGAGGTCTGTGATCATGATGTAGGCCGTCGCATGTTCCCAATATACCACCGGGGATACACTTTCACTCTGGAGAAATTGCCCCCCTCCCCCGTTACCAAACCCGATACACACGCTCCCCCCCCCAACCGCCAGCTCTATCCAGGTTCAATTGCTCACCATCTGGAAGACAAAAATATGTGCCCTTACCTGCTCCAGGTGAAAAGGTTCCCTCACAGTTGTTGATGGTTGCTCGCCGTATTCCCTCCCGTTCAGTCGGAGCAGAAAAGAACTAACTCTGTAATGACTTGAACAGATAGCATAACACGGAGTTCTCTGCAACGGGGCCGAATCGTATTTCGGTTTTCACTGGGCGATGTAGTAGACTTTGGACTAGGAAACCCTTGGCTTTGATCTCTGCCATATGAAAGGAACAAAGGGCACTGCAGGATACTGATTTGTGGCATGATCAACCCCCTACTCCACACAGGAAGCGAAGATCACTTCCATCTCATGCACCAACGTGGTTGTTGGGTTTGTATTATTTATTTTGGAATTGACCCCTTCGTTAACTTATCAGTGTTTCAGGTGTCGCGTGCGTGCGTGCACGTGATTTTGAAATGCTAGTTTGTATTAATCATTGACTTTTTTTCATGAGTGCGTTTTGTGTTTTTGAAAAGAACTCCAATAAACAAAATGGACAGTCGCGAATGAAAAGGGTTCATATCAATGGCAGCTGCATATTCTTTTCTTCGTCCAGGTTATGCGAGGCATTGTCAGTGTCATAACTTATTGAATCCCTTCCAACATCCCTGTCTTGGATCCCTTACCTCACACAATTTATGTGTTGTTTTTTTAAAATTAATTTTTAGAATATACTGGTATATTTATATTAATTTATTTGAACACTTATTTTTAAAATAGTTTTTTTTATTTAGTATCTCTATTTTTCTCCTCAAATTCAGAGAGTATGAGGATATTTCAATATACTACTACCCCCCCCCCTTCCAAAAAAAAATATTGACAACCGCTAATTCAAATTTAAATCGCGTGTAGTTTGATGTACACAAACCTATTTTTTCTATCTGTGCCCCGCAATCGCATGGCGTGGCGTTACTTTTGAAGAAACGCCGTTCAATAATCAAAATATTTAGGTTTGGCCTAGGGGCGAAATGTTGTCAGGGAATTATCCGTATGTGCCCCAATAGTGAGACACATTGCTTTGGCGGTTCTTTGTTTTCACGGGAAGCACAAGAAACATGTGCCCTGCTCAAAAACCTACCTCAACGAGTTTTTTTGGAGAGGGAGGGGGTGGCGAGGGTTGTTGATATGTCGCCGTTCAATAATAATGTTTGCGGTTTGATTAAGCTGGAGTCTCTTTGTGTCGACTGACGTCGCGTGAATCATGCACGCGGCGCTTATAAACTGGATTTGAAAAAGCGGAATGATGAAAGATTGGGTATCCCAAGCGCTATTAACGACAAGAATATATGGGTAACCCAGCTGAAAATCTTCTTAAAAGTTAACAATGTACACATAATTTAAAAAAAAATAGATATCGTATAAACCCGGAGAAGATAATTGGGCGATGTGCCCCACCCCCTTTTTCCCCCTAATATGTGTAAGCTACTTTTAAAAATCAGCATTACGTCCCTTGAACTATCATACACATTGTTTTCAACCCTAAAAGTCTAATTTCTTGCATCATTTTCTCAACAACAAAAAAAGGCAAAATATAATAGTCAGCATCCCATGATTTAAGGTACGTAGTATTTTTCCCACCCAATTCAGAGACACATTGGGACAAGACCTAATTTCAACCATGTGCCGCTGTTTTTAATTTCAAATTTCTTGTGTTGTGATTATCTCCGCAGTTGGCTTGAAGAAACCTAATGACCAACTATGCTTTGTTAAATTAAATGTGCTCGTCTAGTGAGGAATCTGAATATGGTATAAGTTACTACATTTTGTCTTAAACCTTGAAGCACTCTTCACATTAATTAAGTAATGCCAATTAGTGGTGGAATTGATTTATAAAGACAAATTGGGTATTATCGCATTAAATGCTAGTAAAATCCTGAGCTGCGTGTTACCAACAGTCAAAGAAATAGCAGATTTAGAACGTGTGCAAATCTCCATCGAATACTGCGTATAAATTCCGTCTGCGAAGTGTTGATTTATCAAATATCAAGCAGAAACTGCTGAAGGGGACTCGGGAAATGACGCAATTATTGAATAAAGGGGGTTATTAGCATAGGCTCATGAGGTCGCTCAATAGTTGTATCTAGGTCAAAACTGTTTTCCGTCTCCCGACCGTCAATGATTCATTCAATAACACCTGTGCCGCAATGGTTTACAAAATATAATTTTTTTGAAAAATATTATTAACTAGAAAAAAATAATTAATTTAATAAAATAAAAAACTGATGTCTTGGCTCAAAACCATTTTTAGAACATTTTAAAACACAATTTTTTTGGGGACAAGAAAAGTATGGTTTCATATTCATATACCCTTGTGTCAATGTATTATCGTATTTCACTTGAAGACTCCATGATACGAGTCGCGTAGAACATGCTTAATTTTGAATGCAAAAGGGGGTTTTTGGTTATAAATGATCATATTGATTTTGGTATCATATATATATTTACGCTCAATTATCACTGATGCCTAACGCTAAGGGACATCACTCTGCTTTTTTTAAAACATAGACTCAAACAGTGCTAACTGACTCAAAGAGTTTGTTTTTTTTGGTGCAGTTATTTGGTGCGCTGCTTTCTAAAATTAGTGTATGATAAATACGAAATATTCCTGAAATGTACACAAAGTATTTATATAACATTTTTAAAACTCAAACAGTGCTGAGTGACTCAAATAGTTTTTTTTGTTTTGGTGCAGTAATTTGGTGCGCTGCTTTCTAAAATTAGTGTATGATAAATACGAAATATTCCTGAAATGTACACAAAGTATTTATATAACATTTTTTTACAGTGCTAATCACCACACGATTTTTTTACTGCACGTCCCGTCTGTCCTGTCAGTGACGCTACTAAAACAAGGATAACTTACTTACGCTTTTGACCCCAAAAAAAGTGGGCGTAGGCGCCCTACAGCCCTTATTATAAAATACTTTGTGTACATTTCAGGAAGTTTAATATTACGTATTTATCATACAAGGACAAGTTAGTTGGGCTTTTGAAAAAGGTGGGCGCCGTAGGTGCCCTAAAAAAAGTGGGCGCCGCAGGCGCCACGGCGCCGCAGCAAAACCTAGTATTTATATATTAACTTAATTAATATGTGTAAATTTATACGTCAAGATAGGCTTTTTAATTGCACTCGTTATTCCATCTTCTATTTACACCACACTTAGATTTGGTTGAATCCAGACAATAAACTATCGACATTTAAATTATATATTTGTTTACTGTGTCTTATGATGTTTATCAGATCACATGTCTCAGACATGACTTGGACGGTACCCAATTTTAGTATTTTCAAAGCCTGAATGCTATCTGAGGGTCTTGTAGTTTGTTGATAGCAATTAGTAACACGGTTTATGTTTTAAAGAACTTACTGATACAGGCTGACTGAATGAATGCAACACAGCTCGATCGACATTAATATTATTTCTATTTGAAATGGTTTATTATCTTATCTTCTCCTTGGTTTAGGTCTAGTCTTGCTTTTGTGTGCGTTACATGTAGTTATTGTACGCTATTTAATTATAATACACGTATGGTTAATTCTGCCCCTCTACAGTTTTTTTTGGGTGTTAATTATGCATGAGGATGAAAATGAGGTTTATTGGCACACAGCTTATTTTTAAATGTTTATCATACAATACCAATACGATTCTTATTTGTTAGAGAATATTAAAAGTTAAAGTATTAAAGTTAAAGGACTTTTATCGCCTTTATTAAAAAACGGCAAAAGGAAAATATTCAAAGTATGTTTTGACGTGTTTTATTTCTAATTGTTTTAAGAAGATCGCTTTTTTATACTCTTATTTATGTTTATCTTTACTCCCCTCAAATTCAACATTTTGTTCAAAAATAAATACATAAAAATAAGAAGTAATAACACGAACCGCTTTCAAAAATAATCGTATAACCCTTTTGAGACGATGAGGCCGATTTTTTGGCCCCCGGTATGCTTTGCAAGAAAGGCGAAAGCCCTCGTGATTGGCAGGCCAGTCATTTTACCAGCTTATCAGATTTCTTCTTTCATTTCTCCCTCCTCTAGACATTCTCATGGCGGCTTCCATTGACTGTTTACAATTCTCTATCATAACAGAATATTTTGATTGTTTTGGGGGTCCACTAAAAATACTTTAAATAAAAACAACCCGTAAAAAACCAAGTTTTTGACTATAAATCCTTTATGTACGAGAAGTAATTAAAAGAATGTTCATTATAATACGCAGCGCCAGACCATCCAGAAATACAAAATTGCAGTTGTGTCGTAAAACGTGTTTAATATAATGCGCACCGATCAGGAATAGGTTTATAAAAAGTGGTGTCAGTAAAATACGCACCTTATTGCGCGACAGAAAGGTTGTTCAATATAATACGCACCGCGACGCTCTATCTCAAAAAATAGCATGATACATAGGAATAAATAAAATAATCTAAAAAATCAATAATTTAATTACGGTACATGCGATCGATCTGAAATTTTGATACATTGTTTTTATCATCGGTACGAAACTGCCTGCAAAATTTCAGCTCGCTATCTTGCGAGCAAGTGGGTTAAAAATCGATCAAAAGTTTTGGCGACAAGCAAGCAAGCAAGCAAGCAAGGTCCGCCGCAGACACCACGAGTTAATATAAAGGATTTAATAAGAAAAACCCGTAAAAAACCAAGTTTTTGACTATAAATCCTTTATGTACGAGAAGTAACTAAAAGAATGTTCATTATAATACGCAGCGCCAGACCATCCAGAAATACAAAATTGAAGTTGTGTCGTAAAACATGTTTAATATAATACGCACCGATCAGGAATATGTTTATAAAAAGAGCTGTCAATAAAATACGCACCTTATTGCGCGACAGAAAGGTTGTTCAATATAATACGCACCGCGACGCTCTATCTAAAAAAATAGCATGATACATAGGATTAAAAAAAATAATCTAAAAAATCAATAATTTAATTACGGTACATGCGATCGATCTGAAATTTTGATACATTGTTTTTATCATCGGTACGAAACTGCCTGCAAAATTTCAGCTCGCTATCTTGCGAGCAAGTGGGTTAAAAATCGATCAAAAGTTTTGGCGACAAGCAAGCAAGCAAGGTCCGCCGCAGACACCACGAGTTAATATAAAGGATTTAAAAATGGGTGAAACTGCATTTTAAAAAAGGTAAACGCCTCCTTATATGAATATTTTTGTTTACATTTCTGCACCGTGAATATAATTCAAATGTTTGTTAGGACCTTGTTTAGCCTCAAGCAAGAAGAAATTAACTAAACCTTTTTAAATATGACAGGTTTTTTTTAGGTTTTGAAAAAGTGCATGCATAAATTATGTAAATGAGGCTATCTCATATGCATAATAGTTTAGTTTTTAGGTTAATTTATATAGAACATATCAAAGTAGTAGATTGCACCCAGATCGTATTTTGCGATTATACATACATAGCACGAGAACGCTTATTCAAGAGTCAAGAGTTTATTGTTAACGCACACCATTACAGCAGCTCAGCTAGATTGGCAAGCCGAAATGTTTTATAGCGTTTGTCACCATCTGTCCGATGTCTTATTAAAGAGATTTCGTTACATTTTTTCGTGCTGAAGTACTTGTGCGATTTATGTTTAAAAGAAATTAGTATCCCTTGTCTGTTGCACGTTGTATTCTTAGTCTGCCTAAAAAAATACATTTGACAATTCATTCCCAATAGGTCGGTCGGTCGAATCGATGTTACAAAATCAATAAACTCTCTAAGTCTGTATTAAAGGTTCTAAAGAACTTCAGGGTTATTCAGTGATTGCTACGAGCGTTGTTTTCACCCCCTGTTCAATAATCTTACGCCAGGGAGAGGGTTGTGGAGGAGGGGATCCAGAGTGAATCCAGACATATATCTTGAAGCAACCTAATACATGCTCACAATTCACAACTTTTCAAAGTATACATTGTCTGCTTAGTGGCATATTTTGATATCCAGATGTGCAGGTAAAAAGTAAAATTCGGCTTTAACAATTTAATGAGGAACCGATAAACTTGAGGTGAGCTGGATCAGTGGATAACCAACTTTGGCAGGGCATACAGTAGACCAGGGGTTCTTAACCAGTGGTGCATGCATTGGGGGTGCATGAGCAGGTTTCAGGGGGTGCATGAACGATTCAGACGGGAAAAAAAGAAAAAGAGGAAGAAAAGAAGGAGAAAAAAAGAAAGAAAAACTGATAATCTGAAAATGTAAACCATAAGCAAGGCATGCCGCGTCAAAGGGCGCCCATATACAACCTTTTTGATGTAGCACAATGCAGTCAGCTTCTTGTATTTGTGAGATATGTTCACAGTGGATTGCTGAAGGAGTAAAATTTCTCTCTTTGTAAGCCACTCCTAGCTACTATCAAAGCTGCTGATGTGCTGCAGCTAGTCACGGGCATTCTTCACTGAAAACCAGTTTGACTGGACTTCAAGATGGTGCTCCCTCCATGCTGGGTAATAAGTCAGGATTTTCAGCACTGGTAAAGAAAGAAGTTCCAGATATTGTCACTACACACTGTATCCTTCATTGTCAGGCCCTGGCATGCAAAACTCTACCTCCAACCTTGAAGTCAGTTCTTTCTACTGCAGTCCAAGGTGTAAATTTTTTCCCCTTACATGCCTTGAACCACCACCTCTTCAAGTTGTTCTGTCAGGAGGTGGGCTCTGAGCATGAAGTTCTGCTCTACCACACTGAGGTGCGCTGGTTGTCCAGGGGACGGATACTTTCTCGGTTAGTAAGAACTGAGAGTGGAGCTTGCCATTTTCTTGTGAGAAAAAGAGAGTGATCTTGGTGACAAGTTTGACTCTCAAAATTTCATTCATTACTTAGCATACCTGGCTGACATCTTCTCCGTCTTGAATGAGTTGAACACATCTCTCCAAGGACCTGATGAGACTGTAATGGATGCTACTGAGAGATTGCAAACCTTCCTTAACAAACTGCCACTATTCCAACGACGACTAGAAAAGTTCAACTTGGCCAACTTTCCACTCTTGGATGAAGTTGTAATATCTGCTGCCAAAGGAAGCACTGAGGGATCACTGCCTGACAACATCAAAGGGGACATTTCAGAGCACCTTTCAACATTGCAAAGGTTTTTGATGGGTATTTCTGTCAAGAAATTGCTAGGAAAGACCTTTGGATTTGCATACTTTTCTCTGTGATTTGGACAACATTGATGACAGTGACCTTGCTATAGATGACCTGATTGATTTGAGAACCAGAGAAGTACTGAGGAGTGCCTTCAGTTGCAATACCTTGATTGAATTTTGGTGCGCCCAGCTAGATTCCTACCCACAACTAGCTAAGAGGGCAGTACTGACTCTCCTTCCATTTGCCACAACCTATCTCTGTGAAGCAGGATTCTCCACACTTTTTGATGATTAAAACCAAGGCAAGGAATAAGTTGAATGCAGATGATGACATGAGAGTTGATATGGCCAAAACAGTCCCCAGATTTAAATCGCCGATTGATCATAAGAAGCAGCAGATCTCTCACTAAATTCCCTGTTGCCTATTGTCAAAACTGTCGTGTTCCTAAAATAAATATAGTTTATTATGCATTTTCTGCAATTTTCACGAGGGTGTGCATGAACTTTTTGGGGAATCTGAAGGGGTGCATGGACCCCAAAAGGTTAAGAACCACTGCAGTAGACGAACTACCTTGTAACTGAGTTTGTTGAATAAAGGTCCTTGCACAAACTTGTGAACAAAAGATTAGCCAAACGTGGCTTCTTATCTGAGCAGTGAACAGGGTCACAATAGACTTGTCGAAATATGAAGGCTTTCTGGTTACTCCGGAGATGAGGTTTATGATTTTATTCACCGTTTTGACAACAACCCCATGATCTTCGTTTCAATCGTTTCACATTCTCTTGAACGGTGAATCCTAATTATGGGCCCCATCTTTGGAACCCTCTATAGTAACTACAACAAATTTATAATGATGTCTATAATTATCCTCTACTAGGAAGAGAAAATACCAAAATCTGCCGAGATGGGCACAGACTCCACATACATGCCCACTTTAACGGTCTAGACTTGTCGACCTCTGACCTCTTGAAAATCAACATTTAAAACACTTTTTAAAAACTAGTCTTATATTAAAAATGCACTAATTTTCTACTTTTTAGTCTACGCATTTTACAGTAAGTGCAAAGCCAGCTTACCTTTTGACTATAAATCCCTTATATATGAGACTGAGACATAACTAAAAGTAGTGATTATGTTTAAACGCGACATTTACAGACTGAAACACAATTATCTCCCCTGGTTTTAAAACTGGGCGCAGGGACGGTAGGGGGTGTGAACAGTGACGGTCGGCGTCAACGCGTGAACTGGGCGCGTGAAAAAATTATAAACAAATAGTGGGACGGTTCCGATTAAACTTACAAAGCAAGTTAATATAAGACTAGTAAAAACCAGATCCAAAGAATTTCGCCAACGGTCTAAGCCGCTCTTAATCCTACGCCCCCCCCCCTTTTTTTATTTAAAAATATTATTTTTAAATTGTTCAGGAACCATCTATCGAATCATGGTCCTTAGACTATCATATAGAATAGGACTGCGATAAAGCTTTTTTAAAAAAAAATACACAAACAAATTATGTAATTTCCCTAAGCCTAAACTATGTCTCCAGCGTCTTTGCTAAATTTTTTTTACCGTTGTACTATCGGCATGACCAGTAAGATTGGGACAGGTCTGTAACTTTGTAACCCTTCAGGATTTATAGAAGTACTTCTGGAGCCCATCTCCCATCTGCTACGGGCTGCCATGGTGGGCGGGCCATGTCAGTTAAGTAGGGAAATATTTCCACTTTCCCCTACCCGAGTATACCGCTTTCTCTTTTTTTTCTCTCGTAGTTTTTCATGGTAAATACAACACACACACACACTAATACACACACTCGTAGACACAACACACACACTCATACTTGCGCGCGCACACACATGTATGTATATATACTGTATGTACATATAGTATATATACCAATACATATTTTAATAAAACGAAGAGTGAGGGATGCGGACCTCTCATGGGTTGAAAGCTCTCCATGCCAAATGAGTGGCATTTCTACCTGTGGTGTTCCTGTTTCTTACCAGTCAATGAACGTCTTACTGGGCAATGCCTAGGCGTGTCGTATTGTAAATATTTAGCATGACTTAGCGTTTAGTCTGCGTCTCCACTTCTGGCCTCCCTTGTTAAACTACTTATGTGGCCCAGTTACTCTATAGTACTAACCAAACTTTTACTGTAACATTTGTGAGGTTTTAAAAAAAAACCTCTTAATTCAGCGATGGGCATGTTTTTCAAGTATTTTCTTCTTTTGTCTGTTATCTTTATAAAGGCTTCACAATCCGTTTCAAAATATTTTGTTTTGAAATTTTTCTTAGAATTTAAATTTCTTGTCATTAGTTTTTTTTAAAATCCAGTCACGTCGCAGTATCTGAAAAGGCTTTAGAGCTGTGTTTTTATGCACCACTATATTTAATAATACTCTAAATATATTAGCAATTACTTATATTTAATACCACCCGCGTGCTTCTAAAGTGATCTGTCTAGACGTAATTTTCTTAACGTCTGTCATGTAAATAAATAAACTTACCTGGTTGGAAGGGTTAATGTTCACGATATATACGCACATACATACACATATTTATGTATGTATAATTTTTTTTACACTGACATGTGTCTGTTACTTTCGCTTATCTTAAATAAATGATAAACAAATCTTTGAGTTGTATCACTTTTCCGAGTCTGTTTAAATATTTGACACCATGCTCAACGTGTACTCACGCCGGGGTGGGAAGCGGGTGCAATGTTGACATTTAGTTAAAGTCAAGCTTTTGGAGGAAAAAAAAACAACAACTTCGAATCGCTCTAAAGGGAAAACCTGTTATTGGCTTAAGCTTATTTTATTTTGCAATGGATCTTTGATTGAAGAAATAGCGCCCACTTTTGGGTGGTTGAACCTTATGATAAGGCTTTAAGTTTGTAATAAAGTATAGTGCTTCTGAAAGCCACGCAGTTTGATTTAATTAAAACTTGAAATTTATCCCCGTGTCTGCCTTCACGCACAATTTTTTTCTCCTTTAAAAAAAAATTGTTATTTTTTAATTATTATTTTGTTAATCAAAAGCATGTGACTTTCGAATCCGTTATAGTTGTTGCCATCGTGTTAGATAATTATGCTTCCGTTTTTCCATCTTGTTTCCTCTTGTTATTGTAACCATTCCAAGTATGTGGGACGACTTAAAGAGTCGACTGTTCTCTTCCAGCCATTGTTGTAGCCGAGACATTGAAACGTGACCCCGTAAGCCGTAAGAACTGTGAGATAATAGGCCGCGCCCTCGTGCCATTAATAGAAGTAGCTAAGGTGAAGAATGCTGCTGAGCGTGGGGACTAAACTGCAATCATTCATGCCTGTGCAGAGCAGAGTGTATTTTCAGATATTGTGAAACATACCATCCTTTGCAAGCACACATGTGGCTCGCACAACGGGTGTAACCATTTAATGGCCAAAATAGCTGTTTTTTTATTCTTTAATCTGGGTGACAAAAAACTCAGGCTTTTCTATTTTCAAAATGTTTTTTTTTCACTTTAGGAAATTGTATATTGCATTTGAATGGGTCACACAATTGAGATACGATACAATAAGTTACAGGCTGTTTAAGTAAGTATATTAAAAGAGGTTGTAACTACATGCGGCTGCGTTTGGTGCAAGGGATGGCGCACGAAGATTTTCCCCCCACCCCATCCCCCGCTGTAGAGCTTAGTGATGGAGGCTTTCGAGTGATTCACACACGGCCAGGTTCACAAAAGCTCTCCCCTTCCCTGGTGAAATGTGTTTAACGTTGAATGTGTGTATAAAGTGTATACCCTTTAAACATTAGTTACGCTTTAAACTTTTAATAGTATCTCTCTGTGTTATTACCCGAGCTTAAGCATGGATTCTTACAGTAATCTTGGTTATAGTTAAAGAGAGATATCGATGTCTTCTATTTTATTATTTAAGGTTGGATACTTCAAAAGTGGGTTTTTAATTCAGTTGTTGTTTTTTTTAAAATATATATCTCATATATTTTAATTTTTTGTTTTGTTTTTGTATTTAATCTATTATAATATTAGCTGTAACATGAATAACCTTAAGAGTTTTTTTTTATAGAGATATTTTTCTTCACATATAGTTTTCATGAATTATTTTTTTACCCCTGAAAAGTACCTATCTAGGCAGCCGTTAATATCTTGAAGTTGTAATTGTAGTACGGCGCAAAGACCAATAGTCACTGTTAAAGATTGCATAAAGCCATCTCTATGCCTGACAAAATTTACAAGTAAGAATGACAGTCAGCTTTTAAATTAAAATAACAAGCAAAGGAACACTGTTCGGATTTTCAGTAAAAAAAAATAATTAAAAGATATAGTACAAACGGCGAAAGAACAATGGAAATGCCAGACTTAACATATGCCAGTGTGCTGTGACAATTAAGTTTATTGTTCCTTAAGTTTCAACAAATTGGTATCACCGCAGTGGGTTTCAGATCTCTGTATAGTGTAGAATGACTCGCCCAGTTAGTTAACAGCCGGCGAACTACTTAAACGTTGTCCTGTTTGAAGTGAATAAAGTGTATTAAAACTCTTGTGTGTGTGTGTGTGTGTATTCAGCTGTCAGCTCTGTCCGATTGGACCCTCCATTCTGAACAACGGGAAATATGTTACTCATGAGCTTAACGCTGTCTGCCCCACACTCCCACGTCCCCATTCCGAAACTTAATTCACAATTTTACCAATAGCTTGTTATAAACAATTCTTAACACACAGGGGATTTTACTTTATATCCGAAACAGCGCTATTGAATGCGATACATAGAATATTAATAGCTCACACTCAATTCGGCTCTTATGACCTATTTAGATGTAGCTTTAAAATATGTTTCTTATTGTCTTTTATCTAAGGGCGTTGTAACGAACTCCACAATACATTTGAATGCGTAATGAATGACTCGGTGGGTAGCCTCCCTGATTCCAGTCATCCTCCGCCGCCAGCCTATATTCACCGCGACTCTCATCGATCTGGTGGTGTCCTACACCAACACTCATCATCCTTGGCGGGAGTGGCTCATTCTTCCCGCCAGGTTGCGACGCAGTTCTTTATCAGGGGCTTCACCTGTGAGCAATATGCTTTGTTCCGCTTTCACGATCGCGTACCAATTAGCGTCTATAAAAATCACCGCGTCTGATGCCTGTGGCGTATTTACAATGGCGTCATAATAATACAAGCGTCATCCTTGACTTTACCGACTCTTATCCAGGAAAGCACAAAACAATGTCAAGTATGTAAGTGAAAGACAATATCATTCCCAAAAAGTTTTAACTCTCTGGAATAAGTGTCTTCTAAGCTCAACATCACCACTTTGGTATACATTCCTATTGGGTTACATTACTTTTAATTACTTATACTAACTAATGCCAATGCGTATTCAAGCCTTAAAAAAGTAACTGAAGGTAGCCACTCCTCCATTAAAAAAAGTAAATAAAAAATAAACCAACGGTTTTTCCCGTTTCGACCGAGAAAATAGTCAATGGTTTCGACTTCTACTTGGGATAGAACTCGCCACCCGGACGCCCGCTAGTAGCTAATAAAGTCTAGTGCCAGTATCCGGGCTTTGCTCTCCAACCAATCGATACATTTGGCCTTATCCCCAAGTTGTTGTGAGCCGACTAAGTTCAGTCCCAGACGCAGTGGGTCTGTAAATGACATCACAACTCTACAACCGAGGTGTCCTAATTATTTGCTTTTTTAAAAATAATAATAAAATTAAATGATGGACGCGGTTAATTTGGGCCCAAGACTAATCACCTATTTTCTGTGGTAGACGTACGTGCTAGTTCTGTGTGTATGCTCAAATCAAATTTTCCCTTATCACGAATTCTCTCCGTTATTTCCAAAGCACGACGATGTGGCTGTTGATTTCCTGTTAGTTAATTGTTGTTTTTATTTTTTTAAAAAAAAACCAAAAAAAACAACTATTTTTATCAGTCTGCTGATGTCCTTCAAAGCTATTCATTGGGTACATTTTATTTTCTTCTTCTATATTTAGACCTTTCCCCATATTTTTACCTTTTTGTATTCTTCATCTTTGCTCAGTGTTCCATCTGTCCTCCTACCTTCCACCTAAATCAGTTCCTTTTTGCCTGACTTCATATAATCTTCTCTTTTTTGGGCCATTTATTCTTTTTTCCCCACCTCACATCCTTATATGCCCCACCCCTTTTCTTGTCCACCGCCGAGCATCCCCGTCGCCATGTTTCTTTCTCTGTCCCCGCCCCCCCCCTGTCCTCATTCCCTCACCCTTCCATTTTCCCCAAAGTACCTAATTCCCTTATACGTGTATATAAATTTATTAGTTACTTATTTGAAAGAAAAAAAAGAATTAAAACCCAAGACTTGAGTTTTGTGTGTTGAAATGTATTTGAAATCATAGAACGATAACATTATATTTGATCTTAACTTTCTTTTTCCAACATCCATTGACTAACACATCAGGCCATGCAACAGCTGCACTGAATGAAAAATAACATCCTCGCGATTTAATCCTTCGTGTCACTATAGCGAGACGCTACTTAGTTCATATTGATTTTTAACAAAACTATACACTGTACTAACTCAATTTTTAGCAACTACTTTTAATGGTAATATTAATTAAAAGCAATCGGGAGCCCCTCGGATAGACCAGCTCAATGAAGGCGCTGCGTATGTTAAAGAACAGGACAATGCGTTCAAGTACGTTATGCGTTGTTATGGATTTTAAAAAAAAATATTCTCTACAACTGGTTTGACCATATTCTTCGCCCAGGAGTTATTTGACGCATTCGGTTTAAAATTTTGAATTGTGTTTTCTTACGCTCATTTGTCTTAGGTGGGGGACCACTGTTTTAAAAGGATATTTCTTGTAGATCATTGCAACGCACCATTTCATGTTGAACTCAATGCAGACTTCTCCACTTGTTGAACAGTTTCCGTGAGCACAGTGTATTGTATTATTGGCATCTCTCTGCCCCGCCGTACCTACGAAGCGGCCGGTCCTCTCCACTAGTATCGATCGCCCGCCGGCCCACAGCCTCTGTTGTGCTGTACACATTCAGTTTTGTCATGGCAGCCAGCCCTCGGCCCGACAGCTCATCCTATCAGGAATATTCAAACACACGTCTTAAGTGTTCAAAGCTTTCGCAGGCTGATGATAAGGTGATTGGAAAAGATTGATTCATTCGAATCGATCCCGTTATGTGGATTTTACTTCTTTGGTGACACAGGAATGGCCGGTCAGTGAAGACGATGGCGTTCGTCAGTCGCGAGTTGTTTTAGCCTATTGTGGACAAATGTCGCCGAGGACGATATGATTATTCTAGAAGGAGTAAGGAAAAGCTACTGGCGTTCAGTTGGGATCCGTGCTCGTCGGCAAGTTTGTCCATCTGTTTTCAATGGCGTGAGTTACAGGTAAACTTATAGATAGCTTTTGTAACCAAAAGTTATTATAAAAATAGCTTAAAATAAGTGCCAATTTACCCTCAACACATATTTTTGGGATGAGATTATTGAGATGGAGAATAATAAACTACATACAAATACTTATTGAACTAAATGCACACTGTACACCAATTTAATTTTGTATTAATGTTAATGTGAGCTTAAACATGTAATCGTATTGCTGAAGTCGTGGTGGTACTGGAATATCTGCTTTGTTACAAGAACCGATGCTCACGACCTCTCAACACGCCCCCCCCCAAATAAATAATAAATAAAATCCCATAATGCCTTCCATAAGACAACCCAAGTGTCGGAATTATAAAATCCAAGTCTGATAACACTGTACCTTCACCCAAACAGTCCATCGATTACGTAATTGAGTTTATTTGTAATTGAACAGCTCATCAGTTGCTACACGTTATAATTTAATCATGGCGGCAAGTCGCCCAATCAAGTACTGTGGATTCTCAAACCGCCGTTCTTGGTTTGGGGCGTTACTATTTAAAGTGTGCTCAATGTAGAGATACATAATCAGCCGTTACAAAGGGAAGGCGTACTTTTATATACGTATGACATTGAGGTGTGTGTTGATATAAATCTTAGAGATCGACCACACGTTCACCGCCTACTATTTTAAGCCCGAACTTATCACAATTTTCTGATACATGCCTTCAAGGTTTTTCATGATGCGATTAGACGTAGCCACATGCGATCTGATACTAAGCCCAATACAGTATTTACATCCAGGATCAAAATTAATTTTCTTAGTTACATCCATGGCCCTCCTTTACTACAGAGTTATAGAACAAAGCTTTTAGGTTGGTACCAGTGTAAGCGCATGCAATCAACGAGGGTCACAAAGCGATGCTTTCAGTTGAAGCGCCGCCCGCGTGTGCTGGGTGAAACATCACAAATGAATGGTTTGTTACTAGGTGTCATATACAATAAACATTATTCTCTCTCTATTCTTTACAAGTCTTGGATAGGGTCTGCGCGTGCATAATTTTTTGTCAACGCTGTAAGTTGTTGTCATTACTGAAGTGTTTGTTTACAACACAATCCCACAATCATGCACGGATATAACGTACACCGTGCGGTCGTTATAGATTAGAAATGCCTGGTTCAAGAAACATTTGTTTAGTTGCTTATCCCTTTATACTCATGGAAAAGTTCACGCTTTGGTTTCCTTACAAGAAAAAAATTGATTTTGATATGTACCCCCGACTCTTGCAAAACATATGCGTCAGTCAGATTGATCCGCCGGAAAGTGTGTTACGGCTCGAGATATGCAATATTGATTATTTAATGGTAATGTTTTGGTTAGCAGAAATATATTTGTCTGCTTATAGTTATAGGATATCTTACTGACTTTTATAAGTTTTCTATTAACTGAGTTGAATTTTGTCTGTTTCAACTTCTTTAAACTCATTGTTCAAAACTTTATCTAGTGGAAAAAACAAAAATTCTATAACAGTTTGGGAATCTTTAGACGTACTGGAATCAAGACATGAAATAATACTCTTATTTTTTTTAAAACTTAAGTTCCTTTCATATATTATTGATCAAACAAAAATATGTGCCTGGTTTATATGTTGTGTATTTGTGTGTGTCTACCAACGTTTCATCGTTATCTTTTTTCTTTGCATTAATATCTCTTGAGAACATCATAACTGTTTTGTGATTATTTTAGAACAATGAGTATTTCACATGAAATCTCAACCTCAAAAAAATGTATCAATTGGCCATTTCTAATTTTTTTAAATATTTTTTTTTAAATTTCCGAAACAAACGCTGTATTAAATGTAAAAAACGACTTTTGCTATCAGACACACCTTTATTTATGTGTGAGTGTGTTGTATTAAAAAAAAATGTCATTGATTTTGTGGAAGCGGTATAACATTGTTTTAATTATAGTTGTGTGAATGTTCTACTTTGTTGGCTGTTAGTGGATTCAGGCCAAAGCTGTCCACCACTGTCTTAAGTCAAGTTGTTAAGTGATCTATATACAACAGATTGTTTGCGCATTCAAGCCCCCGTTTTCACTTCGATACTTACAGTAGGCCAAAGTTTGGTTCAGAATCCCCATACTTAGTGAAAATCAAATCATTTTTTTTTAAAGAAAGGTTGTGGCGTACTATTTCTGCTCTTCCATTAAATAAATAATCAGTGACACGGAAAAGAGTTAATTTAATGGCAGTTTTTGTCTGTGTGCTCGTTTATTTTATTTGTACATTCCATATCTTTATGTGGGGAGGTTGGACCGCCGCTATCAAGTAATATTAATTTGTCTTGTCAGTTATGATTAGCTCTACACTGGTATTTCAAACCATAGCAATAGTTGGGTCTAAATTCTGAAAACGATTTTGCATTTGAAAGCGTATAGCAAAATGTTGAAAGATCGTAAGGTCAAACCACGTGGCCTAACGTGGTGTTATTTGTGTGAGTCACGTTGTCAGAAGTATGCAAGCTTTCTAGCACAGGGAAAACACAATCTACCCCACACTTCCCCTTTACCACACTTCCCCTTCCCGTCCGCACGCACGCGTTTATGCGCTGTATTGATAAGCACCCCCCTCTCTCCCCC
Organism: Ampullaceana balthica; assembly: GCA_944989445.1. NCBI lineage: Eukaryota > Metazoa > Mollusca > Gastropoda > Lymnaeidae > Ampullaceana > Ampullaceana balthica. Next base: position 259,458 of record CALYLW010000596.1, on the reverse strand, counting down.
GGTGACGAAGTAAACCTGGACTTGCCTTGCCCATAGTGTGTTCATTGCCACGACACTCACACCCATTATTCTTGCTCTTTTCTTTATCGGCTTGCATCTTATATTCCCAATTACTGTTGTGGAGAAAATTAATGCAGGTGAATGTACAAGGAAGGGTCCTTATCTATGACTCTTGGTCATTAAATTAAGGCGACTAACAAAGACAATACTGCGAAGCCCATACCCTGGAGGGGTCCACCGACAAAACGGTCCCGGACAAAACGGCTCCGACAAAACGGCCCTGGACTAATAGATGGACTAATAGTAAAAAAAAATACAATCAAATGTTATATTCGTATTCTAAAAGTATTTTTACTTACCATTCAGTGTCAGGTTTAGCTCACAAGAAACAATAATAATGACATCACAATAATGAATTTAATAGCCTTTACTCGATATGGTACCATGTCAAGGTTGTTTGTTGACAAGAAATAATATATTAATAACATCACAAGAAATAATTTTATAATTTTACCACTTTTTTTCAGGGTGAAAAGTTGAAAAAAGCTTAACATGCAAACACAAAAAAAATTAAAAAAAATAATAATAAATAAATAAAAAAAATAAAAAATGTAAATTTGTTGTTTAAAATGTGAACAATTTGTTCTGGGCCGTTTTGTCCGGAGAAGTTTTGACGGGGGCAGGACATAACTTTAATAGGAACCCTAAATACTTAGCCTATAACCCGTTTCCAAGTTCCGTTTGTTCATCTGGGGTACACCAAGGAAAAGTGAGGGGACACGTGGAGGATGAAACTAAAATCCCAGGGGTAAAGAAGAACCGTTCGGGTCGATGGGATGTTATGGTCAAAGGGCACGGGATATTACGCTTTAACTGAATGGGGAAATACCAGTTGAAATGGTTGACTTTAAACATTGCGCGATATTTCGGGCTTTTCTTATCACACAACGTATTACGTTATTTGGGACGTTTTATTTATGATCTCAGCCCTGGTAACATTTAAATGTAGAATTTAAAAATTTAAAAAATGCCAACGTACCCCGCTTCAGTATATTTACTTTAGAATCATGGAGATTTTAATAGGACATCCAGTTGAACACAGTATAATCACTGGATTCTTATATGAGCTCTGACTGGTCTGCTTGGAGCCATTGTAAAAAATAATAATTTCAACTCGGCTTGAGCTACATGTTTGTTCCACTTTATTTTTAAATTCTTTATATTAACTCGTGGTGTCTGAACCCTTGCTTGCTTGCGTGCTTGCTTGTCGCCAAAACTTTGGATCGCCTTTTAACCCACTTCCTCGTAAGCTAGCGAGCTGAAATGTTGCAGGCAGTTTCGTGCCGATGATAAAAACGATGTATCAAAATTTCAGATAGATCGCATGTACCGTAATTAAATTATTGAATTTTTAGATTATTTTATTTATCTCTATGTATCATGTTAAATTTTTGAGATAGAGTGTAAGAGCGCGCATTATATTGAACAACCTTTCTGTCGCGCAATAAGGTGCGTATTTTATTGACACCACTTTTTATAAACAGATTCCTGATCGGTGCGCATTGTATTAAACATGTTTTATCTACAATTTTGTAATCTTGGATGGTCTTGCGCTGCGTTTTATAATGAACATTCTTTTAGTTACGTCTCTTACATAAAGGATTTATAGTCAAAAACTTGTTTTGCGGGGTTTTTTTTTATTAAAGAGATTTTTTTGCATTTTAGAAGAACTTTTATAGGCATAGTAATCCTCAACTCTCCCCCCCCCCTTTTTTTTTCTGCCCCTCTCCCCCCTATGTCTCTCTATATATCTACATGCATATATATAATTAAAGCAATTATTTATTTATGTATTTATATTGCATCCATTTGCATCAGTCATAGCAAACCGCTTGATTTCGTTTAATTAAAACTACGCCAACATGTCTCTTAAAATTTAATAGTTAAGTATTTGGACCAAAAAATATTTTTAAAAAATTATTTTTTAACTTAGACTATTTTATTTAGATACTGCATTTTCGGAATACTTCAAATGTTTGGGTGATAAAGTTCAGTTGGTTGCATACTACAGTATTTGAAATAGGAATAGAGTCTTGTCTTTGAAAAAGAATGCTGAGGCTGCACAAAGTAATTCTACTAAACATGGCAGCAGAGGCGTCACGTGCGGGGGCTGCGGACCGCACGGAGTAGACACAGTCACAACGGGTAACACCAATACGTAAAATTCTGTATATTCCCGTTATTTGGCGCTGGCAGACACGGAGGAGGTCGTGGGGGGGGGGTAAGTCGTGAGGGGGTGACACCTTGAGCTACCGCACTGGGTGACACCAACCCTAGTGACGCCTCTGCATGCCAGACATGTGCTTCTTAATTGTGTCAGAGTGGTCGTATGGGTCTTGAGAATATTACCAACTGGTGAACTAGAGCAAAGATTCTCAAACATAAGGAATAGCAGTCAGCTTTATTGTATATGTAATATGTGTAATGAATCTTCAACTACTGTACATGCATAATTAGCAATTACACGATTTCTTATGATCTTAATAAGTTTTTTTTTGTGTGTGTAACATTTATTTGTAACTAACAGCTGGAACAATTTAATTTAATGGCGTGTATCAGGGTTTGGGAATGGCTAAACTTGATAGTGAAAAAGAACACTATCCCACAAACATGTAGTATAGAATAGTAGACAGCTGTGGCAGGCTTCAGCCATTCATGCATTTTGAGATAGGTGGAAGAGAAGGGGGGAAAAGGCTGTTAGAAGGGGAAATTTAAAAAGTAGTTAAAATATATTTTCTGTTTAAAAAAACAACAAAACGAAACAAAAAAACACCAAAAAAATACAACAGCAGAATGCTTGGTTTCATAATTAAAGCACAAGTGACTCATGTGAATCAAAACAAATTAACAAGCTGGTTAAGCTGTTCAAACCATGTATTGACCAACTCCTGGTTGTTAAAAAAGGAGTTCAGAAAATAAATCAAACTAGGAGTTTACTGTAACACTGATATTCAGTTGGGCTTTCCTACCAGGCCAGTGGTCACTTGTGAAGTGTCCGTTTGAGGCAGGTGAGTCACACTCGGCAGATTAGTTGTCAAGTGTCCACCAGTACTGTCTCAGTGTTTTCACTTGCCATATCAAAGGCGTCTTTCCTTAGTAGGCAGGTAGATAAGCCATGTACACCATACATAGAAGCACAGTGGGTTAATACACGTTTTTTCCCTCTAGCTCGTAATACAAGCTCATCAGCCTATCTTATCACATCATAGTCGAGTTGTTACTTATGAACGTAAAGAGTTTTACTACTAAGCTATCATTTCAAATTTTATGTTTGTTTATATTGTTTTAAAATGGTGACCATTTATGTATTGTGTGACCACACTTGCTGTTTCATTTCATGAAAATGTTGCTGGACATTCAGGCTCTCTAAGTATGACAAGTTTTCATTGATTTCACAATTGTGATATCTTTCGTTGATATGGTCAATATGTAAATAACACAACCTGCTAAAGATTAAAATTGATTGCTAAAGATAAAAATCGATAGTGGTTAAAAAAATTTATAAGATTTCAATGTCATAATTGTAGGTTTGTGATACAGTGAATAACTTTTTAAAATGGAAAACATGATTCTTAGAAAAAAGACACTATTGTTTGGCACTAAAGAACAAAGTAAATAGTATTTGGCATAAAAGACATTAAGCACTAGCCACACTCTTGTAATTAGTTACACAACCAAAGCTAAAACCTTCATTAAGTGAGCAATAACAATATGATTACATTGTGTCCCCATTCCCTATTACACGTCATCCATCACAGTTGCCTTTTAAAAAAATTTTACACTGACACATTAATAGCTTTTTTGTTGTTGTTTATTTTCAGTCTCAGACCATGAAAGTAATCCAAGACACAGTAGTGTCGAGACTTCCAAGTATGCAGGGGTATCCGACTCTGACACACCTCTAAACGCTTCAGTACCTAAACGAGTAAAAATGGATGGTGACGGTGATGGGGCCCCCTCTTCGGTGGAGGCATCTCCTCGCCATCAAAAAGGTATAACAGAACTCTTGTTATTTACATTATTTCTTTGTTTTAATTTTGTAATATTAATTATTATTATCGTATTTTTTCAAAAGTAATAATTTTATGTCTGTTCATTGAATATATATTGAGTGGTATGCACACACTGCTGGTGTACCAATAGTAGCAGGTTCAAGTTTCTGTGAATGCCTGGATTTTTTTCCCTGATAAGTACCTGAAATTAGTTAGGGTAAACAAAGGCAGCTGAGCATTGTGCCACACAATCCCCTTGTATGCAGTGGTCTGTGAATGCTGCTTCACTTGTCCAACAGGCCAGCACGTTGGACGCAATAATCTTCTATAGAGAAGGAGTGTCTGTAATGTTTTTAAACAAGAAAAATAGTTGCCACATCTTATGGGTTTTTATCTTTAAAGAGAGTTTTCCAGCCTTCAGAGCTTCACCACTCCAATAAAAAAACTAATGTTAGCATTTCGGGAGTGAAAGAAAACAAAACCCAGTCATACCAATGTGGAGACATTATATTTTCAAAACTGTACTTGACGTGACTGGTAATGTTTGCAGTTTCTTGAGTGGACTTTAAGATATGAATTATGATTATAGCTTTCTCTCAACATACATAAACATTAAAAAATGATTAATTTCATTTAATTTTCCCCCCTGAGGCATAAGCTCCCATTAGTAGTTTTTCTCTAAACATTTATTAAAATAATTTACCAAGCAGGAATGATATCAAAATTTATATTAGTTCACCTTTTGAGCATTGGCCATATTTTTAAAAAAATTTTTTTTTGCAACAGGCGATCACCATCACTATCAAGATGGGGGCGGGGGAGATGGCAGCAGGAGCACTGCCATCTCCTTTGACAGCAGTGCCGAATCCACACCCAAGAGAACCATCACCAAGAGGTCGTCCGCCCCGTCCACGCCCCAGACCCCTGGCCAGGATCTGAGTGTCGTGGACATGAAGATGTCGTGGGACGGCAGCGTCAGTGGTGGCAGTGCTAAGGGTGAGCCTACTGATGGTGAGACAGGGTATAAAGTTGCCTTCACGGCCAGAGGTAGGGGGGACACATCAAAACTTTTCGTTCGCTCACGCCTGCTGCATGGTGCCTGGACTTCTGTTACTCCAAATAACCCCACCTGAAATGTTTTTTTAGGTGCTCCTATATTTTTTTTTGGGTCTTTCTTCGATAGCCCTTAACCCATAAAGTACTAAACAATTTTAAAAATTTTTTTATTCTATTTTACTAAAACAATTTTTTTTTAAATTCCCCCTCTGAATAATGCCAACTGAGATGGTTTAAGACAGTTCTTCCAGGAAACTCCTTCATGTAGTCAAAGTCATTGAAGAAAAGTAACTTTATTGCTTCCTTCTATCATACCTGATACAGTTTCATTGTAATTGCAAGTCAATCACTCTTCATTTAATTTGCTCCATCAATTTCTTTTTTGTTCCATAAATGCTTATAATTCCTGCTTTTATTATTGGCCTTATTAGTGAGTGTTGATTGGCAAGTTATTATCTGAAAAAGTATAGATGATTAAAAATGTGCATCATTGGACTCAATAATTGGAGACTCTGTCAAATTAAGATATTCTCCCTCTCTTTGTTATAATCATAGTTTGTAATTTCATACTTAAGCACCCATTTTCTGGCTTTATCTTCACCAAGGAAAAGCACCCAGCTCGTCTAAACATACCATGATTTGTTTGCTTATTTGTCTACAGCTTTCTTGTGTTTGAAGAAAATCATTCTCTCATTTACCAAGCTTTGCATTTGGTTCATGATTATTTGTGTGTGCACAATAAAATGTGGTAATACTAATCTAAGGTATATATCAGAGCAAGTAATGTATTGTGGACATTTTGTGAGGTGTGATAGCTTAGAGTTTTAAAATGCACTTTACTAGAACCATCATTTTAATTAAATTTAAATATACATATTCTATTATGTGCTGCTAACAAGGAATCTAAAAAATTATATTTTCCTCTTTAAATGAATTAAAATAATTTTTTTCTCTTTGTATCTTCGATTATTTAACCCTACCAAATCCGAGCTCCCCAAGCTAATTTGCCCCTATACCTGGCCTCCCCAGCAAAAATAAAGAAAATGTACATGGGTTAGGAAATTGCTAGTATCATGCAAACCAGTGGTCAGAATGAGCTCAAACTTTTAGATGTAGCAGGAAATAGGTCTAGCTTCCATCCAATATTCAATTTAGCAGAGCGGCTGCGCGGTAACGCATATATCTAACGCCGCGCAGCAGTTTATAGTTACCGCACATCAAATTTATTAAAATGTTTATTTAAAAATGGATGCTGTACAACTTTGCACCAATGTTCCCTTTAAGCTGCTTAGCCGCGCAAGTTTTCGACCAAAACCGCGCAGCAGTTTGGAGTTACCGCGCAGCACATTTTGTTTATACAACTAATTTTTTTAATTAGATAATATTTGTTTATTTAGCTGAAAAATGCTTCCATCTAACGCCAGTATTGCGCCTTGGAGTGGTAGTCTTCCCAGCAGGTTGAGCCATGCCTTACACAGAGGTATTTTTTGCACATAGAGCACCTGACGTTGGTCTTGACCTTCTTGTGTGGGTTGTCCTTGTATGCTACTCCAGGGTGTGCTCTGTTGTATTGAAGGTGTTTTTCCAAGCAGACAGTACAGACATGATTGGAAGCAGTCGCTTCTGGAATTTCAGGCCAGTGGTTGCCTGGTGTGTGGCGTTGGGGGCATGGTACCATTTGTCCGTGACGAATGGCTGTTGAGCGGTAATTACCAATCAAGTCAATGCAGAGTTTCTGGATATATCTAGTGTAAAACATGGGCTTTTTGTCAGCTGATTCTAGTTTAGACACATAGATAACAAATGAATTGTAGCAGGCCCACATGAAAAATTTGATGAAAAGGCGACGGGGCCACCTGTAATGACGGCGTGAGCGATGGAGGCGCGTCATTTGATCATTTTTATCACAACCGCCCATGTGGCGATTGTAGTCCTGGACAAGCTGTGGCATCGGAACTTCAGCAAGTGTTCCCTCTTTGTTTCTTCTGTTTGCTACTCCTATTTGTGTTGGGTCATGAAAGTTTGAGATGAATGTAATTGGCCTCCGATCCTGCCATACCATACAGGTTATGCTGCCCTGACATCGATAGCGACTTTAACCTCTCGCAAGCTTGCCTATCTTCTTCAAGGACACTGGAAAAAATTTTCTATTTTGTTGAAGAGTACCAACAAGTCCTGTTTGCAGCTCATTCAGCATGTACCTTGCTAATGTCACCGAGTTGTAGTACCGATCCATGGCGATAATATGTGCTTTCTTTTCCTTCTCACATGATGTTAAAAGACGAACCACAGTGTTTCCCACAGCACCCAGTTCTGTTGTAACTATTGGTGCTGCCCCAGTATAAATCTCAGCGTTGACTATGTAGCCAGTCTGACTTTTGCAAAGAAGAAACGATTGTATTCCACATTTTGTAGGCTTGTCTTTGATGTATTGCTTTATAGCAAGTCTATTTTTGGTGGGTATCATACCCTCGTCAAATTCTGCCAAAAATCGTCCTCCACAAACAAGAAAAGAAAATCAACACATGAACTTTCTTCAGTCAAAGATTCAGGAATGTTAATTGGCCCCGTTCCATCTTCATTGAAGTTCAAATCTATTGTTGGAGCCGCAAAGGTTGCAGTCCAGCCATCATCTGGAACATTGTCATCACGAAAATCTGTTTGATGGACACGCCCCCTTTCCATAACAGTTGGTCTAGCTCTGGATCTATCATCATCACTTGACCTATCACTATCGAGATCACGATCCATGTCAACGTCACTAGAACTAGAATAATCATATTGATGAAGCAAAACTGCTTCATCGCCTTCTGAATCGTCTAAAGCTTCCATTACCTGCTGCAGTGTAAAATGTGTAGGCCTTCCTTTTTTTCCTGTGGAAGTGCTCGGTTCATTCGCCGATCTTTTCATTGTTATTTTCAACAAAATCAACGTATTTATTTAAAGAAGAAACCATTTGTAAACACTAATCATGCAACAAATGCGAGATTTAACGACGATTGGCTGCTATTTTTAGTGCTTATTCAATTGATATCCCAAAAACCTAGAATTCGGTCACTCGTTATAGAGTAATTAAATTAATTACCTAATATTCGGTAACTCGCCTTGGTAGGGTTAATGACCTTACATAAATATTTATTTGCAAAAAGAGGATGCATGATTTGTTGATGAGAAATAGAACAAAAGTATTTAGAAAAGAACTGTTCCTACTTTCTTATCTTGTTCTGTATATGGCATATTATGCTATCAAATCATTGTGATAAAAATTTTGAAATAGTTATTCCAAAATTATATTTAATAACACATTATTTAAAATGTAAAAGTCAGTTTATTAATAAAAAAAAATCATTACATTTAAATAAATCAACTACAATGTATAAGTAAGTCAACTGTAAGTAAATCAAATATATATTAAGTAAACTAATGCATTTGTATGTCAACTATAAGTAAATCAACTCTCAAGGAATCTATACCCATCTAAGAATTATGACATTCTGTTGCATAAACCATGCGTTCATGTGAAGGTGTCTTGTAATTTTTTATCAACTGCCGAGATTGTCCCTCTTAGTTTATCCTCACCACTCGTTGTGCAGGACACTTCTGTGATTGTTTACATGCCAGAACTTTTCAATTGGGTCCTTGTTTTGGTTCTGAAAAGTAATTTAATGCTCTATGAAACATCTACGCTTGGTTATTAAAAAAATATATGTTTTCCATAGCATGTAAAAACATAAGTTGGAATACTGTAAAAGTTTGAAGCTGCTTGATTTATACTGCAATTTTATAAAATAAAGTCATTGTATGTTTCAAATGTAGACACACATTTTGAATATTTCCAGTAAGAGAAACTTAACTTATTTAAATTGACTTTAAGTTTGTCTGTGTGCTTGTCCACCTCCTCCCACCCATCCTCATCTTTGTTGACCCCCTCCATTGTGCAACCCAAGCCATGCTGTTATTTAAATACTGATTCCACCAGCCGTTAGAAGCCACACCCATGTCTCAGAATGTAAGCCACATAAGTACAGGCATCTACAGGGAGTCAGTGGAGTTATTTAACCATTGGCAGGAAGGTCGACATGGCTTCCATAGGCCATGTGTGAGGGACAAAGTTTTTACATTGCAATCATTTTAAACAGTCATACAACCTATACACAATCTAGTTTATAGTTTATGCACATTTTTTTGTATTTTAATTATTTAAGACACCATATAAATTTAGATATGAAAAGAATTTGTATGGAAAATACTTTTAAAAGAAATTAGACCTTGATTTTTAGATGTTACCATTAGCCAGAAGAGTTGGAAATTCATATTAACATCCAGCTGAAAAAATTTGATTGTTTTTAAGAAAATAACAAGACGACAAATTTATAATTGAAAGGCTCCATGGGTGTTACAAGTGCTTCAGAAAAATATTTTTATTTTTTAATGCTTGGGATAAGGAATTTGCTAAGTTGCTTGTAATGGTGAGGTTACCTAGCTGGCAAACATCACTTTATTACACCGTAGTCAATGCATTCTTTACACTAGCTTACTGCATCTTTTGAGCTTATGATATTGAATTTAAATGTAGGGATGCATTATTGAATCTTATTAATATTATCGGGATTACTTCTTTTTAGTTTAAGAATTTTAAAGACATTTTTAAAAATCTATTTTTAAAGTCAATATTTGGGTCACTCCTGGCCATAACAAGTTCAGATACCCAGTTTATAAAACATCCTGTAATAAATCTATTGTAATTGAAATGCTAGACAACATCATCTAGGTAAGTAACTAGGCAGTAGCATTTATGCATTATCTATAAGCTTTTTCTCTGAGATGTCTTGGATTTTCCATTGAACTGAGTTAGACCAACACTAATACATCTGTTCCTTGTACCGCAGCCGGGATGCTGGCTGACCCAGTGAAAATAGCCAAAGAGAGGGAGAAGGAGGAGAGGGTCAGGCAAGCCAGGGAACGACTGATGGCGGAAAGGAGAAAGAAGCTAGAGGAATTAAAGGAGCAGCAACGCATCGCTCAGGAGAACAGGGAGAAGCAGTTGGAGATGAGGAGGAAAAAGATAGAAGATTTACGACGGAGGGATTCTGAGAGACGAGCTGCTGTGGAGGAGAGGAGAAAAATGAAGGAGGATGTTGAAAGAGTGAGTGTTAGGTCTTTCTAAGAATGTAACAAAATTTTTTTATTCTGCATGAATCAATGGCTTGATTACCTTCTCAGGTACAAAATATGCATTTCTTGACCAAAATGTGTACAAATCTAGGAATAGCTGTAATCCTTTTCCAATATAACTTTCATTCTTTGGTCTGTGTATATCACCCAGCACATCATTGATTTTAGCTAGTGATGTGCTGCTATACAATACCATTGGCAGGGAAAAAAATCAATGCCGTAGAAGGTAGTGTCCTCTACCACTGGTTCTAAAAATGTGGTATAATTTGGTAGTTGTTTTAACATTCTTATTAAAAGGGTATTGGTGTAAAAGCTGACCTGATCTCGGTTGATGATGTGTTCTCATTTTATCAGCTGTCTTCTTTTTAATGTTTTGTTATAGCTACTATCACTACTAATGTGTCCTTTAAATAAGCATTCTGCTTGTAGTCAGAGGGTCTCTCAAAATATGATTAATGCCCGACTCAAATGTGCTTTTCACCTATTCCTTTCTGAACTAGGGAAGCGTGGTAAATTATAACCTAAGAACATCTGGGTCTGTTTAACCTGTCAGATAAAATGGGCAAAAGGCCTCAGATGAAGGACATTTGTATTTGACAATTCTTAGAGAAGAAAACCAATTAAAAAGACTTATTCAGTGATGGCAAAGTGAGTCAAGTATTGATCTCACCTTCGATTAGTACTTTCATTGAAAGGTGAAACCTACATGATATGTACACTCCAAAAAAGGAGTCCTATTGAAGGTGCCCTTCTTGAAAATTTTTAATTAGTTAATTTCTACAAGAATAATAAGCAGTAAAAAAAATGTGTACTAATATGATGTGTTTAAAATATATCAAAATAATAATTTCCAATGGTTGATTAAATAAACTTGTGTTATCTTTCTCCAGGCCCGCAGAGAGTCTATCTTGCAGAAAGCTGAGGAGCGGGTAGCTCGATACGAAGCATGGAAAGCCGGCGGTCGTAAAGGTGGGAGGGGTCACATATTAGGTTTCGGTAGCGCCACCCCTCGTGACATCTGCCAGCCCTTTGAGCGACCTAGACGCTCTTCCTCACATAGCGCCCTACAGCGGCGCTCCCCTAATGGGTCCGATATGGATTCGATGCGGCCGCAGAGGCGAGCCCTCTCGGCCTGCAGTGCTGTTCGCAGGCATTGTTGTGTAGATTATAACAGGATCGGTACGTGGCTAACAAGAACTACTAACCCCTATATTAGCCTAATAAACTCCCTTTGGGGTGATGCTATGGTGCCAAGGGTTTTGGTTTATTGGAATTCTTTCTTATCTTTTTTGGTTTACTTATTTTTGCCCGTCTCTATTGGTACCTTTGGTTGGGTTTCTTTTTTTTGTAGCTCAAATTGACCAATCCATTTGGGGATCTCTCCATCTCATAATATAAGTTAAAGGAAGTTTGTTTTGGTCTCTTCAATGTTCTCAAAAGAACTTGGCATCTGGTGTCTACTTACTTTAACTGGCTCAACTTTCACCAGCTTGACAAAAGCTTTGTTACAGGGAAGAACCAACTCCTGCCTTGTGAGTGCATAGATTGGGCCTTTGGTGTGTGACACAGCTTTGGTCATCGTGAAAGTTGACCCATTTCGTGCATCAGGGGGCCACCATATCTTTTTTTTCCCTCTCTCACAAATTAGGGCGAAGCATTTTATATCAGAAAGAAAAACGAGACAGGCTTAAATAACATTTGTGATACTTAAACATGCTGTTGTCAGCCACTGGATCTCATGTGATCTTCTTTACTTTTGGCGTGTAAATATTAGCCCAAATTTCTCTTGGCACCTGATGCTTACATCTTAAAGTTTTTTTAACACAGCTAATTAATAAATCTATTTAAAATTATAAATTGTAATCTGAATAGTTATCTATTAAAATGTATCCAATTCTTATCAAAAGTTAGGATCATGTTACTCTAAGCATGCTTTACACTAAATCGTTTACAAAATATATTTTTTGTTTTACTTAAAGTGAATAAAATAAAGATGACCAAATAAATATTTTTTTGCATGCTTATTTAAAGGGGAAGGGAACCCCACCATTTTTCTTTTGTTAAAATAAAACATTGCTTTAAAAACAAAACAAAAAATATCCAAATGTTTTATTAAAGCCACTATGTAATGTTAGTGCAATGCCAGTAGTAGCTCATCAGACCTGGCTGACGCAGCACTCCACCACCATTGTCTGGGTCTATCACATATAAAATAATAAACTTACTCCACCAATAGGACGGGTGTTAGTCATAATACATTTCTGTCTTGAATAAACCATTAGAATTTTTATTTTTAAAAATTTCACAAGTTATTTCCTTATTACATTAGTCAAACACATTTTGAATACAATAATTTAGCCTTACAGCATGCGGAATAGTTTGGTAGCATTGTTACTAGGCCTTCAATTTTTCTCCATTCACTATATAGATAAAGTTTAAAATTATAGGTGTCCTTGTCTTGTCTGTCCTCCACACAAAAATAGTCACAGGAAGTAGGTGTACGCACAATTATATTTTACCTGTCACGGCTAATAAATTCCTCTTGCGTAAAACACATCACAGCAGTGTTTCAGGAGATTGTAAGAATCACATGATTACGGCATACGTATTGCTGTAGGATGTAAAGACAGTGGCGTAAGAACTGACGGTATAGTCAAAACTCTGTGCCGGGCTTTGACCATATCTACGCCACTGAGTACTGATGATACTTGTCCCATGTCTGCTTGGCACCTCCACTAGCATGCATGCTTGGGTCAGCTGTTGGTGTTCATGTTATCTGTACTCACTCTGCTTCATTTCCTAGCATGCACTGTCTTATTAAGTTCACAAAAATGGAGCAAAGCAACCCGAATCACACATTCGAGATCCAAATTGAACAAATAACTGTGAATTCCCCTAAAAACATTTCAGTCAGCTTCAATAAATAACAGCTTTATATTCCCCCCCCCCTTCTTTAAAAAAAAAGATATATATATATATACCCCCCCCCCAAGAAATGAACTAATTTGATCTAAAAGCATGTATTTGACTAATGTGAGAGTGTATAGGTTATTTATATTTATTTATATAGGGAAGGGTGGTACCTTGAACATTTCATGTCATAAAAAGAAACGGCTGTCTAAAGAGTGGGTGAAAGTAAAAGCATTTACTTTTCAAGTCTACAAGTAGTCAACTAAAGCCTTTCGTGGCTCATCTATTGCAGATATTTGTTTGAAGTTTGATGGTGGTGTCTTTATCTAATTAGCTAAAATAGGCTGGGCAACTTATTTTTTCAATCATGTACTGTTAAAGTAATCAGACACAAGATGCCTTAAATAAGGATATTGTACTGATTCTTACACTTTCTCACTCTTAAAAAAAAATAATAATAATAATGCCAGAAAGTACTCTTTCTTTATTCGTATTAAGACATTAGAAAAATAACGACATATCTGTGTTCAAACCAAGAACTGCACTTCCATGAAGATGGTCATAAATTAATGCTGCCATAGTAGTAGCTGACAATCATTTTTATGACATTAAAATAAACTCAAAATATTTTCTTAAAATTTAATGAAGATGATCAACAGCTTCATAAGAGTGCCCATGGAGTGGAAATTCTACTAGCTTCCAAAGTATTTCATAAAAATTAATAGATATCTCCTCTTTCTTTAGATTTTTCTTCGTCTATGCTTCTATTTTAACTATGGAACTAAGCATGTCCTAAAAGCCAATATTTTCAATTTTTAAAGAGACAAAAAGATGTGTCCTAATGAAATCAACCCCTACAACCTTAAAGTAAACATCTTAAACTTATTTTTGGTTAAGCAAAACAAACTAATCTTTAAAGTGTCTTTCAAACCAAGAAAATAAAAATATTTATATTTATTAATTTTCTTAAGTGTTAAGTTTCCAAAATATAAAATGGCATTTATATAGTCTAGCTAATATCACTCATGCCTGTAACTATGCTTAAACTAATAGACTTTTTAATTGTAGAATTCTTATGTACAAATGAGATACATTTTGCTATATTATATACCAGCATTACTTTAAGGGGGGGAAAAAACCCTTATTGAATCTGTGAGTTATCTTTCACATAACTCGACATCACTAACTTAATCTTAGCTACACCTCTATAATAATGCTTCAGTGTATTTATCTCTAATAGTTTGTCTTCATTATCTCACATTACATCTAACACATTGTAGCAACTTATAATGATCATTATGGTCTAGCAACAATTTCCACCATAATCTACTAACAGGTTATCAGTTTATTAATTACTCTGCTTGCAGTGTTTAGATAATTCAGTAATAAAAGCTGTAAATGTGAAAGTACCAAAAAATTGGTGGTTCACCTAAAAAACCATTTTCCATCCTATTAAATTTGGCCTTGTAGTTCTTTACAGCTAAGGTAATTTTTTTTAATATACAATTTACCAGCATATACCCTATGTACTACATGTACTACTAACCCACAACAATGCCCGGTTTGTGTTCTTTTTTTAAAAAAAGCTGGTCAGTCAGCTATTGCACATCGCATCTGTCTGTTCCCATGTGTTTGCATAGAATAGTTTTTACTTAACAGTTGTTGGAATACATGCAAGTACCAAGTACTTATTTAATCATTACTGTTTTCAACTAGAAGAAGACACCATGATTAATTTTAAAAATAACCCATCGTACCAAAAAAATTTTTTAATTAAAAAGACAAATTTTGCTCTCAACTTGGGATAAGGAATTAAGCCCGCAAACAGTACCCCTACCCTCATAATCTGGCAGATGGTCTCAGGTGAATGAATGTTAAATTTCATTTTTAGTAATAATTAAATTAAATCTAAATCATCTCATTTCGTCACATTACATGTAATCTCAGTTTTCACCTCATCATACTGTTTGGTATCTTGTTTCTCATGCAAAAAGAATTATAATTTTTTTCCTATGTGCATTTTGTGCATTGATTTTTATTCCTCTCTTTCTTCCTCTTCCTTCCAAAATAAAACTATACCGTGGTAAGATGGTCCCTCTTTTTTTGTCATAACACCAGATGTCGGCCTGTCATTTGGTGTGTAGTGCCATGTCCTTTTGTGGGACATACACAATTTTAAATGTTGTAACCTTTGTGTTGTTCTTCTATGCATTTAAAGTTGTGCTCGAATTTTTTGCTATTATGTTGTGTTATGGAAGTACATATTTTTTTACTTTACTGTATAAATATTGGCTGTATAGAAGTAAAATAATTTCATAATTCATATCTTCTTCAGAAAGGAAAATAATTGCTATAAATAATTTTTTTCCTATATTATGGTACGCTAAATATTTCTTTATGTTTTTAAAATGTGTTCCAAAAAAAAGTAGTGATGGGACGATACCAACATTTTAAACGATTCCAATATGATTCCGATTCTACCCTATTATTCAGATTCCGGATACGATTCCGATTCCTGGCCATTATTGCATATATGTATTACTGTGCCCAGGTATTAACATATTTAATTAATATAAAAGTTGAGAATTGATTAGAAAAGTTTATTAACTTGCTATTGAAGCTTTACAATATGCTAGATAACAATGTAATGGAAAGGTTTTATATAAACACATCTATCAATAATTCCCTTTTAATAATACAAAGATGTAGTATTGAGGTTTTAAATAAACTTCCTGCCGGTAATTAAAAATCTCTGAACAAAATAAAGAAAATAAATGTTTAGAAATAGTTTTTATAACGTGAAACAAACTTGGCGCTGTCACCGCCTTACGGCCATGAATGAAAGATTACCTTGGCGCTGGGAGCGACTCGTGGTAGTTAATCAGTTAAGAATCGTTTTGGTATTGGAATCGGGTCTGAATTATTCAGCTCCGATTCCCAATGCTTTGGAAAAATCCAGATATTTTGATTATTCCGATACGATTCCAATGAATCGTCCCATCACTAAAAAAAAATATTATTTGTTAGTTTAAGGCCTCATGGAAATATCTATCTGTGGTTGCTGAAAGTCCAATTTGAACAGGAACATAAAGAAATATGTACTTAAACCTGCGTGAAGTAAGAAAATAATAGTGGAAAAAGATGTTTTGGCTTTTGAATTTGCTCTTTACCTTCAAGCCTTAACATATTTTGTTCCTTTATTTATCTTTTATAGAAGCACACATTGAAAAACATTTTGCTGCCCCTCTCACAGTAACTCATAATTGAATTTAGCCAACTAATATTTTCTTAAAATTTATTTTGAATTTATGTTGCATGTTTTTTTTTAATTATTTTTTTTTGTTGTTGTTGCTTATTTTTCATTTTATTCACGCCTGGTTCCCTCCCTGCATCTGTGCTACCACCACACCACTGCGACTGTTTTGTTTTGGGTGTGTAGGAATGTTTGGTGAAGGCCCTGGTACACCCAAGCAACTTTCTGTGTCAACAAGTGTACTGTACCACAAACGCAGTCCAGACTTTTCCTCCATGAGTGTTTTGTTGCCTGCTTCTAGACCTGACTCTGTATTGGGTAAGAATGCACTCTTTTTCTTTGCTGTAACACCAATAATGGTACGTATAGAGTACCCAGAAGAAAGCTGTGGATTCCCTTCTAAAAAAACATTTTTATTAAATATCGGGAACTAGTGTTGACGGCTTAAAATACATGATCAAAGAAAAATAATTTTTTGAACTGAAATATGTAGTACATTTAAATACACCCAGATACTAATAAAGAATGATTAGAAGGGGATTTCCAATATGGCGACAGTTATTGTTATGGTGTTCTTTTGTATATATTAAATGTACCGTTGCTTCAGTGTCTCAATTTGAATTATAATTATTATTTTTGTGCTATGTCTAATGTAACCATTACACAGTGAACTTTTAAACTATTTTAGTGTGAATCTTTTATCAGTACAGTTTTGACAAAGCTGTAATATAAATGAATCTCATCCCAATTAAATTTCATCTTTTATCTCAAGTTACATGTAATTTTTATTAATTATTTAAACAAAATTACCTTAGTAAGAGAGAACGTCCTTTTATGAACAAATAAACTGAAGTCAAGCTTCCTTAGCTCTCTGATCCTATAGGAAATATAAAAACACAATTTACAGAGTTTTCCCTTTCAATAGCAGCATGTCATAATTGCTCATCGTCCATTATGAAGGACAAAAAACATGTCATAATTGTATTATTCAAAATATCATTTGCAAATTAAATTGCTTGGCATGCATGCATGGGAACTTGTTTAGTGTGGGATGCATCTTGGGATTCTTTACGCATCTCTCTGTTATCTACCCCACCCCATCCTTTTTCCCTCTACCTACCCCCCCCCAAAAAAAAACCCAGTAAAAATGTGTAATTGCAAGTCCCTGTCACAGATATACCATAGTTTTGTTTGATTCGGTCTTTAGGGAATATTGTGTGTCACCTACTCCTACTACTGTTGGTTCAGAGTGAATACTGCTGAACTAATTACACAAGCACACATTAACCTGTTTACACAATGATTTACTGAATTAGTAATTACTTGAACATTAATCTTCAACCAAGTGTAAAAATTGTCTTTTTTTTTCCCCACTCTATTCTTGTATATGTATTCCTTTAAACTATAATCTTAGTTTAACCAAAAGTTCCTTTACTTACCGGTACTTTGACATTAACATCAATACAGTGTTCTATTCTAACATTAGTGACAGTAATTTCCTCTAATGTGTTTGTATTATAAACTGTAGCAATTATATACAAAACATGCCGAAGTGTTTTCAAATAATAACACAGTAGCTTAGGCCCAAGCAATATAATGGCTCAGGCCTTGGTGGTGGAAGATGTATAGTTAACAGAAAAGTTACTACTTTTATTATCAAATATTATTTCAATATCCAACTCCATTTTCCAAATTTCCTCAAACTTATCACAATCCCTTCCCCAAAAATAAAAAACTGATGTAAACAATTCACAACCTACCACCTGCTCTGGGGTATGTTGCGTTTTGCATGCCCTTTTTGAACAAAAAAACAAAAAAGGCCTAAACACGATACGAGATGGACGAAGGTCTTTTCTAGGGCCCCACACATCTGTAACGGCCATTGTGGCAGGCTACCAGCGAGCCGCGGCAGCCTCATCTGCAAGCAGTACCAGCACCCCCTTAAACAGGGCATCAATGACAGCAAGTATGCCAAGTCCCGTCAGGATGAGAGAGAACAAAGTGGCACGGAAGCAGCGCCCGGCGAGTGTGGCCTCCTCAATGCCTAGTTTTGTAGGCGGGGAGCCAGCAAAGAGTCCTCGCAGCAAAAGCTCAGACCGCACTGGGAGAGGTACAGTTCTCGGTCCAACTCCAGGTTGCTTTCTCAAACTTTTCACTCATGTTTCTTAAGTGTTCACAGTGTTAAAACTAGTCTCACTTGGTTTGTATTTTTGTATATTTCTTGTTGTTTTTCTTTTGGGTGGGAGGCGGGTTGTTTTTAATTATAATGAAATATTTAATGATAACAATTAAAACTTTTGCAGTGGGCTTTTCTTGCTTGAATTTATAAATTGAAATGCATGCTTTGGAACGGCGAGAGATTTCTATGGGGATATTTGGTTATTATTTTTAAAAATTTCAAATGTTTTGAAAAATAACAATTTCCATTAGAAGTTTGTCTATCCCAATAAGCTGGTCCGGCTAAAAAGTTTACATTAAATCCTTACTAGGGCTCATTCTAACTTGCTGGCTTTTTTCTCAGCCCCCTTACTGTGTTGTTTTGTTTAGTGAACTCAGCAAGATAAAATAGAAATGCTATTCCAAACTGCTTGAAACCAAGTTTTAGCATCAATAAAATGCTTCATTTTTTTTAAAAAAAGATAAAAGTAAGTTAATCCTGGGCATTATTCATGTGTTTCCTTTCACTTGCCAGAATATGAAAAAAGAAATCACATTTTAATTCTATGGCCATTTGCTAGTGCAAAGTTCTCATTGAGCTTGAGTAGCTTTCAGCAGATTATCAATCTTAGTCTACAGTCATGTGTTTATTAAATTATCTTTTTTCTTGACATAACTCCTTTAAAAATCAGATTCAGCAGTGACACTGTTTATTTTCTTTGGTTCAAAATACAGATGAAAAAAATGAAAACATGATATCATTGTAAATGCAAGACCCACAATGTTTTTTTTTCTACAGAAAAATGACTTAATTATAAATTAATTTGAAGTTTTTATAAATATATATATATATTACTTCCTGCTTATTATTTGTATCAGCTATTCCATTGCTATCATATAGTGTGGCTTTGGGTTTTATACTGTTAATTGCTGTAGATGCTAGCTTAAGTAGTTAATACATCATATAGCCCTAAAAACACTAACATTTTCAGAGAAAAATACAATTGAAATGATCCAGATAGTCACGATTTTAAGACCAGAAGATTTACTTAAACTGAGCATATTTCTCAGAATTAGTTGTATGTTTTCTTTAAACTACTTTCTGTAGTATTAAATGTTTTGATTTGAAATATATTTATATTTTGCTGATGTTGGAATGGGGTGATTTTATATTGAGATAAGAGACGGTGTGATTACTTTGTTTTAAATGGGATGTACTAAATGAAATATTTAACACTGGAAATGGTTGAAAATATTGATGAGCTTATAATTGGAAAAGATGCTTTGTAAATATATAAAATTTAATTAAATCCTCCCATAATAATATTAATAAGTTTTTTTTACAGAAATGATTATTTTATTATTAAGACATCAAAATTCATGACAGCAATACACAAAGTACTTGAAGAAATTTATTACAGGACTTGATTTTTCACTGATATTCCATAAAGTCTTTGCTATACTTGTAAATATTTCTGTTTATTTTCTACTTAGCCATTAGAACTAAGGGTGTATTAAATAAAATTTACAAAACTATTCAGATCGTTCCAAGACCCGTACACCCAGGAAAGATGAAAAGGCTGCCAAAGATAAAGAGAATCAATCTGAGAAAGCCCAAAAGCCAGGACACAAAGAGGATAAAGGCGAAGAGAAAGACTCTGACAGAGACGGAGATAAAGAGAGTCCGGAAAAGAAAGATAAAAAATCCAGGGTGTCACTGTCCTTTTTTGACCGCCTGGCAACACCCAAGTACAGCAAGAAAGATGCAGACCACTCACCAAAGGATGTGCTGAGTAAAAAAGAATCTCCAGCTATTAGGGTGAGTTAATTTATTTTTAATTTTTTTGAGTCCGACTGAAGATGAAACAATTCATATTGCCACGTTTCCCCTTTTTATTTATTTATTTTAATTACCAACTCAAATAAATAAATGAATTGATTCATCTGACTTGACATGTTTTCTGTTCAAGATTAAATATTTAAAAGTATTTTCAATAAATGCGTGATTTGGGATAAGGATACAAACTAAGATTTGACCAAGTATTGAGGGTGTTCTGTTTCCACTTAAAATTTTGCTGCAGCACTACTTATGGCCATGGAGTGTTAGATCTGTTGTTTCCCAGTATGCTTGAAAGTACTTATGTCACCTCCTAGTTTCTAATGTGCTTTTATGCAGTCGTTAAGACAGCCTTCTTTATTTAAAAGTTAGATCCTTTAGGGAGAAAATGGGCTATAAAAAAGAATCAACTTTATTTAATAAAAAAAAAGAAACAGGATTTTGTTTTTAGATCTGA
Organism: Ampullaceana balthica; assembly: GCA_944989445.1. Lineage (NCBI taxonomy): Eukaryota > Metazoa > Mollusca > Gastropoda > Lymnaeidae > Ampullaceana > Ampullaceana balthica. The sequence goes on along the minus strand of CALYLW010000596.1, from coordinate 238,561 downwards.
AGGATTTTTAAAAAAATCAAACTTATGTTAAGCATTAAAATTTTGATTTTTCTTAACATGTGTATTTCAAAAGTGTGTGGTATTACTTCATGTCTGCTGTGTCTCAGCTGGCATTGCCTTGCAAGGGCTTGACCCTGAGATAAACAATGCAGAGGCTCAGTCATGAGACTGAAAGTGCTTAAAAAGATGGTAATATTATCTGGCCATTTTCAGGTTCAGTTTGCTGGTGATGAAGATGGGGACCAGGATGGAGTGGTTGAACCTGAGGTTATTACTAGTTTGATTTTTTTTTCCCTTTTTAAAAAAAAAGGCAAATCTCATTTTGGTTACCGTGAAGTGGTTTTCAAACTTTAATATAATCATTGTTAATTTATGACTAGACTTTCAGTTACAAAACATCTCTTAAAAAATTATTTCCATGATTCAGAGAACTGTTTTTTTTTGGTGGGTTATTTAGCTTAAATCCATTTGTTGTTTTTAAGAAGAAGGGGAATGGCTGAATTTGAGACTTTGTGGTGTTATTCTGGACTTATCTCGGGTTATTGATTTCATTGTTTGAGAACCTCTTCCAGTGGCCATTTGAATTAAAACTTTTGACCCTTGAATGGTGTGGGCCAGTCCCTAAAAATGCTTTTTGAAACATCTTTGATAAGAATGAAGCTTCAGACTTTGTGCTTGAATGAGTATTATAAACATTTAATTAAATGTGATGTACTAGTGCTGAAACAAGATTAACGTGATACTATTGCTTGGCCAAAATGTGCTCTCAAACAGACTTTTTTTTCTTTTTCGAATGTCTAATTAAAAAGCACCTTCATGCCCCTTACTGTTATGCAATTCCATAGAAGCTAGATTTTTGAAGGCATGTTTTCCTGTCCTGCAAGTGCATCTTTATAAAAAGAAAATATATTATTGACTTTTATTCACCTTCTAAATACTCTTTGTGTTTAAAATGAACTGCCTGTGTGTCAGTGTGTTCTTCTTGTGTGCTCATCATATCTCTTTGTTGTAGTTTAGATTTTTTTTGTTACTCACCTAAATAGTGACTTTAATTTTTTTGCTACAGTTAGCTTTGTTTTTATGACGTTATGCTCAAACACCTGCATTTTGAGATCATATAAATCAGCTGATTTGTGTGACAATGGCTGCAATATTTTTTCCTTTATTCCCTGCAATCTGCATCTGCAATGCATTGTGTGAATGGCAAAAAATAGATTTAGCTTTCAATGTGGTTGCAACAATAGTATTTGTATTTTTTAAAAAATTTTAAAAAGTTATTCATACATTTGTTTCATTAACAACACACATTATATTTATTTTATTCAATACTAATTAATTTGTTTTTGAAAACTTTTTTGGGGTCTGGGTACGATTGGTTTTCTACTTAACCTAAACAATGCCCCCATAACTATTTAAGAAGAATTACATTAATAATTTTCTTATTATTAGTTTGGTGATAAAAAATTATTTCCAACAAATATATGAATCATATGTGAAAGAAAGTGGACTCTGATAATTATGCCAGTTTGACATTGAATTTTAAATAGTTTTTGGTCTTTAAAATAGCAAGGGAGCTTCTGTTAGAGATCACCCAGATTATTATTATTATTATTTTATTTTTAAAATACTTAAGCTGAATTTCAAATTCAAACCAAACACTGAAAATTTTTATTTGGGGATAAACCAAAATCTTGAGACAGACTTTTAGTTGACACTGAAAAGAAAATGTGCAATAAACTCATCCCTAGATTTAAAAACACTTTAATACAAAAAAACAAAACAAATAATAATAAAATGAACAATATTAAACCTATTTAAATAATTAGTAAGGAATTTAAGTCATCTTTCCTTTTAATCCAGAATAAATAATTATGAACTCACTCTTGCAATAATAGTTATTTACAAGATGTGGGTGAGACTGCAATCAGGCTTATAGATTAATAGATGGACTATTTGTTTGTTGAAGAAGGCTCTTTGCCGAAACGTTCGCTGTTTTGTTACGTCCTGTCAGGCTCATTGATACCCTGTTTACATGTTATCCATCTATTAATAATTGTTTGCTCAGTTCCATTTTTTAATTTTTTAAAAATCCTTAACAAAATTTAAAATTCAAATGCTAACATTCCTTAAGATTTTTTCAAAAAGAATTTCATGAATTAATGGAAAATGTTTTTTTTTAATTTCATTGTATTTTTATAACAAAATTGAAATGTTACTAATGTTCAAGTGTCTTTGGCACAAATCTTTGCTTTAGCCTAATTATTGTAATTTTTGTTGATAATATTATATATGGGAAAAATTGGTTGTTATACAGATAAAACACTGCATGCAAATGATTAGTCTGAGATTTTACCATGACAAAAAGAGGCAGGGCAAAAATGATTTTCGTTATATGGACATAATCCTTAATAACTTTCAGCTCAAATCTATATTTGACAAAAAAAATTATGTTGTGGTCAAGACTGAAACTTCTCCATAATTGATTCAATAGCAACTTTTGGAACTCAAACCAAAATTCAGCTGCTATTTAAAAAATGTTCCTGGGGGATTGGATAACTACTTTAATCTATTTGAGTTTTAATGCTTTTGTTGCACCTTGGCTCACCTGCGCGTTTGTCAACAGCTTTCACCAAGGAAAGCCTACTCTACACCCAATCTTTCTGGATTGAAAAAGGTTTGCTATAGACTTGAATAAAGAAATGCTATTTCTATCTCTGCAGGGTTCACAGGAAGTAGTTGTGTATCCGTTAACTGCAGACAGCTCCAAAGCTCTAGGCACACATCGTGCAATAATTTATTTTTTTTAAAATTAGTGTTAGTAAAAGTTCTCTATTTCGGAAAAAATGTGTCTACAGAATTTGAATACTATTTGCAATTTAATTATTGGTCCAGATATCACATCAACTAAAGTGCAATTATTAACACTGTTTCGATCATGTATTACACTGGATCTAAAACAAAAATGTAAAAATTTATTATAAAAGCCACCAAATTCATTTGAATCACTGGCGTAACCATAACCCATCACTTGAAGAATATATTTTTTTAAAGTAAATGATATTTTCGGGTTAATCAAACTTATTATAATTTACATCTAAAAAAAAACTTCCAACTTCCTGTGAATTCTGCTTTCTCTCTATAGTTTCTACACAGGGCACAGTTTATATCACTCTACCTTATAATTTAATAGTATTCCTGAGACACCAATAGCCTGTGGTAGTAAGCTGTTCTTTACAAATTACACACATTTTTATATTCCAGTACTAAAGTTACACCCCCCACAATATGAGGCTGGCAAATGTCCCATTTGATCGAATTGTTTAAACCTTTAAAAAAAAATTAATAGGTACATTTTAAAAAGTCATTTGTGCTTTAATTAATGCTTTCTAGTTTTGTTATTAACTCTTTCACTACCCAAATGTTCTATTGAGAGCCATGAGGACAAATAATACCTGACAATGTCAAATACATTTGGAACAAAAAATGTAATGAATTATTAAATTTTAAAAAAAAATGTAATGAATTATTAAATTTTAAAAAAAATGTAATGAATTATTAAATTTAAAAAAAAATGTAATGAATTATTAAATTTTAAATTAAAAAAATGTATTGTATGCATAGCATCTTGAATTTTAATCCCTATTTTTTCTTAATTAATGTAACAGATTAAAAACAATGCCCCGTATGCAAAGTACGTATGTGGTATACAGCTTACGAAATAGGCTATGGTGTCGAGGTCCAACTCATATATGCTCCTAGGGCTGTCAGTTGCTCAGCATCTGCATCAGCCCTAGTCATAGCTCTTGGTATCACAAACTTTTCACCTGTAACCAAATACCTTCTTGTTATAGTTCTTCTGTTAATAACCATATGTCATATGAGTTTATTTCCTGTAACCGTAGCAATACATATTATGCAGATGTAAACAAGCTAATGTACGTGTACTAATATTAATATGTTGAATAGCTAGAATCTATAGCTATATGGCCATAACTGCCCATAACTTAACCAAAAGTTGCAGAATAATTACCCGACAACAAATTAGAAAAGTACAATCACTCTATTTCTTGTGCATATGTTTTCAGCTTCTCAAATTTATGGCCTTAAATCTTTAAGTCCTGGTATTTGAATTTGATTGAATGGCCATTTGAGTTAGGGCTATATATATTTCTTAAGATCTCAATAGTTTCAGGAACAAATTTCCCCTTGTATTTTTAAAGTTTGTAAATTGAAAATTATTGTTTTTCTACCTGAGAAATAAAGTTTCTATTTATTTTCAATCTACTTTTTTTGGATACCAATCTGTCTGCCATTTTTTTGTATTATAATCAAGTCATTAGGTCTGATAATGCCTACGCCCAATTTACAAAGGCTAAAATCTTTATAATTTACCTGCTTTTTAAAAAAAAATTAATACTTTAGTTTAGGGCTGGTACTGATTTTAAAAAAAATTTGTTTGATTAATCGGGAAAAAGTTTAATAGATTAATCGATTAATTTCAATTAATTATATTTTTATAAAGCATATATAGATCCCGTTAAGTCGCGATTCATTATTTCTCGAAAATCGTTTAAGTCCAAGGCTCCCAAATTTTGTGACATAACACAGCAAATTCGTTCTGCTATGCAAGAAATAAGGAAGAAAAGCCTTTTTGTTTATTTTATATATGTATGCACGTCTAAATAAATACATGTAATAATAATACGAGGGAAAATTATGTAAGTATTATTACTAAATTTGAGGAAAAAAAATATTAGAATTATCTTCTTAAAATTCTCATCGATCAAATTAATTTTTAACAATAAATCGATTAACTAATAGTTAATTTCCGCAGCCCTACTTTAAAATGTTTCCTATTTACACTTAACCTCATTCATCCTTTCCTGTTTTGTCATTAACTGTTTGCATGATGCTTATTTGGTGTACAGGCTCAGATGTTCATTATGCATAAATGCTTTTGTGTAGTTTGCTAGCCTTATTTATTATCTATTTAAGGTACACATATCTATTGCATATATATTTATTATAATAAGCATTACTTTACAATTTTTGATTAAGTGATTGCATAAAATATTACTATAAAATAAATATCTGAGTATCACGTATTGACACTTGCAAGATGGATTGTGACTTTAAGTGGGACAAAAAATAACTTAATCATTCAGGAATTTGTTTTATCTTTTGAGTGGAACTTTCAGACTAAAACTAACAAAAAATCATGTTTCACATTTAAACTTTTACTTCACACATTTATATGCTGCTATACATCTAAGAGTGAGAAAAATAATATTTTTTAAAAAAAAATATATACAATGTATATATATATTGGACTCAAAGAGATTACTTTTTCCTATTTAACTGTTTACAAAAGTGTATGTTTCTTTTCTGAAACTTACCATTTATATCCTAATACTAACTTTTGAAACTACATGTATATTATATTATGTTATTTTAATTTTTACAATGGCTCTTTAGATTATATTCGAATACATATAATTATAATGTCAACTGATAGCTAGGACTAGAAATGTAGATAATCCTTGGTGCCTTGAATTCTTAATAAGTTACATTATCATGTTTAAATACTGAATCCTATTTTATATAAGTTTTTATGTGTGTTATATGGTGGGTTACATAAAATATATCAACTTTTTAAAGAGGGTAGTCTTTTAAAGTGTTTTAAAAATTTTCAATCTTTTTTATTTTACAGTTATTATAAATGGGATTTAAATGAAAAAAAATATTTTTAATGAACATGTCAATGTTTAACAGATTAGTTCTCATGTCAGAACTGTAGATTTAATGAATGGTATATGATGGAGTTTATTTTTACTTTTTTGTGTGTTCTTCATGTTGATTTAATTTTATGTCTAGTTTCATAGGTTAATTATGTTCACTTGTTAAATATTTCTTAAACTAAATGTGGCTTGCTTTACAGCGATCCTCAATTCGTGACCGACCAACACACAGCAAGGAAAAACACCCCTCAACAAAAGAGACTTCACGTAGCTCTACATCTGGGCCACCGGCTCCAGCACATTCACCGGCTCCATCACATCCACCGGCTCCAGCACATCATCCACCAGCAGGAAGAAGTGTATCGCCCGGAAGAAAAGGTGGAGATAGAGCTGCAGTGTCCATGCCTAGGGTCACGCCCCCTGCATCCGCCACCTCTACCCCTACACACACCCCTACCGTACAAGCCAGCGGCCAGGGTGCCGTACAAGCGGCGGCTGTTGCTGCCGACGATGGTGCCCCACGTCCAGCAACTGCCCCTGGTCAGGACATCACTGCAGAAGAGTACAAAGCACGTCTGGCAGAGAAGAGGAGACAGGCCAGGGAGAAAGCTGAGAAGGAGGCAGAGGAAGAAAGGAGAAGGCAGGAAGAAGCTTGGTGAGTTGTGTGTGAATTAATTCAATATTAGCTTGGCATTGGTTTATTTTAGCTTATCTGTGAAGGACAAAAGAAGGTACACACTTGTATTTGAGACATTTTTTTTTCAACTCTTATTCAGTGGCAAAATGATATTGCACATTTCCTTTTATGAAAAGGACCAGCTTCATTGAATTTTTGTATCTTTAAATTCTTCTATCAGCCTCATTTCTTCAACATGACTCATAAAAATGTATTATTAACCCACTTAAATAGCACAAAACATAGTTAATACTCAGTTAGGGTAGTGTCATACTTTGTATCATGCAGAAACATTTGAGTTGAAGTTTAATCTTCCGCAGTGGTAACATGTTCTATAACAGATGATGTTCTGTTTTACACAGGCTTGCTGAGCAGGAAAGGCAGAGAAACGAAGAGGAGGAACAAAGAAAACTGGAAGAAGAGGCTATGCGCCAGGCTGCTGAGGCACGTCAAGCAGAAGAAGAGAGATTGCAGAAAGCAATAGAGGCAGAAGAAAAAAGGAAAAAAGGAGAGTTTGAACGACAGGAACAAGAGAAAAAGGCTGTAAGTTTTTTTTAAAATAAATAATTACCATGATTAACATTTTCATTATTGTAATCTCCAGGTGTTTTATTTATTTATTTTTTTAACCCTTCTGATTCTCCACTACTTTTTTGCTATAATTACATCCTTTCAGTACCTCATATTATTTTGTTAATTATTCCCCCTGGCCCAGACATTACAGTAGAACCCACTTAACTCGGGCCTGGTTAACTCGCCAACCCTATTACGTCGGCGTTTTTTATTGGAACCGCCAAATTCTCTCTTTGTGTTAGCATTTTTTCATCGGTTAATTCCATTCTTTTAGGTCGCTGAACCCTAATACCTCGTGCACAAAAAGTGGGCCAAATTTGCAACTTAACGTTGGTTAGCTTGATCCCCGTCATTTGCCTAGCGACGCACTCTCGCGTTTTTAGTTAAAAATAGCATTGAAATCTCGCTTTCCTCGAGACTTCCGGCTATTGTGTGATTTAACGAGATTTCAATTAAAATTACCGGATGTTTTTATCTTGTTTCACTTTTATCCGTGTGTAAATTAGTTTGTGGAGTTTAATCCTCATTATTTCGCAGTGCATGTTATATTATTATTAAATTTAATTCATTTCCTGATGCATTAATCATTTTATTTTTGAAGATAAACAAATATCTTTAGAAAAGAAAATAAAGGTTTGTATCGAGAATCGACGGTGGTTTTTATTTTATACTGGCCGTGCTGGGTGTGTGTAGAAGAACTGGGTCACGCAGCATGTGTCGAGAATGAAGACCCGCAGAGGGAAGCCGGGGCTTGTTTTGTATGACATCACGGGTAAAAAGCAACTAAGAGAGAGTATATCAATGATGAAATTTTCGCCTCGCGCCGTCTGATGGTGACTTTAAAGAACATGTGACATCACAGCCCGTTTGTTTTCAGCTCTCTTGCGCTGAATAGTAACATTTTAACATCGCCGCACTGTGTGTTAGTTCTCGTACTATGCTTCGTCAACTAAGAGAGTTGTTTTTTTTTAAATCGTTCACTAGCCGTACGCATTTTTTAAAGCAAAGCAAATATCAGTTTTGATATTAATGTGGTAATCTTACGTCAAATGCCTTTAACTTGCAGGAAAACTGTCACTAAAAGACCGATTAATTGCCCGGTATCTTTGCTACGTCTTTCTAATGACTCGTAATATAAATATTAACAATAACAGTCGCGGCCTTGACTTTGACCGTTGCTCATTTCATATGCGCACTGTGTGTTAGTGTTAGCTCTCGTACAGTGCCTCGACAACTAAGCAAAGTAAATTTTTTTTAAAAAATATTTCCTCAGCCGCAGGCGAACAAACTAATAGTGATGACGTGTATATTATTTATTGACCGGTCACGGTCGCTTGCGTATTGGTTCTGGTATTCTGCCGTAACACAATAAAATATTAACTCAGCGTAATAAGTTTATACCGAAGTTACGACTAACCGGTTAACCGTTAACAACCTTATCATGTACATAAAGAAATTTCAAGCACATGTTAATATTTTGCTGCCATATTGGTTTTCATTTAACTCAATCATCGGTTAGCTCGACGCCTTTTGGCATACCCCTAGGCCGTCGACTTAGCCGGGTTCTACTGTATTTTGGAATGAGTCAAAATTTGATAGGTTTGCAAATTAATTTTTTGTTTGTTTTAATCAATTGATAATGCCATGAAGATAATTATCTGTGCAAAAATGGATACGGATTTTAACATAACTGTTGTTTTTTGTTTCACACTTTTCTTATATTAATCAATACATTAATTAGACAAGGATAGAAACAATTCTAAAAATATATTATAGAAATAAAGATGTATAAGAAAAAACATGAAGCTGTTATTTATGAAGGTGAAGTTGATGACAAAAGGCAATAATATAAAACTAATTTTTACCCCAAAAAATATTTATTACATAATACAAATTGTTAATGCTTTAAAAATATAATATTTTTCAGCAAATGTGCAGAAGTCGCAATTAACATCACTACGAAACAACAAAAATATATCCGCACCAGAAAATCAGTTATTGGTCCATTTTCATAATTTAAAAGCAAAATAAAATCTAACTATTCCCCTAACAGTTAAATATTCTGCCAGATACTGTGATGAAAGGTCATATCCTTGTTTTTGCGTTTATATCCAATAACCCTTATGTGGCAAATAGAGGCTCTTGGGCCACAGGGAAAGATGTGCTTCAATGCAAAAAGACACGCCCGGTACTAGTAGGGTTAATTTTGCTGTCATGACAGCAACATTCGTAGAACAGATGTTGAGTTTATTTTAAAAAATATTCAATGGAAATTCACATTGTGTTACAGAAAGAAGAAGCAGATAAAAAAGCCAAAGAAGAGTCAGAGAAAATGGAGAAGGAAAAACTGGAAAAATCCAGGAGAGAGGAAGAAGAGAGGCAAGCAAGAAAGAAGGTGGGGAATCATTTTTGTAATTTTCTTAATTCTTCTATTAATCCTCCCAGTACACTGTGGGTGTGACCCATCAATTTTGTGATTTGTTCCCGCCATGCACATATTACTTGGCCTAGACTATTGGACCTTGGTAAATGCCCCATTGTACACTGTGGGTGTGACCCATCAATTTTGTGATTTGTTCCCGCCATGCACATATTACTTGGCCTAGACTATTGGACCTTGGTAAATGCCCCATTGTACACTGTGGGTGTGACCCTTCAATTTTGTGATTTGTTCCCGCCATGCACATATTACTTGGCCTAGACTATTGGACCTTGGTAAATGCCCCATTGTACACTGTGAGTTGTACAAACACTAAAGTGTTGTTTCCTTTGGACTGTGATATTTACAACTGCCATAAAAATCAAGATCCTCATCTTAATTAATTCTCTGTTATGGGGATTGGGGTCACGCGGAGCCCTTGCAAAACATGCAAAAGTATAGTAGCATTTAACATTCACACTGTAGCATTTAACATTCACACTGTAGCATTTAACATTCATACTGTAGCATTTAACATTCACACTGAGGCTGCTAAAATACCTGGTAAGTCTGATTGCCTCCGTCTCCATTTAAATCTTGTAAACTTACTCACTGTTGGGGCTTTTTAATTTCTATAAAACCATTTAGTGGTGTTTAATAGTCCGAAGCGACCGTTTCGTCCCCCTCAATTTTATAGCAACGCCATTGAGCGGTGCCGGTTTAGGGCCAGGAGCGCCAGTACGGATTAGCAAAAGGAACCGCGAAGAACGCAGCGGACGCCAGCTCTGAGGAAACCTTCCAGTGGGGGTTGCACCCTAGGTAGGTCATTGATGATCCCCCGCATAGCGGCGATCCTAACTATTGAGACTCGTATGCTTTGCCGGGGTGGCGCCGAAGTGGTAGTGGGTCGTAGTAAGGCAATTCCACCCCTCCTTGTGAGGTCAACTTAGTGGGAGGCATTTTCGACTTTCTGTCCTGGATGCCCAGGTGGCCGCTTCAGAAGCGACCGCTCCGGGGGGGGTTTTCCCAGCTGTCACGTCCTTTTCTGGGGGAGGGGGCCAGATAGCTGGGAGGGTCTTCCAGGAAGACTCATGAAGAGCACTAGGCTCGGGGCTTCTGATTTTCTTCCACATGTAGGATCATTAGTGGTGTTTAAAACTATTACAACTTTTAAAAAAAAACAATCAATTGAAAAGACAAAACTTGAAATTGACTTCAACTAAAGATACTTGGGATATTTTCAAAACAAATCTCAGCTGAAACCTACGCTCTCGGCATTAGGGTAATACTTGAGTAACTCATCCCAGTTCACCGAATCTTCTCTTTCACTTTCATGCAAGAGCTACCCAGGAAACCTGAACATTCGATGATGTAGAGAGGGATGGGGTCTCGAGCATGGAAGATAAATGAAAGGCTTTTTAAAAAAATACTAAAGTTTTGAAAAAATGTAACGTTTTAAATTTAGGCTGTTCTATACATTTTAAATTTAGACTGTTCTTTACATTTTAAATTTAGGCTGTTCTTGACATTTTAAATTTAGGCTGTTCTTTGCATTTTAAATTTAGGCTTTTCTTTACATTTTAAATTTAGGCTGTTCTTTACATTTTAAATTTAGGCTATTCTTTACATTTTAAATTTAGGCTGTTCTTTACATTTTAAATTTAGGCTTTTCTTTCATTTTAAATTTAGGCTGTTCTTTACATTTTTATGCAAAAAAAAACCAAGCACACAAAACGAGTAATTCCTATAGCCAATGTCTCAATTTAAGTCTTATAATTCAAATTTTTTGTGAATGTACGTTTTTTTACTCTAACATATGAGTTTATGGCCAATTATTGCTGCAGCATTGAGTATGATTCTCTATTTCCTCCTTAGAAACTGGAGATGATCATGAAACGTGTGAAGCCAGACAGCCAGATGGAGACGTCTGTCAAGTTGGAGAGCCCTATTAAATCGGTGAGCAGTTCTCCCAACATTAGCCATGCCAGCTCCTCACAGAATTCACCCGATGAGTATGAAAAGCCAGTGGCGCAGGATGCTGCTAACGAATGGGAGTCGGGACCTGCCCCACCTGTTGGCTCTGCTGTTGAGTTGGGCAGTTCTGCCATGACAACGTCATTCATAATGGACACAGATGATGACACATCGTCAGCTTCAACCGTCATGACGTCGTCCTTCATCCGAAGCGCATCATCTGGTGACATCCTCGACGCTCCCGCCGCTCATGATGAAAATGGAGATCGGCAGAATGAGGGGAGGTTATCTAGCAGTGCTGCGTCAACACCGTCTCGAAACGAGGACAAAGGCATTTCCTCTGAGCCAACGTCTGAAACCAAGTCCAAATTCAAATCCCCACTGCTCCAACAGCTTGTGGAGAAAAAAGGTGGAGACTCCCCTTCAGGCGTTCCGAAATTTAAGTCTCCCCTCTTGCAGAACCTGCTGGGGAAGACCAAAGTTGGTGCCCGCATGGGTATGTCTGCCAGCACTGGCGACCTCTCACCCCCCAAGGACACTAGTGCCAGTGACCCCATGACGTCCTCAGTCATCCTAGATCAGTCTGGTTTCACAAAGGAGATTTTTAACCAGGGAAGAGATGATGAAGACAAGGACGAAGACACTTCCATCCACGGGGGCGACGTCGGCGGAGTACCAAAGTCTTTCGAGTCAAGACACACTGTGACCAACGGCGTCAGTAGGGACTCTGGTGATATAACTTTCTCCATGTCTGCATCCAAGTCTTCGTCAGACTCCTCACCCGCTGATGCAATCTCCAACAAATTCCCTATGTCACTCATGAGCGACTCTGCCTTGGGCTCCAGCATAGAGCCGCCGATGGAGGGGGAGTACCCCGCCCCTGGCATGATGTCACAATCATTCATCGTCAATGGGCACGGTGACCACAAAATCCATGGCATGGATGACTCAAGGTAACACTTTGTTACATCTTATCATCACTTTGTTGTGTGTGTGTGTGTTTTCTGTTGTGCACAACCACAAGCCCCTAGAATGTATGAAACTTCTTGTCTTTACATTTCTATTTGATAAAATGTTACTGCTGCTGTCATTGTATTTATATTTAATGCCCTGTCAAATGTTTTTTGCCGTGAAATTCAAGTGAGGTTTGTTAAATGTCTATTTTGTGACATTAGCTTATACAGTGGGTAATTGTAACAAATTTACTTAAAAATAAAACTCATGTTTGTAAAGATTTTACTCAATACAAATGATTTCATGATAAGTTTCTTTGTCATTTTGTTTTTATCTTTTACTTTAGATTTGGTTGTTCTTGTGTCATCTGAAATCTTTGTTAATTTTATAATTGAAACCTTAGTAAGAACTCTTTACTATTCCCTTTTTAAAATTCTTTATCTTTTCGTTTTAAAATTTTGTTGTGCGTTAAATCTTTTTTTAGTTCTACATTATGGTCTCCTAATATGAGAGAATTGATCTGCTTTTGTCAAAATATTATACATAGGAAAAAATGATTTGTAGTCAAATGCCCATACATATAATTAATTATCTGATTAAAGTCACTTAGATTTAAAGAATAACAAGCAAACTTTTGGTTTAATTAACTTGAATATAAAAATATGAAGTATTCATTCACTTCAGAAGAAAACTTGTATTTGTATAATAACAGAATGGAAGAAACATGTGATCTCTCTGAATAATTATTTCTCATATATACCTGTCACTACTAAATATGGGGTGAATATGCTCTTTTTTTTACTACCCTTCGAACCTTTGAAAATTATGTGTGGCTTTAAATAACCCTTTGGCCTTGAATTAGTTAAGGTATGCCTTTGAACATTTTTTAAAAAATGTTACTACAGTCGAAACCGGTTAAGTCAACGGCGTTGGGGTATGAAAAATGGCGTCGACATAACCGATGATCGAGTTAAAACGAAAACCAATATGGCGGCAAAATATTAACATGTGCTTGAAATTTCTTTATGTACATGATTAATTAGTTAGCAGTTAATTAGTGATGGGACGATTAATCGGAATCGTATCGGAAAAATATTTCTTCACTCTTTCCTAAGGTTGTAATGACCGTTCGTTTTGAGGACCGTTTAAAATTTAAATATAACCATGTTTCCCACTCAGGAAAACGGGAAAAAGTCGGGAATTCTTTTTAAAAAATTCTCTGCCTTGAAAGTCGGGAAAAGTTATGACTAATCTGGAATTTATCTGTTATGTTTCGATTCCATTTAATTAAAAATAAGTTACCAGTTTATAATTGTCTGTGCATGCGCTAAAAGGTCAAAGTTTACGCCTCGCCTAGTCCCATTGCGCGTTTGCAATGCCGTCGAATCAGCGAATAAAAAATAAACATATCAATATGGTAATTTTATGTTTAATGCTTTTGACGTGCAGGATATCTGTTACTATCAGAATGCTCTCGAATTTCCTCAGTCTTGTAATAATATAAATAAAACTATTGTGGCCTTGACCGTTGATCACAGCACGCTGTGGGCTGTGTGTTAGACCTCGGCCGGCAACTATGTCTAAGCGAATTTTTTAAAAAATCATTCCTTATCAAAATTCGACCTCCAAAAGTGATGACGTGTATATTAATATTATATAAATGTACTGGAATATTAAGAAAATGATTTGATTTCATCGTCACGCGCGTGTTAGTGTCAAAGTCACCTATCTTACTGGTAACAACAATGACAACAAAATTTTAAAAGAATAATAATTTTTTATTTAATTATATAAAAACCACCGTCGATTCTCAATACAAACCTTTATTTTCAATTCTAAAGATATTCGTTTATCATATTATAAAATAAAATGATCAATGCATCAGAAAATGAATTAAATTTAATAATAATATAACATGCAATGCGAAATAATGACGGATTAAAGATCGCTAACGACGATTTACGGGCACCTCGGGTGAATACATCTAATTCACACATGGATCGAAAAAGAAAGAAGATAATAACATCCGGTAATTTTTATTGAAATCTTGTAGAATCACACAATAGCCGGAAGTCTCGAAGAAAGCTAGATGTCAACACTATTTTGAACTAAAAATGCATTGCTGGGCGAACCGACGAGGATCGAGCTAACCAACGTTAAGTTGCAAATTTGGCCCTCTTTAGTGCTCGAGGTATTAGGTTTCGGCGACTTAGAAAAATCGAATTAGCCGATGAAAAAATGCTAATACAAAGAGAAAATTTGGCGGTTCCAATAAAAAACGTCGAGATAGTGGGGTGGTCGAGCTAACCGAGCTCGAGATAAGTGGGTTCGACTGTACTTAGTGGACACAGATAACTTTAAAAACATACTCTTTTTTTCCCCAAATTTTTTAAAACTATGGCAGGCCACTCCTTGTTTGTGAACATCATTTGATCTTATTTGATGTCAAGGATGTGGGGTTTTTGGACCATTCCTAATACTAAAGGGCAAGGATTGTACCCCAAACAAATATTGGCACATATTGGGGAAGAGAAGTTTCTATTTTTAGATTAATCCAAACCTTTTGTCAAGCCCATCAACAACATGTGTCGATGAATCATCAAAGCTTTATTGCCCAGGATGTGTCTATTGCCAAGGATGTGTCTATTGCCTAAGGCTCTAGTCTCTGATTTAATCTATCCAGTCTATCTGATGGACCTGAGAATGGATCAATACATTTCAAACTAACGTTAATCAAGAGGCGATGGATATATTTTATTTAGCAATATGGTGGTCGAGCTGCATGCGCGCTCGGCTGGCATGCAGAGTCGTGGGCTCGAGTCCCTGTTAAGGCAAGGATTTGTTCTCTTAGCTAAGGGGTCCATTAGTTGGGGTAAATAAAGGCGGCTGGGCATTGAGACACACAAGGAAGAGCGTCTGTAATGTATAAAAAAAACAAATTTTAAAAAAATAATATATTTATATAAATTAATGGTAAGCTATCCCCTTTCAATGTAATTTAGGACCAGTGTGTAAATCCTCTATGAATGTGACAATGTACATGTCTATAAAGATTAGGGTTGTACCAGATTCAAAAACTTTTAATCCGGGCGGAGCCGGATTTGGTCGGATTTATGAAGTGAGCCAGATTTGTAAAAAATGGCCGGATTCCGGATTTGCCGCAGCCTAAATCTGATACACCTGGGCCTGTCAACGGGTACCCATGAAATGTTACTGCAATGTCTATGCCAACGGTGTTCAAACTGAGGCTCTTCTGTGTTCACATTTTGGCTCGAGAATTATTTATCAAATTAAAACTTTTCGTTTGAAATATATTCTGTGAAATACGTTTAACATGAAAACGCTTAAAAAGAAATAGCTGTCAAACGGAAATAAAACACGGTGCCGACAAACTACAATGAAAATTTCATACAATTTTTTCTTTCTTGGAACATGAAGAGAAAAAAATCATTTAAAACAAAAAGGTTTTTGTTCTTTGAATTGTTCAAGTAAGGAAAATAGAACACAACGCCTGATAACTAGGAAGGACAGGAAATGACAGAAATGACATTGGCTTTGAAAATATGCCGCATATCTTTGTTACTGATTGAGACGAGTCAATGTTGTTTATATAATCCCCACACACACTCTCCTCGCTCCTTTCTCCACTCCTATCCCCCCCCTCCCCAATAATTAAAAAAATATGATTGCTATATTTTTGGATTAAAAAAATATATATATCAATCCTTGAATGATTTTCACTGTAATAACAAAAATAAATGCTGGGGGAATGGTCCACTCAGTACGGGATAGTCCTGGGAAAGTTTAGTTAATTACAACATTTGTCTAGAAATAATCTGTCATGTCATCATACGATTACCACCTTTTATCTTTAAAAGACTGTTTAGCGCCCCCCCCCCAAAAAAAAATCACTTCGGCACCCCCCTGCTCATTGTTTTCACACCACTGTACTATAGTAGTATTTCAATGTCATCATTTTTACATTGCTGATTCATTACTGTACATCTAAATTTGCATTTCCATAATAAACCAGTATAAGGCTAATAGCGGACATGAAGGCAAAAATTTTGAGGTATTTCGAACGGGTAACCCGGGTACCCGTTCAAATTTTGGACAGGTACCCGGGCAGCTTTTTTCAACAATATTGACAGCCCTAGATACACCCCTAACAACGATATCATATTTTGAACCTCAAGATGTTAAACTGAGCTCCACAAAGTATCTGTAGAACATGCACCACTGTAAGAATTCTAGGGCACAGATGTTAAACTGAGCTCCACAAAGTCTCTGTAGAACATGCACCACTGTAAGAATTCTAGGGCACAGATGTTAAACTGAGCTCCACAAAGTATCTGTAGAACATGCACCACTGTAA
Organism: Ampullaceana balthica; assembly: GCA_944989445.1. Taxonomy (NCBI): domain Eukaryota; kingdom Metazoa; phylum Mollusca; class Gastropoda; family Lymnaeidae; genus Ampullaceana; species Ampullaceana balthica. The sequence continues at coordinate 221,852 of CALYLW010000596.1, read as the reverse complement.
GAATTCTAGGGCCAGGGTCTATGTGGTTGCTCTGTCCCCTCCCACCAATGATACTAAAAAACTAGTGAAAACTAATAGCTCATCATAACAGATCATCCAAAAAAGGGATAAGTGAGTGGAAGAGTTTGGGAAAAACTGATATCTGGGATAAGTGAGTGGAAGAGTTTGGGAAAAACTGATATCTGGGATAAGTGAGTGGAAGAGTTTGGGAAAAACTGATATCTGGGAGCGGATCCAAACTTTCTTATAGTTAACCGCTGGCCGCCTTTTACCTCACTTTTTATTTCTCTCTCCATAAATACAACTTTTTCACTGTCTTCCCTGGTATTTTAACAGAGGTGCTCTACACTCTTAATAATAGCGAATAAAGAGATTTTGTTTTCATTGCCAGAAGAAGACTATTTGTAGCCACCCACATGGACTAAGCCATGTAAAATATAATTATAGGGTCACATGTAGGGAAACACCATGTGCAAACTGAAATCTCCTGCTGCACTCTCAGTGTGATTAGAATTCTGTATCTGGTCCCAAAGTGCTTGTCCATGTACTCAACAGTGTTGTCAGCCAGTTTGGCACATTTTGTCCTGTACTTATCAGGCCAGAGAACCCTCCTATCAAAGGCCTCTAATCCTTGTCAAATGACATTTGTTAGTTCTAACCCTTGAGAATCCCCCAATCCAGTTTTTCAGCCTACATTTGACTGAGCCAATATTACCTTGTCTGGCCGGCTCAGTCTGGGGTTGGTGTTTCAGAGTGGTATTTCTTTGAAAAGGGTGACAACTATATGAAACTTGTAAGTACAGTAACTCGTGTATGATAACATATTTTATTTCCCAAAGCGAAGAAAAGTGTATTGCTAAAAGTAAAAGTCATTTATCTGTAACTATTAATCTCTGTATTTTAGAGTCAGGCAGCTATGTGAAATCCAGCTGATAACCAAACAAAGTTTGTGTCTATGTATCATCAGTGGTTTTCAACAATAATATGGCACTTATGTGTCATCATTTCTTATTGACATTAATGTTTCATAGAGCAGTTAATTAGTGTTTTGGTGAACCTAAAATTGCATCTTGACAGGTTATAATTTACTTAACTTATAATAATTTCTATAATCTACTTTAAAACCAAGGACCATAAAACTCAGTAACTAAAGATCAACAAAACCTTACAATAGTCCTCTGTGACTTGATCTTCATATGCACTTAATAAAAAGTTGTTTGTGGGTATTTTCTTTATTGCAGTGGTATTTTACTTTGAGGCAACTGATGTTTACATTATGTGAAATTTAATTTTATCTGAAGACACAGGTGTTTTTTGTCAGTTTTAGTAATGGGATTATTTCACGTTAATTTTAAACAAGAATTTTAATTTAAAAATGAAATTATTCATGCTTGGCTGTGATCATAGGGAACAAAATCTGACAGATACATGAAAAATTTTTAACCTATTTTACACCCAGTATCTTTGCTGAACTATAGCTTGTAATTTTCTTTGCCTGGTAACCAACAGATACTGTTAGCTTATACTAATAAGTGACTATATTCAGTATTAAATCACAACAGATAATGTTAGCTTAAGCCTAAGCTATCTCTATTCAGTATTAAATCACAACAGATACTGTTAGCTTATGCTATCTCTATTCAGTATTAAATCACAACAGATACTGTTAGCTTATGCTATCTCTATTCAGTATTAAATCACAACAGATACTGTTAGCTTATGCTATCTCTATTCACTATAAAATCACAAATATTGCTAGCTTATACTAATAAGCTGTGTCTATTCAATATTAAGCCACAACAGATACTGTTAGATTTTACTTATAAGCTATCTCTATTCAATATTAAATGACAACATATACTCTTAGCTTATACTAATAAGCTGTCTCTATTCAATATTAAACCACAACAGAAAAATAACATTTTATATATCACAGTTTTATTCATAGAATGACATAATGTAGACTTCACAGACAAGGTGTTTGTTTGAACAGTTCAAAAGTTAACCTTGCCAATGAAACTGTTTGACTGATAATGTAAGGAGTTCAACTCTCTGTACACTAACAATCTCTGTAGTATGTGGGACTTTGAGTGAAATTAAATTAGAATTGGACAAGTCAGTTGTTTACCTTAGCGTCTAGTTACAACCAATGTTCCCTTTAAGCTGCGCGGGCAGATATCTGACCTACGCCTCGCAGCAGTTTCGGTTTACCGCGCAGCAAATTTTGTAAAATATTGCACACAAAATGGATGCTGCGCAACAACTTTGCACACGAGTTGTTGTTATTTTTTACTTTGCACACGGACCAACGAACTTTAGAGGTTACAACCTGGCCAACCTGTCGTTTCTATACAAAGATAGGCGCTATCACTCTATGACAGCGATGGAGAACCTATGCCACGCGTGCCACAGACGGCACGCAGAGCCTCATCAGCCGGCACGCAACTAAAATATTAGTTCAAATTATTTCCTTAATCAAACCCACCCCCCAACTTTGGGGAGTTAGAAGTATATCTTTAAAAAAAGGAAGTACACAGATCAAATTAGCATCACATTAGTTCAGAAACAGCACTTGAACCACCTGCATGGAGTAGGATGATAGGGTTTCTACATAGAGTTGGGGGGGGGGAATTACTTTATGGTCTGTCAACGCTTGTAAGTCTTTCAATTCCAATGAATAGCAGATTCTCATTTTGTTGTTGTTTGGCGGATAGCTGAGAAGTGTTCTTTCCCAAGCCTAAACATTTCTTGTTCCACTATTTATCTTCATCACTTCATGGAATAGAAATATTGAAGTCCGTATTTTTAAACATGAGATTAACTTTAACATACAGAAATGCAATTTTAACACCAGTTTTATCCAATATGTAAAATACCAAGAAAATCTAATTTTGAAGTTGTGATAGCACTTTTTTAAAAAGTCAACAAATGTACTTTCATTGTCAGAATAAACTCTGATGTGACATCATAAATCAAAATACCACACTCCCGAAACGCATCTTGCTTGCGCCCCGCCCACTGTCACAGATGAATTCATCGAACCCCTGTCCTTTTTTAACGCAGATGCTTGGGGTGTTTTCTTCCAGAGGTCCTTTATAGATCCGCGGTTCCTTGAACTCTTTTTCACACTCACAGCTTGCACATTTTCCAACGTGTCCTGTGGGGGAGGGTTTGATCCCCTGTTCGTCGGTGGCATCTCTGGCGGACACGTCATTGTCTCCCAGTTTTTGCTGTCGTCGTCGTCTGGCTCGTCGAATATGACGACAGTTTTCTCGCTGTCCATGACGTCCTCGTACGTGGGGAGGCCGTCCCATGTGCTGGTCGTCTGGCACACGTACACGGCGCAGTGGGTCACGATCATGTTTTGACGGTAGTCATGGCAACTAATGGAGGTTCTGTCAGCCATCGTGTGATGCACAGCCTCTTAGACTCACACACTTTTGGATGTAGTAATCTTAAAACGAGACTGCATAATATTGGGGTATGATTTCTTTTATTTTTTTAAATTCATAAACCTCAAGGCCCTTTGATGTCTATGAAATACTTGTCATTCCGTTTCCGTATAGTACGTTATGGCAGTAAGATGTGTAGGTGTAGTGTAGTACTGCCGTCTGTTTGAATAAATCACCTGGACACGCGTGTTAGAAATGTGAACACTCGCTGATTTTTGCCGATTCATCTTCTTGGGAATATGAACAAATTTGTGCTTGGATCCAAGGTGCCTGCACCTTGTCGTGGTGAAGAAAAACACCTACCTACGTTATCCTACAGGACTAGAAGAAAAATAAATACGATTAGACATCGATTTATTCAAACTAATAACCGTATTAGGAATGAAGCTGCCGGGGGGGGGGATATATCTAGGAAAATGTTAATTAATTGTATGCGCTTTGTACGGTACTAGGGATAGTTTTTAACAGAAAATATTCAGTTTACTTGACACACCTGTGCCTGTGTATTGCAGTTTCTGACAATACACACTAACACTTCACACATTTCCCTTGCTGGGGTCTAAACAATATAACATGTAAATTAATTTTTTTTTAAACTTACACTTATCTTATAAATTACCATTAAAAAACGTACACTTACATGTTTCAAAAACGTATACACGTTGCTCTAATATCCATATCACCATATTACGAGCTCAGTATTTTATGTTATTACAGAACGAACAACGACTTACACTACACATCCCACCGCTGAGTGGCGACTTAAACGTTGTCATAAAACTAGCACGTCTCGGCTGTGGGCCGTAGGTGTTAGTTTCTTCTCATAATGGGTCTCGTCTCATAGGTCACACGGCCGTTCAATAATACACACACGTCCATTGAAGAGTTGGCCCTACCAGCACACTGTCCCGGTCCCCGGTTACTTCCCGACCACCGTATGCGATTGCCATCTCGTCTAGAAATAAGGTCGTGGCTGATATCAAACAAATCGCAGTAGTCCGTAGCCGTAGTTCCGTGAACCAAGATGTCGCAAGTCACAGCTGAAAGCTCTGGGTGGATTCATTGGCGAATTTCAACATCCTGTAAACGCTGTGTCATTCATGTGAAGTAATTTGAAACGCATGAACCCGCGTACCATCCAATACTGTTAATAATTCCCAACGCCAACAAAACAATATTAAAATTAAAGATGCTCATCACTATATTTGTCTGTGTGTGTGGGGGGGGGAGGCACAAATAAACAGTTGGTTTTTTTTTAGTTTGCTCATGTGGAACGGCGAGGTACAGTTAAAATAGAAGCTTGTTGCCCACTGCGAGTTCCAAATGGCAATCGAAACGGCAGCCTGAATTATTGCATTATTTCATAATACAGGCGTTCTCAACATTTTGTAGCCCACTATAAAAAAAATTCAAAGAACCTTGGAAAAACGTTCACGATTCATATGCTCAAACTCATACACTGTCAACGTATCTATATATATTTTTTATGGCTCTACCGGCCATCCGGATTTATAAAGTAAATTTGAGCCGGAGCCGGATTTGTAAAAATGGTCGGATTCCGGATTAGCCGGAGCCGAAATCCGGTACACCCCTCCTAAAAACTGATGCCCACTGGTAACATGAATAATATCGGGTATTATGGCCATACGAGCTCTCAGTGTTACATCACTATAGCTGTATCTAGTGTTTGTTTTGGTGCATAACTTTGTTTAGGGGGAAAGGATATTTCCTCAAAGTCAATTAGTCATTGTCATACTTCAACGGGGTTTCGCGAGCGATCCAAAGACGTAGTCAGTATATTTTGCGATCGGGGGAAAAAACCATATAAATGTGACCCCCCCCCCTTTGCACTTAATTGATAGTTTATCAATGTTCACTTGTTATGATGTGATATTGTAAACCTCATTTTGGTGCGCCTGTACCTTAGCGACCCGAGGACATATGTACCACATGCACCCCCCCCCCTCAAATCACTACGCTGCTGGAGCCAATGGTTACATTGCCATAGAAATGCCCAAAAAGCACTGCTGGCTAGATGGTTGGCTTCTAAATATAGCAATGGTCTGTTCAGTGTGTGCTGGAAACTTGCCATGGCACTGACTTATTTATGATCTCCACGCTTGGCTTGGGCTTGAGATCGTCATCTCGCGTATGATGGGGTTTCACCTTGTACCACATGCAGCACACTAGAGAATCGTCATGTGCCAGAACTATTGATACACACAAAAAAATCATACCTTGCTTATTTCCCATTAAACATTGTGAAGATTCTTGATTTAAAATACACTATTTTATTTTGAGTTGTCGAAGCGACTTCCAGAGCGAAAGAGATAAGTTTGTGGGGAAATTTAAGCATTTAAACTCCTGAGTTTATTTTGATAGACGCACGAAGGGGGGCAAATAAAACATTGGGTAAATGTCATATTACTAATCTCTCTATCCGCTGGAAACCCGTTGACATGATCCACGTACAAATTGTTCAATTTGCGTATCCAGAGATTTATGTTGGAGACGATAACACTGTACGAGTACGTACAGTGGCTTGCTGCGGCACGGCGCAGTCCTTATAATCTACTTACTTAACTCAACAAGAAGACATGCATCCGTTCAGGAGTACATTCACAGGTCCTTTGGTTGCATGGGGCCTCGAATATTAAAGGTGGGCAAAGTTGCAATGTTGAACAAACTTAATTTTTTATTTTAAAAAAACGTTTCTCCGGTGCTGTAAATAAAGACTGCAACAGAAGACGTGATAGATTCATTCAGATGTTACTGGACAGCTCTCGGCGTGCCGGTAGCTTAGCTAAGAGAATGACGTCAGGGAGAATGGTCCAATATTGCCCTGCCCCACATTGGCCCACATGTACCCGAGGTGGTCGTCTTTTCGCCTCCACTTTGGTGCGCCACGGCGTATACATTAATTAAAGGGTTAAGGTTTCAAATGCTCTTCTTGGATTGTAACATGGGAATTTTAAATAAGGTGATTCCTTACAATGAATTTTAAATTAGAATAGTAGTACTAATATTACGTTTTCAATTATGTCTTAATAATAAATAATAGATGACCGCCCCCCCCCCATCCCCTGGAAAATAATCCTAGATCCTCCCCTGAAATTACTGACGATATTTATAACGATGATCACTATTTATACGAGATTTTTTATTTTATGTGACTTAGTAAGTAACGGTATAGCAATAGTACGTACGGTAATAAAATAACAAGTCATTATCTATAGAATTTACAGCTTCGTACAATGTAGGTACAGCTCAGTAAACCTACACCTTGGCCTCGTTAGTGGTCCCACCACTTTCAGGGGCCCTACATCTTTTAGTGGTCCCCATTTGGTGTTGTGAACCCACCACTTTCAGGGGCCCTACACCTTTTAGTGGTCCTCTCTTAGGTGAGGTAGTTCCCCTTGGGTGAAGTGGTTCCGCCATGTTAAAAACTTTGGGAGCGCCGCCCCCCCCCCGCGTCTCTTCCGTTTTGATGCCCCCTGCAATCAATAGGTTGTATGTTATTGTTTTTTCCTCCCTGATTTGAGTTTGAGGCCCTCACATAACCACCGCGTTCTTCGAGTATTGTTGGTCTCGTGCGACGACTTCGGGGGACATCTATGTACGGCGGCATAACCTTCCTCACGGGGGCACCAGTAAATTCAGCGGTTCACAAACCTCAGTCGTTTCGATAGGCACCCGTTGCCGTATATTGAGAGTCACTGTACACCTTATCGCACAATAAGTCGCAGGTAGTAGTCGTATCCTAACGTCCCTTGAATGGATTTTACTGGGTTAGTCGTACAGTACAGGATGTATAGCTGGGAAAGTATCAAAACAAATATCTACTGAATCTTGAGGGGTATGCAGTGTTTCTCGTGTGGTATGTAGTTTTTCTTGTTGTTACTGGTAGAGCTGGTGGTGGTATGCAGAATCTCCCTGTTGAATCGATCGATTCTCTGTTAGTCAGGACGTTACATTGAGTAAAACTTTCACACTTTATAAAAGAAATGAAGTATCGTATTTAACAGTAAATTTAAATCTTTCATTTAATGGCGTCAAATGTATTTTTATTGTAGTAATATCTGATTTATATAGTTGATAAATATGAAGCAACGCTTTAGAAAGATGTGCATGCATTTATGTATTATGTATTTACACTACTGGTCATTCATCACACGTTACTCATTGTAGTATACTGTGGATTATTAGTATACTGTGGATTATTAGTATACTGTGGATTAATAGTATACTGTGGATTATTAGTATACTGTGGATTATTAGTATACTGTGGATTATTAGTATACTGTGGATTATTAGTATACCGTGGATTATTAGTATTCTGTGGATTCTTGCGTTAACAAGTGGGTTTGTCGGGTGGGACGTGGGTTACATCTCACCTTCAGATCATTGTTTTTTTTATGAAGTTGTTGATGATGGCTTGTTGTTGAATAGTTGTGAACGATAGGTTCATTAAAATTTAGGTGAGAATGTGAAGTATTAAATGATTCCCAAACTTATGCCGAGAGTGTTGTATTAAATGAATATGATGTTTGAATGATTCAGTTATTTGATATCTGCTTTCTTAAGTCACTTCATTTTGATCAAAAATGGTCCGGTCCGGTATGCGGGGATTCTCAAACAAATTGGTGGAACAGCCCAGGTCCCCAAGCCGTGACTTCGAGCCTAGACGGCTCAATTTTTTTCTCACATAACCCTGGAGTATAAATGTCCTAGTAGCCTTAATTATAAATGGCCTAGTAGCCTTAATTATAAATGTCCTAGTAGCCTTAAGTATAAATGGCCTAGTAGCCTTAATTATAAATGGCCTAGTAGCCTTAATTATAAATGGCCTAGTAGCCTTAATTATGAATGGCCTAGTAGCCTTAATTATAAATGTCCTAGTAGCCTTAATTATAAATGGCCTAGTAGCCTTAATTATAAATGGCCTAGTAGCCTTAATTATAAATGGCATAGTAGCCTTAATTATAAATGGCCTAGTAGCCTAATTATTAGGGGGACGCGGTGGTCGAGTGGCAGTGCACTGGACTGTCGTACCGATGGTCACGGGTTCGAATCTGTGTGAAGGCATGGGTTTGTTCCCGGGGCCTAGGGCGTCCCTGAGTCACCCCGCTCCGAATGGGTACCTAACTACATGTAGTTAGGCGGCTGGGTAATGCGTGGAACCCACAAAGCCGTGGCCTGTGATTGCTGCATCACTTGCCAACAGATCATCTGTCATGGTCTGCGGACGCAACTATCTTCTGCATAGAAGGAGCGTCTGTATAGATAAGATAAGAAGATAAGATAAATGGCCTAGTAGCCTTAATTATAAATGGCCTAGTATCCTTAATTATAAATGGACTAGTAGCCTTAAGTATAAATTATAAATGATCTAGTTGCCTTAGTATAAATGGTCTAGTAGCCTTAAGTATAAATTATAAATGATCTAGTTGCCTTAGTATAAATGGTCTAGTAGCCTTAAGTATAAATTATAAATGATCTAGTTGCCTTAGTATAAATGGTCTAGTAGCCTTAAGTATAAATTATAAATGATCTAGTTGCCTTAGTATAAATGGTCTAGTAGCCTTAAGTATAAATTATAAATGATCTAGTTGCCTTAGTATAAATGGTCTAGTAGCCTTAAGTATAAATGGTCTAGTAGCCTTAAGTATAAATGGTCTAGAAGCCTTAAGTATAAATGGCCGTGCAGATATCTGACCGACGCCGCGCAGCAGTTTGAAATTGCCGCGCAGCAAATTTTGTTAAATTTTGCACACAGAAATAGATGCTGTGCAACTTTGCACACGAGTTTTTTTTGTTTTTTTTTACTTTTCATTCGGACCAAGGAACCTTGGAGGGAACATTGGTTGCAGGCTGCAGTGGGGGGGGGGAAGAGGATGGGGTGTGCTCACTTATCAGTCCTGTAGGTGCTTGTTTCCTTCACTGGTCTGTGCCTCTCATGCTTTAGTTGGATATACATCAGTGCACACTGGAGTGGGTTAAACAACACGGCTTTCCATGGACCATCCTAACCTTTCCAATGGCAGGACACACCCAAAACGTCTATTCACCGAGAACACGCCAAGCAAAGAGTAGCCTGAAAGCAAATGTCATGGGCTTTTTAAACCGTATTCTCCGGCGCAGGGGCTCAACTCGTGGCTCTTGCAGAGTCACTTTTAGAGACATGTGCACTGTCACGTCACGGGTGGTGAGAAGACCCACAATCTCCCCTCACCTATTCGCGGCTCCGCATATTCGCGGGTTAGGCTCTTAACTCTTAGCCCTATCGTATATACCGGGCTAGCGTCATAAAAATTACAAAATGAAAACGTGTTTACATTATCATTACTAATTTATTGAAATACACAACTGCATGCAATATTACTACATTATTACTGTATTAATGTGTAAGAGTGTCTTTAGGAAGTGTTTAGGAAGCTTTTAGGATCGTATATAATCTCATGAATAGGTGTCTTAAAACTGCATCCAATATTGGCGTTTTTTCGCCATTCGCGCGCGTGTTAAAGAACGTAATCCCCGCCAATGCTGTAAATTTAAAAAAATACTTTCTAAGTCGTAATGGTAAATGATATTGTAATGGATCGTTATTACTACAATTATGGGAATATAATAACTTTTTTTCTTTTAATTAATATTTGTGGTGGTGTATGACTAGTAAATATATCACGATTTCAATATCAACATGGAGTTTAATTTTTTTGTATCTCTCTCCCCCCCCCCAATGTTCCCTTTAAGCTGCGCGGCCTCACAGATATCTGACCGACGCCGCGCAGCAGTTTTGTATTACCGCGCAGAAATTTTTTTGTAAAATATTGCACAAAAAATGGATGCTGAGCCACTTTGCACACGAGTTTTTTTAATTTGCACACGGACCAAAGAATTTTAGAGGGAACATCGCTCCCCCCCCACCAAACACACGTTTTGCTCTATGTAATATTAACGTTACACCCCCCCCCTTCTTTTTCTCTCAATGTGAGAACCGTGATGTTATAAAGTTTGAGATGTTGATACAAATCTCTACTGTAGAGGCTTTCTACACGAAGTTTTTTTGTAAAGGAGAGTTCACTGGGCCATAAAGTTGAGAGTTCGGAGCATTGGGTGAATCAGGATAGGAAGTTTGAATTCTGTTTATAACTGTCCACCTTGACTACGTGGTATTGGAATATCACTATTTCTATTCAAAGGTTTGCCAGGATGTGTTTGTCCATGAATTTTGACCTAATTTGACATGTAGATGTTTTTATCATGCTTAATGTGGTTGTGACAGAATGTCACGCGTGGAAGTGTTATTGTGTTAAGTTGTGGTTGTGACAGAATGTCACGCGTGGAAGTGTTATTGTGTTAAGATGTGGTTGTGACAGTATGTCACGCGTGGAAGTGTTATTGTGTTAAGATGTGGTTGTGACAGAATGTCACGCGTGGAAGTGTCACTGTGTTAAGATGTGGTTGTGACAGAATGTCACGCGTGGAAGTGTTATTGTGTTAAGATGTGGTTGTCACAGAATGTCACGCGTGACCCGTAAAATAGCAAACAACAAAAGAGTTCAGACGAAGATTGGAGGCGATTGTCGTCTTGTTTTTTGACACGAAATTGTACACAGTAAAATTTTAGATTTCGGTGTCACTGATGGTGTCACCCGGAGCGGTCCGCCCCCACCGCACCCCCCTAGTGACTCCACTGCTAATTGGCACTTATTATTATGTGTATGTAGTTGAGGCAGGCGGTGACACCGTGATTTTGATGTTTTAAGACAGGTGTCTTCCTATAACATGAATGATCATGCCAGCAAAGGTTGTTGACCCCCTAGCCTGACTCATACCATGTCAGGTCATCATTCGAGAACCTTTTAATAAGATGATTTTTTAAGGGGTGAATTTTTACTTCACACCCAGTAATGCAGTTTTTTGTTGCTGCTTTTATTATACACGTTTGGAGGGGATTAGGGTAGTCGGTGAATGCTGGCCATCTACTCTAGCTACACCGCTGTTTCAATGTCTGGCCATCTACCCTAGCTACACCGCTGTTTCAATGTCTGGCCATCTACCCTAGCTGCACCGCTGTTTCAATGTCTGGCCATCTACTCTAGCTACACCGCTGTTTCAATGTCTGGCCATCTACTCTAGCTACACCGCTGTTTCAATGTCTGGCCATCTACTCTAGCTACACCGCTGTTTCAATGTCTGGCCATCTACTCTAGCTGCACCGCTGTTTCAATGTCTGGCCATCTACTCTAGCTGCACCGCTGTTTCAATGTCTGGCCATCTACTCTAGCTGCACCGCTGTTTCAATGTCTGGCCATCTACTCTAGCTGCACCGCTGTTTCAATGTCTGGCCATCTACTCTAGCTACACCGCTGTTTCAATGTCTGGCCATCTACTCTAGCTACACCGCTGTTTCAATGTCTGGCCATCTACTCTAGCTACACCGCTGTTTCAATGTCTGGCCATCTACTCTAGCTACACCGCTGTTTCAATGTCTGGCCATCTACTCTAGCTACACTCTGCTACACCGCTGTTTCAATGTCTGGCCATCTACTCTAGCTACACGCTGTTTCAATGTCTGGCCATCTACTCTAGCTGCACCGCTGTTTCAATGTCTGGCCATCTACTCTAGCTACACAGCTGTTTCAATGTCTGGCCATCTACTCTAGCTGCACCGCTGTTTCAATGTCTGGCCATCTACTCTAGCTACACCGCTGTTTCAATATCTGGCCATCTACTCTAGCTACACCGCTGTTTCAATGTCTGGCCATCTACTCTAGCTACACCACTGTTTCAATGTCTGGCCATCTACTCTAGCTGCACCGCTGTTTCAATGTCTGGCCATCTACTCTAGCTGCACCGCTGTTTCAATGTCTGGCCATCTACTCTAGCTACACCGCTGTTTTAATGTCTGGCCATCTATTCTAGCTACACCGCTGTTTCAATGTCTGGCCATCTACTCTAGCTGCACCGCTGTTTCAATGTCTGGCCATCTACTCTAGCTACACCGCTGTTTTAATGTCTGGCCATCTATTCTAGCTACACCGCTGTTTCAATGTCTGGCCATCTATTCTAGCTACACCGCTGTTTCAATGTCTGGCCATCTATTCTAGCTACACCGCTGTTTCAATGTCTGGCCATCTACTCTAGCTACACCGCTGTTTCAATGTCTGGCCATCTACTCTAGCTACACCACTGTTTCAATGTCTGGCCATCTACTCTAGCTGCACCGCTGTTTCAATGTCTGGCCATCTACTCTAGCTGCACCGCTGTTTCAATGTCTGGCCATCTACTCTAGCTACACCGCTGTTTCAATGTCTGGCCATCTATTCTAGCTACACCGCTGTTTCAATGTCTGGCCATCTATTCTAGCTACACCGCTGTTTCAATGTCTGGCCATCTACTCTAGCTACACCGCTGTTTCAATGTCTGGCCATCTACTCTAGCTACACCACTGTTTCAATGTCTGGCCATCTACTCTAGCTGCACCGCTGTTTCAATGTCTGGCCATCTACTCTAGCTGCACCGCTGTTTCAATATCTGGCCATCTACTCTAGCTACACCGCTGTTTCAATGTCTGGTCATCTACTCTAGCTACACCGCTGTTTTAATGTCTGGCCATCTACTCTAGCTACACCGCTGTTTCAATGTCTGGCCATCTACTCTAGCTACACCACTGTTTCAATGTCTGACCATCTACTCTAGCTGCACCGCTGTTTCAATGTCTGGCCATCTACTCTAGCTGCACCGCTGTTTCAATATCTGGCCATCTACTCTAGCTACACCGCTGTTTCAATGTCTGGTCATCTACTCTAGCTACACCGCTGTTTTAATGTCTGGCCATCTACTCTAGCTACACCGCTGTTTCAATGTCTGGCCATCTACTCTAGCTACACCGCTGTTTCAATGTGGGGTTACGTTAGCCTGCGTACTTCTGTAAACCTCATTGTAGAAGACGTGTGTTTACGTTAGCCTCCGTACCGAAGTAAACCTTATTGTAGAAGAATTGTGTTTACTTTTAAATTAGCGTCCGTACTAGTAGTACTAAACCTCATTAGAAAACGTGAGTAATTTTGTGTAATCGATGGCGGTGTTTGAGCAGCGTTTCATCATATTGACAGGACTCGATGCTTTAGCTGCAGATTGTCTAACTTCTACCATGTAGACACGGGACAAAAACAACAACGGCTCCCGTTAGATAGATGCAAGTGGACGGCAAGCGTCGCTTGTCAAATTTGATGAGTTATCGCCCCTTAAGACCATGGCGGCCGAGTGACGTGTCTCGAAGTAAGTCCCTCAGGGCGTGACGTCAAAATTGAGACATTAGTCCATGAAATTTTGTCATTGAACTTAAACTCCGCAGGTTTAAGAAATATTTGATGACTTGTGCCAGAAAGAGACTCAGCTATTTGGTTTTGTATTTGTTGTGGGGGAAAACTAATTAGGTCTGGTTAAACTCTGTGATTTTTCAATTTATACAAGATGGATTTTTGGCACAAATGCCACAGGAAAAGTAAACAGCTTCAAATGCTGTCGAATAATAATTATTTGTTTGAGAATGAAAATTCAGAGTTTTGATCGTAAAAGAAATATATAACATTAAGCTGCCACAATATTCTGAATGTTTGTTTCTTCTGGCTTGGCTCTCTCTCTCTCACTCACAAACCCCCGCCCCGCTCGTTTTCACTCCACACTTCAGGTAACTCTTCTAAATAAGAGCTACTTGGAAATTCCCTGTATCTACAGTGACAACATATCTTCAACCATCTTGTTTTTCTCTTCACCTTCTTCTCTCTTCGCCACACCTTTCCATGTCCAAACATCAACATGGCTGCATTATTCATGGCAGTATTCAAGGTCTAGATGTGACGTCTAGGAATGCGACAATGTTGTATAAATTAGACCCTTAACCTTAGGAATCATGTGCAGGCCTGGACAGGGGGAAGGGGTGACCCAGTCGTGACTGACAGACATCCAACTCCAGGGACGGCCCTGTTACTAATGTTCAACCTGTAATGCATATGGACAGCTGGTCTGAAAGGGAAAGTAAGGGAGCCCCCACCCCCCACCAGTGTGAAGAGCTTTCCTGTGTCCCTCAAACCCAAAAACCCGTTGCCTCTCAACATGTTGGGGTTTTGGTAGTTGGTTAATTTTTCTTATGTTGAATTGGATTTTGTACTAATTGGAACAAATTTCACTCAAACAGTCAGGTAATGAAGGGTTGAGGCCGACTATGATGATTAATTGTATCCCTACTATCATAGGTACATATGTTTCAATCCGTACTATCATAGGTACATATGTTTCAATCCGTACTATCATAGGTACATATGTTTCAATCCGTACTATCATAGGTACATATGTTTCAATCCGTACTATCATAGGTACATATGTTTCAATCCGTACTATCATAGGTACATATGTTTCAATCCGTACTATCATAGGTACATATGTTTCAATCCGTACTATCATAGGTAAATATGTTTCAATCCGAACTATCATAGGTACAATATGTTTCAATCCGTACTATCATAGGTACGCGTTTCATTCCGTACTATCATAGGTACATATGTTTCATTCCGTACTATCATAGGTACATATGTTTCAATCCGTACTATCATAGGTACGTATGTTTCAATCCGTACTATCATAGGTACACGTTTCAATCCGTACTATCATAGGTACATATGTTTCAATCCGTACTATCATAGGTACATATGTTTCAATCCGTACTATCATAGGTACATATGTTTCAATCCGTACTATCATAGGTACATTTGTTTCAATCCGTACTATCATAGGTACATATGTTTCAATCCGTACTATCATAGGTAAATATGTTTCAATCCGAACTATCATAGGTACAATATGTTTCAATCCGTACTATCATAGGTACGCGTTTCATTCCGTACTATCATAGGTACATATGTTTCATTCCGTACTATCATAGGTACATATGTTTCAATCCGTACTATCATAGGTACGTATGTTTCAATCCGTACTATCATAGGTACACGTTTCAATCCGTACTATCATAGGTACATATGTTTCAATCCGTACTATCATAGGTACATATGTTTCAATCCGTACTATCATAGGTACATATGTTTCAATCCGAACTATCATAGGTACATATTTTTCAATCCGAACTATCATAGGTACACGTTTCAATCCGTACTATCATAGGTACATATGTTTCAATCCGTACTATCATAGGTACATATGTTTCAATCCGTACTATCATAGGTACATATGTTTCAATCCGTACTATCATAGGTACATATGTTTCAATCCGTACTATCATAGGTACATATGTTTCAATCCGTACTATCATAGGTACATATGTTTCAATCCGTACTATCATAGGTACATATGTTTCAATCCAAACTATCATAGGTACATATTTTTCAATCCGAACTATCATAGGTACACGTTTCAATCCATACTATCATAGGTACATATGTTTCAATCCGTACTATCATAGGTACATATGTTTCAATCCGTACTATCATAGGTACATATGTTTCAATCCGTACTATCATAGGTACATATGTTTCAATCCGTACTATCATAGGTACATATGTTTCAATCCGTACTATCATAGGTACATATGTTTCAATCCGTACTATCATAGGTACATATGTTTCAATCCGTACTATCATAGGTACATATGTTTCAATCCGTACTATCATAGGTACATATGTTTCAAACATTTGATTGATTTAAGTGATATGCTTGACATTGCATATTTTCACTGCCAGTTAATAAAATTACTAATTCAATCAAATATTCTTTCAAATTACATAACATATTTTAGTCATCATGTGTATTAAAAATGTATAAAACTAAATCGAATTGTTTCAGTACTTTTTTTTTATATTACTTTATTAGTTGTGTATGATAAAAAGTATGACCAGACAATTTTCATATAAATTAATTACAATATATAATTATTATATAATTATAATATAATAATTAATAAGCTACAGAATTGAACTTTTAAAACTTAGTTAACCTGTAATTTCTTGGTAAGGATTGAACATTTAAGGACTGCACCACCACTACACAGCAGTTTTGTGCTAGTGACAAGGATAATCCTCAGTTACAAAAACCAAGTATTACTTCCTTAAGCCAGCACAAATAGGGCTTGAAATATCTGAGCTTGTCAACAAATAGATGATTGTTCCTAGTGCTGTAAAGAAGCTTTGAACACTGTGAGTGGGGGCTGCACGCCTCCTTTTGTAACAGTAACAGAGACATTTATTAATATGCCACAAATTCTGCCATTTCATTTATTTTTCTCTACTTTAATCATGTAATTGTGTTTGAAAAATAAAATCTAAAAATTGTTGAGGTTGGAATGTGAGAACATGATACAATGATACTGTATTGGTTTTTAAATCCCTTATATTAACTTCACTGTCTTGTGTCTCTCTCTGTCTGTAAGTAAAAAATAACCCACTTCCCGTGATACTATCGAACTGAAATTTTGCACATAGACTTTTGTCACCTAACAATGCATTGTATCGAAATTTCAGATCGATCAAATGTATCGTAATTAAATTTAAATTAATGAATTTTTAGTTTATCTGCATGTAGCATGTTTATCCCTCTGCTATAGTTGACCTCCTCGGGTCTCTGGAGGTTCACTCCAGCCCTCGATGACCACATCCCCGCATTTTATAGCACTGGGAGTTCATTCTCTAAATGTTTATGCTGGTCTGTTGCGTGATGCTTATTATATTGAACATAATCAATACTAATTGTTATGTCTCTTTTATAAGGGATTTATAGTAAAAAAACTTTGTTTTTACAGGTTGTTTAATTTAAATTTAATGTTTTTAGTATGGTATGAACTAAATTCTTGAGCTGTGTATCCCTTTATTGTTCACTGAAACTTTTTTTTTGGTGAAATTATGTTTTTAAAAAATGTTTACCAAGACTAATAAGCACTGAAAGTATAAATGTAAACAGTAGACAAAGATTGATTTATTCAACTACTAATTTTTGTTGTTGCCTCCTCAGTATCAGTCTTCACTCCATTGATGAAAGTGTGTCACCAAGTGCATCTAGCTTGATGTTTCACTCTGTAACAGATACTGCAGGCAACCATCACCATGACGATGACAGCCATTTTGAGGAACTCATTGACTTGAGAGATTCCAAATCAACATCTATTGTTGGTGGGACACCTATTCTTGCATTTGGGGACACCAATAGACGACAGGATGCTACTGGTATGTCACATATGGGGCCCTGTTAGGGGGCGCAATATATAGCAGGCATAAACATAAAGATGTTTACATTTTTTAACAAATCTGGTTATTTTCCAAAAAAAATTTGAAAGGGGAATGCATCACTGTTGACAACTTGATGGTGAAACACTTCACACAGGTATTGGTGTAAAAATTGTTGGTCTGAAATGTTACCTAAAGAATATTATATTATCTCATCACCCTTGGTGCTGCAGCCCATTAACTCAAATCTGTACAAATATCATCAAGTCTTAACCATAGCATGATGCAGCCCTTTAGTTCACAAATACTGTAAAAGTAAAACATGATTAGCCAGTCTAGTGTTTATTTGACCCTACAACTGGTTCGGATAACTCAGTTATGTTACAGTACCAAGAGTTAATTAATTTTCCTGTTGTTTACTAAAAAAAATTAGTGCATTATTTGTATTTTTACCTATTGTAAATAGATAATAATATATAAGTTAAAAAGATTTTTTTTAAAGATGGCATTTTCAAGTTGAATGGAGAAAAAAAAATCCCTTAAAGCGATTAGTAGTATATTGTTGGAAATTTCCTAAACTATATAAATTATAACATAATTTTTTAATTATGTATAATAAATAGTTATTAATTTTAACTGAGGAATTACAAACTTTTTTTTTCTGAGTCTTTGCTCTGTTACATCAATTTTGTGATTTAAAACTGTTAATAATAATAATTTAATTAGACCCTTCGAAAGTTGCTTCAACTTTTTAAACTAGGATTGATGTTTGCTTTGAGTGCACATCAAATAATGATAGATATTATATACATAAATATATTTGAGTGTTACTGAACATATATACATATTCTTTAAAAGATGTTTATTATAGTCCAGGGATCTTTTCTTTTGCCTCACTGGCAAGTATGACAGAGTTGATAAATGTCCCATTGCCAATTTGTTGCTGCTACCCAGGTAAATATCTAACAGACCAAGTTGATGATTACTTGGTAGGCTGGATCTGGTCTGTGGGCTATGTAACTGGAGGTCTTCAGTCAAATATTTTAAACTCAGAGAATTTTTTTTTAAATCTCCTCATTTTAATTGCAATTTTTTAATTTCCACAGAATCTCTCTCATGACCTTTAGCAGGCCACGACCTAGTTTCTCAAGTCTGTCATCACACTGGTGGTCGTGTGGCATAGTGGCATCATGTGATACACAATTGGTCATGACACACAGACTGTAACCTTAAAAGCTCCACTTTCTTGGCTGTGTGGCCGCATCTATTGCCAGGCAGGCCCCTGCTATTTCTTCAAATTGTAATTCTAACATTTCATCTTGACGCACTGTTAACCGTGCTGGACTCTCATCTTATTCACACCATCACAAGTGGAAGATTCATTCAAGCTGGGTTCATTTATGGATTGATGATTATGATTTTATAACATAACATTAAACAAAAATATTTTTTGAAAAAAATATTTGGCCCATTTAATCCACATGGACAAATAAGTTTCAAAAATGTAATATTTTTTGTTTTGTACAAATTGTCCAGCACTTTTTTCTGTGTTTTGACTTCTTTCACATAAGTGAAACTACTAAAACATTTGTATTTATTTTTTCAAATAAATAATTTCCTAAGAAAACAATATCGCCTTTGGTTGAAGTTAAAGATTAAAAATAAATTAATTGTATTAATAAAATATTTTTTAGACCTTTATAAAAAAAATCTACACTTTCTGTATTAAAATGGAGGATTTGCATGATTCAAATGGCAACAGGGATCTTTTAATTGATTTTGAAAATCCAGTGTCAGATTTTAACTATTTGTCAAAAACCTCCAATGATGGTAAGACAGATAACAACATGTCTGTGCATTCTGACATATCTTCGTCAATCCTTGCTCCATCAGCATCTCAGTCTATTGGTGATGTCAACAGTAATGTTGCCCTCGGTGACATAACTTTCAACACCAGAGACTCACCAACCATACCTCCTGAGGTACCTCGTGAGCCAGGAATCATCCTTTTGGGTAGAGGAAATAGTTTTAGCTTAGGTAGGTCGGAGGTCATACTGGTGAATAACACAAGGCTGATAAAACAGGCTAACAATGGTGTTAATAATGCAAGAAACGGTAACATTGTTGAGGGAAACTCCAATTTTAACGGGTCTCACATTGTTGAGGAAAACACCAACTTAAGCGGGTCTCATGGCCCTGCTCCTCCAACAATTTCGAACAGCGAAGGGCAAGTATCGAAACCAAATGGAGTTCAGATTGCGACATCTGGTGGGAATTTCGATGAAATGGAAATGCTGTGGCGTAAGGTAGAGTCAATCATGGCTGCCAAACAAGGAGTTGTCCAGCAGGTGTTGAGTGAATTCGGCATAGGTGGGGCTGGAGGAGGGGGAGAGGAAGATGAGCAGAGAGTGACAGAGGAGGAAAGTGTGTGGCAGGTGCTGCAAGACAATTTTCAAATTTGAATATATTTTTTTAATGAAAGGGGAAGAAAAAGATCATTCCGATTTGTGTTGATTATGTAGTGTAGACAAATATCTGGTGTTAGTGTATTGATATTTAAATTGTATACAATCTCAAGACTTACCAATGCAGTACCAAGATAAAAAAAAGTGGGTTGGGGGGTGTAAAGCCGAATGATAGAAAATATAATAAGCTTGTTTTGTACTACATATTGTTTGGTACAGATTAAAATAGTGGTGCGTGCCAAGATTTTTTAAGCTAAATCTAAGCAGAAAGGTTAAGTGCAAAATGTATTTAATAACAATGGTGTTATTCTAAGAGTTGTGCATGGAAACAGAAGTTTTCATTATTTTATGTTTCATCATCTCCAGATTTTGATGTATACAATAATTTTCATACAATATTTATTATTAGATATTTTAGGGTTTCAAGTATTTTTTAAAAAAATGAAATTGAACTATTAATTTACAAATTTGACAAGGATCATTACAGTGCATAAGATTGTAATTTTGTTTGCTGCTTTTCTAAGCCTTTATGTATTGTGTGAAAATATCTTGAGCTGTGCTGTTATTTGTAAGTTACTAATACAAAAAAAGTACCAAACGTATTTATCATAACAAACTTTGTTGTGAAATTTGTATAAGGAGCTATAACAATGTATGAAAATGATTTAATTTAATAAATAAGTTGTTTCTGAGATGTGGTCTTTACAATCATTTTGCTTGAGTGACTGACCTTTCCAGGGAAATAGTAATTTATAAAAGAACATTTGACAGGAGCAGTTATCCTATCCTGAAGAGGTATATAACATTCTGTTAAATTATATTACACATTAAATCCATTAAATGTGAGGAATTGGTTTATTACCCTATAACTTTCAATGTATTGGTAATGCTGGACTTTTACAATTGATTGGTTTTCAACTAACTTTGCTTTCAGTGCTAAAACTGTAGTACCGGTATATATAAAATTGTAATGATATTAAATTATGTATCTTTCGTGAGTCTGATCTTAAAATTCTTGAACTTGAGGAATAAGAAAAACTGACATGTCAAACTTAAGCCTTTTTATATAAATATATATATATATCAGATAGGGTAGGGAGAATAAGGTCTACTGCATTTAAAGAATATTTTTCTTCAACTACATTCAATTATTTATGTTTATTGTAAGCTAAGTTTGGAAAACAAATGGATTAAAATATTAATTTTTCAATAGTGAATTTAGTATACATGAGGGACTTCATCCTCCTAGATGACTGGTGAGTAAAAGTAAGTTGAAAGTTTAGTTTTAGTGCCTACTGTGATTTGTACATAGTTGTGACCTTTCTAGCTCTTCTGTAATATTTGACCTATTATCTCTTTAAGGGTATACATATTGACAATTGTAATTTTCATGCTCTGAAAATGCTGCCCTTTTGGATAATTATCACTGTCACAGTGTTAAACTCCCAAGTTGTGATCTTACTGAGCAAACTATTTCTTTTTAACTGATTGCAAAACTTGTGCAATTTTTAAAGTTTAAAGAAACTTGATATGCATTATTGTCAATTTATTTTTACTTTTGTAAGTTTTGAATTTGAATGAAATGGGTTAAAAGTGAACAATTAAAATATAGTTTTTTAAAATTGCTTAACATCCCATCTTTGCTCAATTTATCTCTCCGCCACTTTCCATGTTTGCTATTTTTGAAGTTACGCCTTGAGGGAAAATAAAATCCTTGTGGGTCTAGACTTTTTTCTTTCCTCAGCCCAAAATTACACTAGATTAATGTTTGAGCTTTGAGTGTGATGTAGAACTTTTAGTCTGTAAATGATCAGCTATTTATTTAGCATATATTTTGTTTGTAAGGTAAAGAGAATGTGTACTGTGAGATAACATTTGTTTTGAATAATGAATAAAAATGTTCCTCAGCAAAACTGGTTTCTTTTATTTTTGGTACATGTGTATGATTCATCAAGAAACAACAATAATATAAAATTTATAAACAAAGAATGAAATTTGACAACATGCTTTATTTTTATTTCAGAAAAAAAACAATGTTAATAACAATAATTTCAACACTCAAAAGATGCATGGGATGGACAAGCAAAATCCTAAGCAATAATAGAAAAAAATTGTTAAAACCTTTTTAAGCCCATTGCAAATGTTTTAAAAAATAACCCTTCACAAAGCACTTATATAATTAATCTTGAGTACTTATCTCAAAGTAAAGAAATATGTTCTAAAAGTGAAATACAGCATCTGATTTTGAACTTATTAAAATTAGCAATTTTCAAGACCTCTTTTAGGAGAATGTGGTTTTAATACACAAATGTAAGTTGAAATTATTTTATAATGTGATGCAAGGATTGAGACAAACAGTCTTAATTTTAACAGTATAAAGTGATCAATTGTTCACATTCCAAGTTCCAAGAATAATAAAAATCTATGAAATATTTACACAAATAGCTAATTTGATGCTTAACATGTAATGTGATAATTTCAATACCGGACTTGGACCCCCATAAATTTCACAAACACTAGTAATAAATTTACAACAAACAGTAACAGTTTTTTAAAATGTGAAAAATGTCCTAAGAAACCACTTGAAATAACTTTCTTACTACTAGCTTATTTTAAAATAAATGAGCAGCCAATAATGGTAATGACCTCAGTGGTTCTTATGATACATGTCTCAAATAGCAGTTTTAGAAGTTTCAATTTTATGGGGTTTTTTAAAACATGAATAATTTTTTTCTTTAATTAAAAGCTTCAACTTACACCCATTACTCTTTAAAATAGCCTTCACATTCATAGATCTCAAAATAATCTAATCGATAAAAGTGATTTATTACTTTGAAAATCTTAAATTTCTGTTGTCATTTAACTGAAAACTTTTAAAAACTGGGACGGTCAGGAAAATTCAAATTAGGTTCATAATTATATGGGAATTTGATAAACAATCTAACCAAGAAAAAACTAGAGGGGATCCAGTGCTTAAATCACTGAGCTGATTCTGTTTACTCAACACAGTATTATTTAGCTAGATTACATTTTAATGACAATATATTTATGATATCCACAGTTAGTATCCAGAAACAAAACAAATCTTTTTAAACACTTTGTTGAGCTTGATTTTTTGATAATGAACAAATATATATGAAAACATTTGCATTCTTTGAAGAATGCAAGAATTAAATTCTTAAAAAGATACATATTCCTTTGTAATTTAAGTGGCAATTATAAAATCCACAGTAAAAGTGTTTTTGAACAAGTATTTAGTCCCTGTGTGACAAATTCACTCAGCCCTCAAGTTTCAACTAAGTACAGGAGGTAAAAAGTGCTTTTGAAATGCCACACTTCATACTTTACTGGGCTGCCAATAGCTTAAGCAATACAAACAAAATAGCTTATTCTAGTCATCAACTCCCATCCAATAGATTTGGCAGTCTAGTGGTAAGAAAAATTACTGACAAACTCCAGTCATTCACTAAAAAAAAACAACCAAAAAAAAACCTAATCTTTTCTAATTAGGAGACTTCAATAACCATCACATTGTTTAATAAAATCATAATCTCAGAATAAAGACATTTATTAACCACATGTCTCAAAAGGTCTTCAACCCACAAACTTTTATAATCAGTTGGCCTCAAAGGATGTTGCAGCTAATGTATTTGAAACACACTATAATTAATATTAATGTTTTTTGAAAGTGGAGTGGGGGAATTTTAAAAGAATTTTCTTCATGGTGGAGATGAATCTGATAGTGAAGATACTTAATAACTAAAAGTTCAAATTAGTTTTGAATGTGATTACGTTTTAATGAATTTATTAGGCATTGTATTCTTAAATATTTAGGTCACCATTTTTTTTTAATTAAAAATTGCATGTCACAGTTTGTGGGTTAAGAATTTATGTACAACACACTATCCAAGTGACTGCAAATAAACTAGTCTTTTAATTTGATTTGTATCACAAGAAACCTAACCTCTTGACTTTGAAGGGACATCCGATTCACTGCTGCTGCTTCCTTCACTATCACTCGATTTATTCCCCTCTGAAGCGGAGGCTTTAGCTCTCATTGACTGGAGAGCTTTTTCTCGTAGCCTTCGTTCAAGCTCCTCACCCTTTTCCTGATGAAAAAGATGGTGAAAAAATGTGTGCTTGAAATTTGATATTGGCTTATATATCCCTATAAATTGGCTTGTAATATTGGCATCGTATAAATCTGCTTAGCTGCAAATAGTTTTTATTTGGCAATATTTGCAGTCAATCCTTCTGATAAATTATAATCTTGTTCTGGTGAAAAGATATTTCACTGGCAAGAATACCTAGTTGAGTAATTTTCAGAAATTGATTATAAGTATAAACTAATAGTATTCAAAATCCGAAAACATTGATGTCATTCTCTCTATAAAATTTAAGTGACAGTTCATTTGATTTTTACATTAAATAATGCATATTAATTAGAATGTATCTTTACAGACATAATTAAAATACAGGAGACATCAGCTACTTTGTGCATATGAAATAAAACTAAGCGCCAATGTGAAAAAACTATAATGCTCTGACGTTATGGTTTTATCCCACACCTCAAGTCATGTTTCTACTGTTACCAAATATTTCAATAGTTTCATGAATAAATCAGCTATAATACTAATAAAATTACCTGGAATTCACTGCTTTCCTTCCTATGCTTGTGTTTCTTATGTTTTTTGTGCCTCTTGTGTCTCTTATCTTTCTTTTTCTTTTTTTTCTTGGAACCATCATCGGAGTCAGATTCCTAAAAATTCGGGGATGAAAAAAAAACAAAACAAACTGTTAAGCTCTAGTAAAAAAACAATAAAACACTGGCTTGCTAACTACAAATGTATTAACCCTTTCACTGTATTTAAGACTCCAACATTTCAGAGCACTGGTTTCTAGAAATACATTTTAAAATGCAATTAAGAACTCATTTCTATAATTATCTTGGCTAGGTGCAATGTAGGGCAGCAGTTTCATTGGCTAATTTAAACTGATGCGTTAGCAAAAATCAGATCAAACTAATTATTCATAACATACTTAAATATAGAAAGAAGAAAAAATAATCATTGTAAAGTGAGATCTTGAAATATTTTTAATTTTTGCACTGTTCAATCCTGGGTTTCAAAGTTTTTTTTAAACATTTAAAACATACATTATTTGTTGTAATAGCATGTGACTTTCCTTTTACTGTTCTCATTATATCTACTTTCATGTTTTAGAAGTTCTATCACAAAGAAAGGTATATGTTTATGTAATATTAATATCTGACAAAAGCAAACTTCATTTGGATTTCTGTGATATTTTTAACAGATTATAATAGTTATTTTTAAGGACACAATACAAGTAATAACGTGGGGCGGGCGCTTATGAGGTTTAACAGATGCAGTTCACTCATTCTCTCACTTATACATCTTGCTTTTGCCTTCTAAATTATTAATCTTTAATTTTTATAACAAACACCCGCCCCACGTTTTTAGTCATATTAAATGAAAGTACTTGAACTTAGAAGGTTTTAATTATTTTCTTCTTTTTAGTCCACTTATAAAAACGTGGTTTTAAAAAATCATATATTGAAAGTAATATATTTTACTCTTTTTAGTCTATGGGTAAAATCATAGAGCATATATTACTTTTATTGTACATAAGAAAATTCATTAAATACAAAATTGCCTACATGGTTTCCATATTTTATGGATTGTCAGGTCTAACCGCATGGAGGTGAGGCATTTTAGACCCAACACAAACATATGGACAAACACCAAATCCTATCAATTTTAACACTACACTAATTCATATTCAGACTGCTTTCTTATTCAATTTTCTCCAATGATTTAACTCCCTTTTTAAAAATGTTTTTTTTTACCTCTATTTATTTTACCAAACACCTCATAAGCGCCGTCCAACGTGAGGTCACGGGGTTAACTGAGTTGGCATGTGAACAAAAATAGCAGACGGATAATACATTGACTTATATATAGATAAACTAAAAAGTTCAATAATTTAATAACGATACATTCAATCGATCTGAAATTTCGATACAATGCATTGTCATCATCTGTGGTAAAATTTTGAGCTCTCTAGGACCATCAGAAGTGGTTTAATATTATGTTGGCAGATTTGAAAAATTGTAGACAGACACACAGGAAAGAAAGCAAGTTAATAAAAATGTGGTAAAAATTACCTCTGAGCCACTGCCACTCTCTGACCTCAAAGTCTTTTCTGTAATATCCTTTCTTTCCTTTTCATCACGACTATTACGCGCAGGACTTGCACTCCGGTTACGGGCCTTTTCTTCCTCATCTCGTCCTCTTTTGCTTTCACTGCGTTTTTCAGTATCTCTTTCTTCCCTTGGCTTAGATTTCTCTCCACTACCTTTGGACAAACTGCTTGTTGGAGACTTTCCCCTTTTAGTTAGAACTATTCTTTCCACTTCTCGAGAATCCCTGGGTCTAGATCTTTGTACAGGACTTGATGACCCTCTCTGTCTCTTAGCAGTTGAGGAATCTCTTGGTGGAGACGGGCTACGACTCTTGCTCCACTTGCTGCCTACATGACTCTCCTTTTTATTGTCCATTTTATCTTTTGGTTTTCTGGTTTCATCATCATCACCTGAACTACTTCCACTGCTGCTATCTGATGCAGATAAATGTCTGCGAACAGCTTTTGGACGTGGACTGATTGACTGCTGCTTTGATAAGGATTTTTTGGGAGGAGATCTACGAGGTGAGAGAATTTTACCTTTGCCTTTAGGAGAAGGTACAGGAGATGCATTTCTGCCCTTGCTTTTAGGCGAAGGTAAAGGAGAAGGGTTTCTCCCACGAGGTCTGGGTGAAGGCGACACATTTCTTCCATGACCCTTTGGAGAAGAGGAATGTTTCCTCTCCCTCCTGCTGGGAGAAGAACGAATGTCTTTCCTGTCCTTACGAGACTCACTTGAGCGTGAAATGTCAATGTCTTTCTTAGCTCTGGGTGGAGGTGACATTGCTCTGGTCCTGCTCCCCCTGCTAGGACTTCGAGATGGCAGTCTACCACCTCTACCTCCTTTGTCAACAGAACTTCGTATTTTTGAGCTTTCAGGAGTTACAGACCTCCTTTTTTTAGGTGGTGGTGATAGGATTTTAGATTTCTTTTTAGGTGGTGAAGGGGACCCTGACTCATCAGAATCATCTTCACTCTCAGAAGAGGATGAAGAGGACTCCTTCTTAGCTGTGATCTTCTTGGGTGGTGGAGAACGAGATCTTTTTCCTTCTTTAGACCTTGTTGGTTTTCCCTTTGGCACTGGTGAAGTTTCTCGTTCTGATTCCCCTGAGCTGTCGTCTTCCGATTCAGATTTTGGTGGTGAAGGCTTCTTTTTGGTTTTAACTGGAGGTGGTGATACAGAAGCTGGTGAATGCAGTCTCTTTTTAGGGGAGGGTGAGGTTGAATATTTGGCACCCTTAGCTGGTGGTGGTGATGCCAGACGTCTAACAGGGGAAACAGAGACTCTTTTTCTTCGGGGAGGTGATGGTGAACGACGACGTCTGTATTAAAGGTAAGAGAACATATGAGTTAGCATCCACATCTGTCTTGCTACTGTTTCATCATTTAATTTTTAAACAATATTTTTGAGTAATCTGTATCTTCTGTAATCTTGTAAAGTGAATCTGACTAAGACAAGAACCATTCCTCAGAGTTGCCTAGAGAAATATAAGATTAGTGCATACAATGGATAGAATCATGAACTAGCATTTGTGTACCTGGGTGGGGAATATCTTGGAGGTGGAGACCTACGTCGGGGTGAAGGACTTCTCCTGTAAATAACCAAAATAGGAAAGGAAATCCATTATGAACCCAACAACTCTAAATTTGAATTAAACATATAAACATTACACTGATTTTCAAAATCTAGGAATGAAAATCCATCTCACCTTCCCCTTCTAACAGGCGGAGAAAATCTCCTTGGACTGCGTCGTCTTGGCTCTGGTGTTCTGTGGCGGCGGACAAATGGTGAAGGGGTCCTTCTTCCATCTTCTCTTCCTCTCCCTTAGTTATATACAAATTTTTTTTTAGAATTATTTTTTTTAGAAAATCACTGAAGAATGCAAGAAAATGTGCACAAAGACAATAAAATATTGAGGCTAATTATTAACGTACAATATAGCCATATTTTTACCATTAACTGCAGGAGCATTAGTTCCTTCTTCTTCACTTGAGTCCCCTGAGGATGAGCTAGATGAGTCTTTACCACTTTCATCATCATCATGCTTCCTGTAGTTTCTGCGTTTTTGAATTCCAGGCTTTTCAGGAGAAGAAGCTTCGTTCTGAAAAAAAAAGAAAGGACTGACAAATTAAAATCAATTTTCAAAAGAATACCTTAATTTTACCTGTGATAATGAAGATTTAATCCAGGAGGGCCACTAACTCATAATTTTAAAAAATATGATTTTCAAAGGATCTTTATTTTAGAAAATGGTTCCAGGACATCATTCTGAAATTTTAAGTTGTGTTTAAAATAAAATAAAATTTAAAATAAAGTTTAAAATAATTGAGTTGCACATTTAAGGCGATATTAATTTTGTTTGAAAGAAGAGGTTTTTTTTTACCTCAATAACTTTATTTCAGGCTAGAGAACCTTTTATTATATTGTGACTTGCATCAAGTTTTTATAGATGGCACAAATGAAAATGAATTTTCATTCTAATAGCTTCTTTACAAGGATTTTTAACATTTCATTTTGTTTTAAGCTCGACTTTTTAATGGAGATCACAGTATGAGGTCTTGACTTTTTAATGGAGATCACAGTATGAGGTCTTGACTTTTTAATGGAGATCACAGTATGAGGTCTTGACTTTTTAATGGAGATCACAGTATGAGGTCTTGACTTTTTAATGGAGATCACAGTATGAGGTCTTGACTTTTTAATGGAGATCACAGTATGAGGTCTTGACTTTTTAATGGAGATCACAGTATGAGGTCTTGACTTTTTAATGGAGATCACAGTATGAGGTCTTGACTTTTTAATGGAGATCACAGTATGAGGTCTTGACTTTTTAATGGAGATCACAGTATGAGGTCTTGACTTTTTAATGGAGATCACAGTATGAGGTCTTGACTTTTTAATGGAGATCACAGTATGAGGTCTTGACTTTTTAATGGAGATCACAGTATGAGGTCTTGACTTTTTAATGGAGATCACAGTATGAGGTCTTGACTTTTTAATGGAGATCACAGTATGAGGTCTTGACTTTTTAATGGAGATCACAGTATGAGGTCTTGACTTTTTAATGGAGATCACAGTATGAGGTCTTGACTTTTTAATGGAGATCACAGTATGAGGTCTTGACTTTTTAATGGAGATCACAGTATGAGGTCTTGACTTTTTAATGGAGATCACAGTATGAGGTCTTGACTTTTTAATGGAGATCACAGTATGAGGTCTTGACTTTTTAATGGAGATCACAGTATGAGGTCTTGACTTTTTAATGGAGATCACAGTATGAGGTCTTGATCAGAATGACTGGAACTTAGATTTCAGATTCTTGTCATAAGGACTGATCTATCTTTTTTTTTCATTTATGGTAAGTGGATAATTTTATCCACACATGGCAAAGTCTAGCATCTTCTTTTTTTTGTAGGAATAATGAACAATATATAATTTATTTTCCATTAGCATTGATTTAACCTTAAAAGCTAAAAACATTTCTTTCAGGGCATAGTTTCTTGGCTATTAATATTTTTTACTTCCTTCAAAGATTATAAAAGCATATTTTCAGAATGGTCTGCGGGTCCTGTTTGGTGACAGTTGATCTAGAGAGTATTGAGAGGGTTTATGAGATAAGAGAAAGTGAATGAACACTATCACGATCACTAATCTTTTTTAATCAGATACTAACGTTTTTGTTCTATGGAGTTCTTTTAGAGTTCTAAGCATCCCTGCTCTAGGCAGGCCATGAAAAAAAAACTGAAAAATTTTCTCAACAAAAACTAGAACATGGATGCTCAAACATTTGATAATCTGCTTTTTGACCAACTGAAAAATCATAAAAACTTTTCTCTAATTCAAAGTAATGCAAGTGGTGTACTTTCATACTTTACATCAGCATTATGTGTAAAGGGAGGGTAGGAATAGCTATTATTAATTGTCATATTTCTGGAGAATATAAGCATTGTATCACTGTAAAAATATTGTTTACTTAAAACCCACCTTTTGCTTTTCATCTTCTGAACTACTAGAACTATCATCAGAACTGGACCTGTTGAAAATTTATGCATAATTAAAATGTAATCTAATATTCAATCACTGTAACTTTGATTCCTATAATATTTAAGCATTGATATCATAATTGTGTTAATTGAATACTAAAAAAGCCATTGTTATGAAGGTAAAGATGACAGATACTTGAAAATATCATTAAATTGAAAATAACCAAATAAAGCTCAGATCAAGTACACTGTCAAGGCTGTATGCATAGTTTAAATAGTGCAAAACTTATAAGGTGAATTCTTTGAAAACATGTTTAGTCAAACAAATTAACAAATAGCTAACCCAATTTTTTTTAAACTACATGGATACTATTTTTTATTTAGCGGATTATTAAATTAGGATTATGACTCTAAGAAGAATAATTACCTAGCTTTCTTTTTAGTAGTCACACTTCTACGTGGTGAAGAGCGACGTCTGGAGGGAGGAGATGGTGATCTGCGGGGTGGACTTCTACGTTTTGGTGGGGAACGCCGTCTTGGTGAAGGTGATCTTCTCCTTGGTGAAGGTGACCTACGTCTAGGGGATCTGGATCTGCGAGGTGAACGCGACCTTCGCCTCATTGAAGGTGGAGAATAACGACTGCGACCAAATCCTGGCCTGTAATGAAATACACAATTATCAATATTGCTTGTGGACAAAATTATACTTTTATTAGATGAAGTCATAAATATCTAGTGTCTAAATCTTTACCGAGGACGGCTGATCGGTGGTCTGCTTCTATCTGGTGGACCGTGACCTTCCTCTGTGACGCCTGTCGCCAGAGCGAGACCGCCGTGTTTTCTATCTCTGTCTTTATCCCTGCTGTCTCTTTTGTTGTCCGGGGTCCTGTCCCTTGTTTTATTATCTTTTCCTTATCAGATGTTTCTCTTGCTTGTCCATCTTCTTTTATATCATTCTTACTATCTCTATAATAAGTAAAGATTATATGTATACACATTACTGATGTGACAATACTCAACACTGATAATAAGTTATTTTAACAGAATTTCAATAAGAGATAGCAAAGATTAAATTTAAATACAAAGTCTGTCTAACCTGAGCTCTTGCCATCTTGTACCACATCTGTCTTAGCTTCAAGCTTAATTTCAGTCTTTCTGTCAGAATCATTTGCTGTGGCTGGCGCCATGATCAGTAATTGACTTGGATTCTCGTTTTCCTCTCGATCTTTACTTTTACTGTAAAAGGTCCCCAAAGAAGATCTCTTTAATAAATTATCGCTAAAACACAAATAAAATATTTTCATGGTAAGCAGCGTCATTGTGCACTCAAAGTATACTGACTCACAAATGGCAAATATAAATGGTAAAAATATCGTCCTATTATTATTCTATTTCAAACTTGCTCATATATAAAACTGTTATAAACTAGCTCTTATTAAAAAATAAAGCATAATGTTTTGCCTAAGGCCCCGAACCATTCCCTGTTCATGTTCCTTAAATCATAAAAAAAACAAAAGTAACAAATCTAATAAATGATTATTATAAATGCATTTTGCTCTAGCTCTCAAATTTTAAAAATTCCACTCTGAACTTGATAAAATTCAGTTTTTAAAAAAATCCTTTAGTTAAACTACCATCTCAAAAATGTTAAGGATCCATGGCCTATTCTTTATATTTTGAAAAATCTTAATGTCCCTTTTCCATCCTTCTCTTCTGAATATTAATTTATGCTATTTTGGTCTATTAAAAACCATGAAAGAAATTTAATGAGCATATTCATTATCAAATTAGAAAATAATAAAGAATAAAAGAATATCTGAAAATTTTAAAATAAAATTTAGGGTAGAAAATAATCAAAATGATTAACCGTTTCACCCTTGGAGTCGCCGCGCGTCGCCGCTATCGGTAGACCCTTGCAGTCGCCGAGAGTCGCCGATTTTGGGTTGTTTCGTTTCAGAGCCGATCCAACTTTTTAAGTAGCTAATTTATACTATCTTTAACTCTCACATAGAAGAGCTATGAATTCACTTCCTTTCGCTTTTTATTTAATTATTTTTGGACGAGTCTAGCTTTTTTGGTAAAATTTTAAAATTGGTGGTTTTTGTGCAATTTTTTTCCCAAATGGATGATATTCTGTGAATGTTTAGGGATGCTAAAAGATACAATTATTAGAGAAATAATTAAGATTTATGGTGTAATTCTGGATTTAATGAAAGTGGAAGTTGTTTAATGTTCAAATTGACGTAGTTTGACCTCAGTAACTGGGCTATTGATACTGATATCTGATAACAAGTCCGATGATGCTTTAGTGCAGCTTTAGGCTTTGACAGCATAGACAAATAGGTCCAGACAATAGGGCCAGTGGGAAAAATACGACATATATTTCTTGATTATGGATTTTATTGCAGATTGTGCACTAAACATGAATTAGAACCATTTGTAGGGCACATGAGGCTGTTTATGGATGTAATTTGTGCCAAGTTAGACTTTATAAAAGAAAATATTTCTCACTATCCCATGCAGACTTGATGCCAACTTCTGTCACCAGCACTTCAAGTCAATAATAATTTTTTTTTCATTTTTTTAAAATGGGTGCTTGCTAATAAATTTTCTGTCATCTGATACTTTGTCCATATTTCTTTTATTAAAAATTTTTTAGACTTTTATTGCTTTAATAGTTTTATTTTTGTGAATTTTTAAAAAATATATGTTTGCGAATATGACGGAGTTATGCACCTTTTGTCAAGGAAAGCCTGTGTGTGGCTCAGTATTTGCTTAAGGGCGAAAGGGTTAAGATAGGACTTAAAAGTGACAGGTAAAATGAAACATGACTAACCCTCTGTCTGGGGATCTACTACCACCCCTCTCTTGCTTTTCAACTTCTCTTCTCTCTCTTGCCAGCTGTTCTTTTATCTGTTCTTCTTTTTTCTTTACAACTTCTTTAAGTCGCTCCTGCTCCTCCTAAAAAATGGATTAGCACCACCATATCAAATAGACTTCAGATTCAAACTTGTATTTTATCAAATTACTATAACAATTATATAAAACCATTAGGGAATGTATAAAAATAAATAAATCTTACCTGTCTTTGTTTGATTTCATTTTTCTTCTGTTCTAAAAACTGATTCGGTATCCCTGTAACATTGTCTTGCGCACTACACAAGTGATCCCACAATTCACTCAGGAATATTCTAGCATTTTTGCCATTGAGGAAACCAGTCAAGTTGATTTGCATTTCTTTGGCATCTGGGTGCTGTAGATACATTTTGGGAAGATACGATGCATAAGACGATAATCCTTGAGCATTCAGAGAAGCAAGTTAAGATAAGTTTTCAACTTAAAACAAGTGTCTTAAATTAAAATCCATGTACATAATTGTAACCACTCTTTAAAAAAACTCATCACTTTGTACAAAATAATATGTACAAAATAATAGTTTCAATAACACTGTAAGCGAATCTTTTCTAAATAATTCACCATAGATCATATAATTTTGACAACAAATGACTTGGCTCTTTGTTTTAAATGCTGGGAATGGAGTAATGGACTAATTATTTTAATATTTTCATGGTGAGAAAAAAAAATGGGGAGGGGTCGGGACGGGTGTGAGAGAATAAATGGAAAATAAGCACTGCAAAAGAGATGCTTAATAAAACATTGTCCCATATATTTAGAAAATAATGTACAAAGTATACACACATTATTTTCAGGTACCTATATTATAAAACATAAATATAACATCAATAGACTTAAAACATATTTTCCAAAATAAACTGATGATCAGCAAACGATGACTCCATGTACAATTTTCTTTAAAAATGTATTTGCTGCTATGAAATAAGGATTTGTTTTAGGCTGCCTCAATGGCCAGAGCTTCACTTGCATTCCATGGTCTAGCCCAGACAACCCCTCACACCTGCCCTCATGGCAAACGATAAGGCTGCGTGTTCCGACACCACACAGGACAGAGCTACTATAACAAGGCAGCTGTCCTGGGTCAACCTAGTCATCCAAGGAAATCAAATGTCCGATATCTCTGCAAAAAAGATTTTCCCCATCAGTAACACCAGCACACAAAAGA
The DNA here is from genome assembly GCA_944989445.1 of Ampullaceana balthica. Classification (NCBI taxonomy): domain Eukaryota; kingdom Metazoa; phylum Mollusca; class Gastropoda; family Lymnaeidae; genus Ampullaceana; species Ampullaceana balthica. The sequence continues at coordinate 187,432 of CALYLW010000596.1, read as the reverse complement.
AAGCTAACTTGCAATCAAACAGATTCAAACACTTTTATAATTAGACACACACAAAAACGTATCAATATCTATTTGTTCTCTATAAAAATACATATACATTTTCCTTTTGGTTATTCCACAATCTTGAGTTTGAAGATTCCCTCAGTATCTGAGATGTTCACTCAACAGCTTTCACACAATCGATGTCCATCTAAATAGCTCTTCAGTAGGCACAGCAGCCTAAATTGTGGTCCAGAATAATGGTGTCCTGATATTTAATGCATGTCATTACTTGACTTGTAAAAGTTAACACTTAGGACCACAGCTGGCCACTTGGTTCCTATCAGTCTGTCAATACCATAATGCTGCTTCTGGGACTAAGCATTGCAAGACAGGTACACCTATCTGAGTGTCACATCAAAAATGAACAACTAACCCAAATGTACATTTTGGTACTCATTGACAGGCCAGATATTTAACTAACAACTGAATAGATACAATAGAAACGTGGTTAGTTACTTAATTTCCATCTACATAAGGAGACTTCAATATATCAAAATTCACAAAGAAAGAATACTTCTGTAAGGCAGTACCTGTCTTGTGTTTTTTTGATGCAGCAGATGCTAAACTAGACCGACACAAAACCAAATGGATAGATAATAATGATACAAACCCACCATTGAGCGGAGCAGATGAATTATCTCTGTGGCAGCTGATAAGAGTATCTAGCTACCAAAGCATTGAGAAAACTGGGATCATCCGCATCTGTGCCCTGTAGTGAGTGACTATGCTTGAAGGCCATTTTGTTTATAGTGCTTCTCTGATCATAAGAGGAAATAGTCAACAAATGAGTATACATTCAACACTATCCGTTTTATCAACGACTTTTGTTGAAATTCTTCTACAGAGCAGGTAACCCATTTATTGCAGTTTCCCCCTTTTTTTTAAATTTTAAAAGATATCACTAAAGATATTTTTCATCCTATATACCCTTAAGGCAAGGGTGCTTTTGTATTAAATCGATAATGCTATAACTATTGGACACGAATCCTTAGAAGGTTTAAATACTATCTTGAGGTTTTTCCTAGTTGTGGAAGGGTTATAGAGAAGCACTGTTGATACAAACTGGTACTGAACAAGGCACCAAGACAAGAATAAATATTCAACACTATTAATCTTTCACACCCATACATTGCATTTTTTTAAAATGAAATAAGTTGAAGAAAAAAAAATGAATTCAGATATGATGCTCAGATTCCTTACCCTTTCTTCTAGCTGGTTGTAGACGAATTCAACAACAACATCATCCTCTATTCCAAGTAGATCTGTAAGGCGTTGTGCAATCCATGGCTTGAGGCTATCCACATTAACTTTTGTCATATCAACCTGGAACATTTATCACATTAGGGAAAACTAGATAAAATTCGGTGTGTTAAAAGAAAACACTATATAAAAAAAATACTCCAAGAAATGCTTTGCTACCTCATTTAAAGGTAAAAGTAGCGTAAAAAGGAAATCTTTTTTGGCAACCTATAATTCAAGTTCAAGAGGGGGAAAAAGGACATAATGAAACAAACTATGTAAAAAATAATTTCATAATTTTATTAAATTGCTGGGATAATTAATATTTTAGTTCAACAATTTTATATTGTATTCATAGACCTTAATTAATTTTACAAATTAATGAGCTTTGTATTTTATTGAAGGGGATGCATGTTTTACAACTGAACTTACTTTTCGTTCCAGGCCCTCAGCAAATTTCATAGTTTTCATAAGTTTTTTCTTTTTGTCGGAAAACCGAGTATCCTGCTGGGCAGTGGTGCCCTGAAACAAAACAAGTAGAAATATGTTATTTTTTTTATTATAAGAAATGATAGGATCAAAACCATGGTTGAAAGGCTGAAAAATTCCAATAAAATTAGGCCCAAATTATAGACTTAATAATACCACACTGAATAATTAAACATTTGTTAATTGATGTCCAGGGACATGGGTATACGTTTATTTTAGAATTTCTATGATGCTTATTTAGGATTAGCCCTGTCCATAATAACCCTGCCAAGTCAGTGCTCAAATAAACATACAGGGACAGAAAGAGGGAGATAGCATTTACAGTAATAAAATCTCATTTGTTGGAATGAACTATGATGCCTACCGCATAATTATGCATCTTGTCTTCCGGTGGAGTAACTCCTTCGTCAGAATTAAAACCCAACTAACACCAATCAACAGCTGATAGGGCCTCAAAACTGAAGCAAAAAATACCAAGGTGCAGATTAGAAGGTGGAATGCTAACACTTTTAAACAGTTGACAATGGTAATAGTACAGTATTATATTTTAACTACTGCCCCTGGACATAAGTAACATTTATTATTATAAATTTCAATTTAACCAAATTCATCAAACAAGAATAATTTTCAGTGTGCTATAATTCAGCATATTTTGGCTAGTTGAAAGGCAGTTTTTGCTTATTTTATTGGTCTTTGTTTGAACATAATGCAAGTTTAGCTTTTCATGCAAGCTCACATAAATTTTAGTCTTTTTAAAATTTGAAGCCAGATTTTCAAAAAAGTTTAAATACTCCAACCCCATATAAAAATGAAAGCGTCAGCTGATCCAAAATGAAATTAAGGAATTAATTTTCAAATACGGAGCAAAAGTTATAAGCTTCCTTTTTTTAGTATTTAAACTTTAAAAATTGTATCAAATTTTAGAAATATGATAATGATGACAAAATAACCAGTTATACTTAAGCCTTTTAAAAAAATATGCACTTAATTTTTTGAAAAGGAACCAAAACCACCCTAATGAATTAAATTTCAAATTTCTTGAACAACAAAAGGATTAACTACAGTCAAAAAATGTCATAAAGGAAGAGTACATAAATAAGGGGGGGGTTTTTTTAAAGAAAAAACAAAAAAACAAAGGTAATATAATAATAACTTTATTCATTAGGTAACTACTTGTCGATCATTTTGGGGGTAAGAGTAATGCTACTAAAAATATAACTATGGGGAAAGAAATCCAGATATAATTAAATTATTCAAATCAAAATTTCAAAATATAAATCTGACAGGGTTGATTCATATGGTACTTTCATTAGCTTTTAAAATAAACAACCAAAAAAACCCCTATTTTTTACAATTCTTTCAAACTTGTTTTGATGAACCTTCAAAATGGCCCACAATTAGTGCGCTTCCAATGGTTAATGATATCCAAAGGTTTTACTAAAATAATTGAATAATTCATTTTATTAAGTTAAAATTGTATTCTTGATTAGCTTTAAGTGCAATAAGGATGATAAGATCACTCATATTAGAAGACCTGTTAACAGTTCTAAATAATATTTTTAAAATTCACCAGCTGTAATAGGTAGCAAGGTATTTTTCTTATTCTTATGACTAGCTTTGAAGTAGGCCAATGACTTTTGTAACACAGTGTCTTCTGCTACATACAAGGTAATAAATAATAAAATAATTTGATTAAAATTAATCCTTATACTTTGATGTGACTGGTTGTCATAATCCATTTAACAAAATATTTGGTAAAAAAAAGTAACTACATGTATTGAAATTTCAAAATTCCCACAGATTTAAATGTCACAGATACCCGGATATCTTGTACATTTTAAACTTTTATTTTCTTTACAAAAAAGCAAATGTATAATTTACTTTTCTACTTGCCAGGTGTAAAATTGATCATAAATGATAAGCAGAAAGACCAGGAAAATGACGTGGATTCCCAAACTCACCCTCGCCTTTGGATAAACTGTTGTGTTTTGCTAACATACAGTTCATTACAATTGTAGACAGTTATTTGAATACCTAGTAGTAGATTAACATAGTGTCGCCAGCTCAGAGGGTTGTTAAATTATGGTGTATACGAGATTTGACATTAAAATATTAATAAAGTTCTGGGCCATGTACCAAGAGATTTGTGGGGAGAGCAAAAAGTGGAATTTTGTTATGTAATTTTAGTTGCTGGCCAATTCATGCAATTATTTTTGCATCAATCGTTTGACATTTTATTTCAAGACTGTACTCTAGGCAAAAGCTTTGTTACTGTTATTTAATAGATGAAGACTAACAAGAGGAGAGAGATAAACGATTTTTAACAAATTAATACCGATACCAATTACAGATATTTAACAGAAATTAATATTTTGTAGATAAAGTTGTAAAATGATGAAAATTTTGTCTTGTCTGTAGAGTGAAAGGGGGTATAGCAAGTTTTAATTTCATCACTGGGTCTGGGAAGCCCCTATCATTCCTGGGCTCATCTCACCCCAAATCCCAAATGCAGTTAGTGGCAGCGCCAAAAATGTACTCCAAGGTAATAGGTCATCATGCCACCATTCATGGCTATATAAAATTATCAATTTCAACTACAGTTACAGACTTAAGTCCACAGTACCGCAGGCTATTGAATCAATTGAAAGGCAAAATATTTTGACTCAAAGTGATTGTTGTGTTGTTTTTTTTACATATATTATGACCTATATATAATATACAAATATTTTATATAGTTTCTTCTTTTATTATTAGGCAGGTCCAGCAACTGGAGAACTTGAACAGGGGCTATAGGCATGTCTGGCTACCGGATCAATTAGGAGTTAGTTCTGTTAACTCATGGTCATGTGGCTAGTGTAACTTACAAATTAACATATTTTTCATTTTTTGCTAAAATTTACACCGTCCTTAAATTCTGTCTCAGTAATAGCTGGACAAAGCTACCAAAGTTCTTTTTTTTTCTTCTTTTTTTTAAAACTATATTTTTTAATGTAGCAAATACAACATGACAAAAGTATTGAAAGTCACTACCAAATTCTTTAAATCTAAGTAAGGTTGTTAAGACCGATCGTTTTTGAGGACCGGTTAGCCGTTCAAAAAAAGACCGGTTAACCGCAAGTCCTTATATGCCTTATGTTTTGAGAACCAACGAGTCAATGTTTTTTCGCCTTGCGTCGTCTGATGGTGGCATCAGACCCCGAATGCCCCGCTGGCGTTCAGCTCTTTTTTGCGACGCGCTCAATTCAGCGAATTTTTAAAAAATTTTTTTTTAATATTTTTAAAAATTCAAAGAATTAAGTAAACAGTAATGGTTAATAGTCAATTTTTAAATAAAATTTTAAGACTCATGCCGTTTTAAATAAGAGGACAGGTTAAACCATTCGTTAAAGTTAGCGAGGTATTTTTAATAAGTTTAAAAACCCACGCCTCGTCCGTTGGGACGTCGTGTGACTCTCCTGTGTTTTGTGCGAGATGCCGGTCAACTCTCGAATTAAAATTAATTATAATAATAAAATTATAAAGCTTACGGAGTAAACAGTGATGATAAAATGGAATTTATTTAAATAACATATTATTTTTCAATCGTCAACTCGCCAGAATTATTGAATTTTGCGGCGCACATGACGTTAACCCCCCCCCCATTTTTCCTGTTGAAATAGGGTTAGAGCTACTCTCGCAGTACTCCCCTTCAACGCATAAGAATTACTTTTTTTAAAAGAAAATATATTTTTTTGATATTAATGTGTTAAGCTTACGTCAAATGCCTTTGACTTGCAGGAAATTTGTCACTAAATGACCGAACTCGAATTTGAGAACCGATTAATCGCCCGGTATCTTTGCTACTTCTATCAAATGACTCTCGTAGATACTTCACTAAGAGGCTCGCGCTGATCAATTATTTGGATGCGGGAAACAGACTATAAACCGGTGACCAGAGAATACCGTTAGGTCACGGGGTCATATGGTTTTATAGCTTTCTATGTCTTTATAAGAAACCGACTATAATTAATATAAATAGAAACAGTCGTGGCCTTGACTGTTGTTGACATCAAACGATCACAGTGTGTAGCTTTCGTACAGTGCCTCGACTACTAAGCAAATTATTTAAAAAAACATTCTTTAGTCGTAGGCGAACTAAACTAATAGTGATGACGTGTGTATTATTTATATACCCGGAATATGGAGAAAGCGATTTGATGTCACCGTCGCTCGCGTTAGTCTCGTATGCTGCCCTGCATCTTAACAGTAAATTTGCGGTTAACCGATCCTGATTAAATAGGACCGGTCCTGAACTGAGGACCGGCTAACCGGTAACAACCTTAAATCTAAGTATGCAGCATGCAGTCGTCCAAATTGGGCTGAATCGATATTAAAAGAAGAAAACAAAAAATTTTGTTTTATATCAAAGATGTTCCCTATTTAATAAAATTAGTTCTAAATCAATAAATCTTATAGACCTTAGCCTTAGAGCAGCCCCACCATCCCTTACAATTTCTGGGCCTGGCTGGGGACTCCAGGGAAATGGGAACTCTTGAACTTTTTCTGTTACTGTTTGTTTATCAGACACTCTAGTCAAGTGAGCAATAAAACTAGTTTGGTGAAAGCAAAGAAAACCTATATAATTACGTTTAGGGATACAAACAATTGCACTTATTCTCTTTTAAATGTGTAAAAACAATTACAACATTTCATTCCCGGAAGTACACGCTCTACCATAACAATGTATGTAAATAGTTGAGCTCACCATCTTCTTTGATTTAGCCTTTAGTCTATAGTTTAATTAAATGATTGCGCAAAGAATATCTTGCGATGTTTTGTGGCAATCCAGGAAGTGGTCAAATGATAATTCCACTTGATGGATGGCCCCTGGGTCTAGCTTTACTACTTTTCTATCATCGCTATCCCCGGATATAAAGAATATAATATAGTATTTAGTATAGTTATATAGCAGTTATTATTAAAAGAGAGAGTGGGACTTAATTTATAACAATTTATTAGATAGGTCAATGATAAGGTCAAGATTTAACAATGTCATTTGTGCTTCTTTTCAGTATTTAGGCCTATTATTTATACTGATTATACTGGGTTATCACAGTGAGTGACAGTATCAGTGAGAATAGCAGTTGACAAAGTCACAAAGCATAGATGAAATTTACTTAATTACACTGACTCTGCCTTATATTTCATGTCATATGGTTTGAATTTTAATTTAGTTATAGAAATTTTTATTTTGGTAGCATTCTTCAAATAATGACATCAAAGGAGTAGGACTTAGGGTCCACAGCCTTCCATCTTTACTAAACAAACACGCGTACACAACGATATAACTTCCTCCCCTTTACAAATACGGCCCATTGCCACCATAAACGCCGTCTCTTTCACTTCAGTTGCAATGAAATAATGACAGGAATTCCTAACTTTTAATTTGAGGGAAAGCGCAACAGTCAAAATGAAATTGACATCTTGAATGAATACGCTGTGCAAATATATAAAATATCATATTAAGCTTAAAATAACTTTCTACGAGAAATAATCTATCATTAAGTTGTTACAAACCCTAAAAAATCCGGCGTTCGACATGTTGGTTAACAATCTCGCAATTTCTCCAAGTCTCGTGTGAATTCTCGCGTTACTTTATTTCTCGCGTCACGTTGAAATGGCTAAAAGACGCCGTGAAAAAGTACCATAGTTTTGAAAGTTTTTAAAAAGAACGACCGAATTTTGATAACGAAAGACCATTCCTGTCGTTTTTAGAGCCAAACCATATCGATTTGTATGGAAAGAAATATAAAAATTAATATTATCAAATTCTGGCATACTAATAATGTATGAAGAAAAATATAGAAATTATTATCAAATCCTGGCATACCTTAATGTGTTAATAATGCTTTTTTACTGGTATCAATATGTGACGGAGTTAGAAAGAATTGGAAAGGTGTCTCTTACTGTATTTTATTTTTTATTAACAGTGCGACGCAACATAAAAATAAGTGAAGCCCAATTTATAAGACTCATAATTTACATTAATCCTACACAAAATCACATTAGCCAAGTTTAAAATTACCCTAGTGAGCCCTAGTGCTAAAAGTACTTAGGGGCCGTCCATAAATGACGTCACGCACCAAGAGAGGGGGGGGGTCACACTTTTGTGACGATGCGTGACGAGGGGGGGGGGTTGAAGAAATGTGACGTCACATCAAAAGGGTAACTTTAAATAAAACTTCCACTGAAATATTTGGTCGCTTACAATTTATTTAATGACTTTTTTTTTAAATCAGTGCTTCTCAATGTGCCGATCGGTAGGCCATCAGACACTGGTTGGCGTAAGCTATCAAGACACGAAAATTAAATCTAATTATAATCATTAAGTTTTAGAACCCCCAAGATAACGTATGAAATTGTTACCCTGCTTCGTTTGATGTTGACATCAAAGCATTTGTGATGTAACCGACTTTTTTTGCCCGTTACCCCAAAATATACAAGTTAATGTGTGCGTTACGCCCCCCCCCAACCCCCAGACTCTAGGTCCTGCTCACATGACTCGGGGATTTGGGGGAGCATCGTTAGCCCCCCCCCCTCCCCTCGAAAATGCTACTTGTGAGTTTTACAAGCATGACAAGTGTCTAAAAATGATCTGAATAGGATTATGTGTAGATATTTTAAGTCAAAACGACACGGAATATAATTTTTCTTTAAAAAGGGGGGGGGGATCTATTTGATAGAATTATAAACGTTTTAAGTTTGATATACTTGTTCGATTGGTTTGTGGTCAAACGACCCTGGCCATTCTAGATATAATGATAAATGAGCCCATTTAAAATTAGTCAAGTATTCATTAACTTTATTGAATGCTTCAAATTCTTGACATCGCAATTCTTGAGGAGCACAAAACATCTTTTCTTCTTAGCTCAGTTTTTAAGGCATTAATTTTAAATATCACAGAAAGGATACTTGTTACAGTTAAGTCATGTAGATCAGTGCTTCTCAAAGTGGTGGTTCGCGGACCGGTGCCGGTCAGTGGGCCATCTGCTGCCGGTCCGCAGATGTTCTCAAAAAAAAGGACCAAAAAATGGCAGTGCAGGGAAAATAGTGCACCGGTCCCTGGTGCAATGGAAAAAATTCCTGCCGGTCCGCCATACTAAAAAGTTTGAGAAGCACTGATGTAGATTAAGATTAGGCCTATTGTCACTCGTGTCAATATAAATGAAAGTAGGGTGGATTTAGGTGTCTTCGTATAGTACGTATGTAAGAAATCTACATAGTTGTCAAATTTTTAAAAAATGCATTTTCTGGAAGGAACCGGTTCAATAATGGGCATACACGTACACATGACGTATTTTAATTAGGGCTGCGGAAATTATCAATTAATTTCTCGATTAATCATTAAAACTTTTATCGATTAAATATCGATTAAAATAATTTTAATCGATAAAAATTCGATTAAAATTTAAGAAAATATTTATAATATTTTTTTTAAATTTTAGTAATAAATAATAAATTATTAATAATTAATAATAGTTTATATATATTTTTTTTACGTACAAACATCTCCCGCGTAATATTAAAATTTATTTTTTATTAATCTATGTTGACCGGCAGACGTCAACTAAAAAATGGCTGACAGCCAGAGCCGTCTTTACACCATTTTGGGCCCCGGGCAAAGAAATAGTGTTGGGCCCTTCCCCCGAAAGAATAAAAAATTAAAATACATAATATATATAAATAAACATAATCCCATGGGGCCCAGATGCTCGTGGGCCTCCGGGCAAATGCCCAACGGGCCTATGCGTTAAGACGGCCCTGCTGACAGCATCAGCGCAGTTAAATTTAAACATATAACTAGAAAGTTGATCATATATGTTGTTTTTAAGCTAACTGTGGATGGCAAAGTCGAAGATGATGAAAACGTTTACTGTGTCCACTGCCATAAACAATTCTCTTTTAAAGGGTCTAATACATCGCTGACGTACCACCTTCAGCACAAATCAAGTATCAACACATTGTCATGAAATTTAGTTCAAAATATTCTTAATTTTCAATGTCCGTGAGAAATGTTCCGTTTAATGACGTCATAAATTTCTATTTTTGGTTTTAATAGAATTATCGATTAATTAATCGATATTTTTTCAAAAGTTAACGATTAAATTTAAATTAATCGATAGCAGCCCTAATTTTAATATATCTAGTGGATTGTAGTGGATGTTATATGTCCCAAATGAGTCGGCATTACCCCCAAGAATTCCCTTTTGACCCCAGATTAGGTTATTTACCCCTGTTCGCCGACCTCTTTCTTACGGGATGGGATGCCCGTCAGTCAATTGATGGATTTTTAAAAAATACATTTTTAAAATACTATTTTTAAATAAATTTTTTTTCTAAGCAAAGACGTTAACCATGATGATTAATAGTCAATGTTTAATTTGTATGCATTAAAATTAATTTTAATCTAAGGATGCTACACGGTTCGTTTTCTGAAGGACGGTTAAACGTTTTAAAAAACGTGGGTTACAATATTACAACGTAGACCTTCACTAAATAAATAATAAACGCTTAAATGACAATAAAAGTGATTTGAAACATACTTATTTTCAAATAGAAAATATTTTTTTTTGGGGGGGGGGTTCAAAGCTTTGTTACGTATTTTTAGAGGGGGGGTCTAACTTTTTGTGACGACGTGTGACGAGGGGGGGGGTAAAAATCGGCCAAAATCGCGTGACGTCATTTATGGACGGCCCCTTATGGCACATTTTTATCAAATTCAAACTATTAATTATTATAATTAAAAATTAAAATGTTTATTGTGTTCAGCTTTCGTTCTGATTCTTCTTGCATTTCCAACTTGTGTATATTGATTGCCGTCATATCTATTAAAGACGCCCCTTCTGTATAGTCTATAGAAGATTATTGCGTCATATGTTTTCATCGTTTCACTGACCTTTAACTTAATAATTTAGCGATTGCTTCTATTAGAAAAGTGTTGGGTAGGGAAAGTACCTTTAAATACAGTCGGACCTCGCTAAGTCGAAAACCTCCCTATATCGAATTAATTGTTAGGTCCCAGCCAAATTCCACAAGACTAATGTATTTTAGATCTCTTTAACTCGAAGATTTTTGGCATCCAACCTCCCTTAATTGAATTTTCCAAAGCATTTGGGTTATTATTCTGGGGTGACGTTTCAGAACACGTGTTCCGCAGAGCTAATTCTTATCTTAGTGCATTCCACAAGGAATTAAGCGACTCTTGCAAGAACCAAAAATGACCAAGACAAGAAAAGGGAGTGACTTGAAGTATGGTAATTAATTTGCGCCCCTTTGCTGCATGCTGTGACCAATGGCGCGCAGCAGTTTAGATTACCACGCACCAAATTTTGTAAAAAAATTGCACACAAAATGAATGCTGCGCAACTTTGCACACGATAATTTTTACTTTGCACACGGACCAACGAACATTAGAGGGAACATGGGCTGTGACCCTTTTTAAAAAGAAAAATCTTACTCCACCATCCCACGGTGGAGGGAGTAAAGCGGGGGAGGGGAGGGAAGGTGTCTCCTCTCACGGGCTTGTGTCGGTATGTCATAGCAAGTTGGCTTCCTTTCATATGAAACATCAGACACCGCCTCTCTTTCCAGTCAAGCCTTCTAGCCGTTATGGCTGCCCCCACTATCAACATTGTCTTTGATTAATCTGCGCTTATTACGCCATTTTCCCTTACTCAAAAACTCTGCAAGCCAAATTTTTTTCCGGGTCCCTTTGAGTTCGACTTAGAGAGATCCAACTGTATATCAAATATACTCCTAGATTGCTCGGGGTTCAACCAAATTAATATGACAATTTCATATCATTTTTATATACATGCAAATTTAATTGTGTTATAATTTAAATAGTAGTCCATCATTATTGTGATTGGCATCATACTTAGACTAATTTGTTTGCAAAAATGTTAAATAATTTCACAACTCTGCTTCCCGTCATTCCATTGGTTTTTCAACTTTGAAAACTTTCTTAGGTCTATCACTATCTACCAAAACAATAGAATGTAGGCGTAACAGAATTTTAAAATATTTTCATTTAAATGATTATTTTTTTTTGTAATAGTCTTTCTTCACACCCTTTCTTAAAAAGAGCTGTACTCATTTCAAAATAGGTATACGAAAAATAAAAAAAGAAACTGAATAAATAATGAATTGATGACAAGTCTATAGATCTATAGCTGAGACTAAGGACCGTGAACACAACGATCAACAATGTGATAGCATTCTCTCCACGACAGCCGCTTTCATATATTTAAAACTGCAGTTGATCCAAGTAGTCATTAAGGGAAAGGAAAGAAGAAGAAACAAACACAAACAAACACACACACACACACACACACACACACACGCGCGCGCGCACACACACACACACACAATAAAAAATGGGCCCCTTTTTGCTAACACATATTCGGAGAGGGGAAAATAAGGATTTGTGACAAATGAAAATCTTTATTAAAATTAAAATTTAAAAAATCCCATACATGAAATATCAATCAATAAATGAATGCATACGTGCGTCCTATGTTTTCAAGTGTCTAATTCAATTTATGATACAGGCCAATCCAGTGGCGTAGCTATGGTAATCTGCGCCCGGGGACATGACACCAAGTCTGCGCCCCTTCTTGGACCGACATATTCTGGGGGCTCAATGAGCCCCCAAGAAAATTTTTAAATTGTACGGTTTATGTGGTTCATTTTCAAAGCATCTGGTATTTTTAATGAAATAGAAAACACACTAATAATTCTCTACACGATTGTTAACAATTTATTTGAAAAAAATATATACTCTACTAATTATACATGACTGGAATAGACATAGTCTACAACAAATTGATCCTCCTTGATTTGACTGTCGCAAACTCGTCAATGACGTTGTCAAAATTAATATTCTCAAGTGTTTCTCTTTCGATGCTAAGAAGTGCAAGATCACTTAGACGATCTTTGTCACATTGAAGCACGTAAATAAGACTACATAAACTTCAGTTTTCTGTAGGGACCGCTCACAGCTTGCAATTGAAACAGCAATTGTTAGAAGTATTATGCAATGGAATGCGCAGATTCGGAAATACGTCATCTCTATAAAACCAAGAAGATCCAAAGGAGTTTCCGGTAGAACTTAATTCCGTGTACTGAGCAGCATTTTGCTCCGATTTCTGTGCACAATTCGTGACCATTGACATCAATGTCGTAGAAATTTCCAAAATCTAAGCAATTTTGACGAAGTGTATCGACAGCGAGAAGAGTTTTGACGTCTAGTAAAAATCCACATTTGGTGTTTAGGTTTTTTTAGACGTAAAAACCGTATTGATATCTCCTGTTGGAGTCTATCAATTACGCTGTTCATAACACGTGCAATTTCTTCTTCTGCAGAAAGTCCTGCATCTCTTGCTAATTCTCCAGGTATCATCTTATGCCATCTAATCTTTCTGTCAACCTCGATTCCCAAAGTTGTGCATCTTGTTTTTCCATTGTCTACCGCAACCTGGCTCAAATTATTACAAATTTTGACAATTTCTTGCTCCAGCGATTCAAGATCAGATGCTGCTTCCTTGAAATTCATAGTAGGATCCTGCAACTGTTTCTGGACACGATCAATTTTCCCAAGTATGATGTTCCAGAAATGTAACAAAACTAGAAAGTTAAAGTTCAATATACCTGCCAGCAAAGTTTCTGCATCACTTCTGGTGTCAGGCGTCATAGTTGCATCTTCTGATAATTTTTTTAACAGCCCTACTAGTTCATCTAGTCCTTCATAAACAGCTTATGATCGTGCATTCCAGCGTGTTTCAGAATCCCTCTTCACTGTCATTGGCACAACTCTTTTTAATTCTTCCCAACGAGTTGTTGAACGAGAGAAAAACAAATATACTTTCAACTGTTCTGTGATTTCTAGCACATATTCGCTGATTAATGCCGGATATATGCCAAGTAATTACAGCAGCATTGTCATAACATTGTAACCGACAGTCGGCTAGAGGTATGTTATCAGCTTCCAGTTTCTCTACGACAACTCTTTCAAGGCTTGCTGCGTCTTTGGAATGTATCTGAACAAAACCTAAAAATGATACTTTGATTGTTACTTTTTTAGTTAGAAAAATCCACATCCACAAATCTGATGACTTGAGAATGCTGTTCCCGGTGTCCTAGATCGGGTGTGAGTCAAGTAAAATACCGTAGTACTTGTTTTTTGCTGATTTCACTCAACAGCTGATTCCTTACAGTGGATTAAGTAGGTGGATAAACTCATTTTGGATTTCCGGTGATAAATAAGATACAGAACCTGGATTTTCTCGGGGATGTTGAATGATTACAGAGAGAAAGTTTCCAACATTTTTATCCTCGCACCTTATGCAGATGTTCTTCATGGCCACGCAGTGCCAAATTTTGTGAAACTAGAAACTTAATACAGGTAAGTATTCTTTTCAAAATATCGCGCCGACGTTGTTTTTCCAATTGAATTTGAGCTTGTACTTGGACATCAATTCCAGTTTTATCAAATATGTTCTGCTCGGCTTCTTTCCACGTATTAAAAGCTCTGCGGTGGCCAAGACTGTTTTCATGAGACTGTAGTTTTTCTGACTTTCTCCGTTTGTTGCAACCATTTGCTAACTCAAATGAAGATTTTCAGTTTGAACTTGATGATGTAACCGATGGTCGTAGGCAGACGCGTCACTAGGGTTGGTGTCACCCGGGGTGGTAGCTCATGACTTAACGCATAGACCTCCTACGAGTCTTTCAGTGCCAAGTAACGAGAACACACAGCGTTTTACATTTTGGTGTCACCCTGGTGCGCTCTAGACCCCTCGCATTCCAACTTAAAGTTTTCGCGTTTAACGTATTTCATTGTATTTGGTTTTGTTTTTATTTTTGTTTTTATTGGTTTGCTTTTTCTAAGTGAAAAACAAATTGTTGTCTCTCTCTTTTTTTTTACATAAAATCGTACACAGTAACATTTTAGATTTTGGTGTCACACCCCTGATGGTGTCATCTGGGGCGGCCCACCCCACCGCATCCCCCTAGTGACGCCACTAGTCGTAGGTGGTCCTAATGTTTCCATTAGAACTTACAAAAGGCTTTGTAGACCTTGGTGGGCGCCCCATCACCCTTCCAGGTCAGTGAAGGAATTTCTTAGCGTTAGTAATTCATCATTTTTATTGTGACTTTAACGTTGGCTCGATCCCAAGCCCCTCAGCTTGTGAGGCGAGTGCACTATTGACTTCGCTATCAAGCTGCAGAAACACTAAAAAGCTTTATCAATTGGTGAATATAATAGCCACGAGTGATGTACTCCCAGCAACTCACAGTTTTTATTTTTTTTAAATTCCATCAGCAATCCTACATTGTGGATCTGTAATTTATTTATGAGTAGAATGGCGCCCTTAATGCTCAATTGGGGCGCCAAAATCATGCTTGCCAACTGGCTTGTAATGAAGATATTTTCGGAGCTTCAAAATTCAATCTTGCAAGCGTATTTTGGATACATAAGTTTACATCAAAATAAAATTAAATAATAATATTTAATACTCATTTTGGCGCCCCCTCACGTGGCGCCCAGGGACATATGTCCCCCCCCTGCCCCCCCCTCGCTACGCCACTGGGCCAATCCCTTGCGTCACTGAACTAAATCCGAGGCTATAGAAATTGTAATTGCACAAATTCAAAAATAAAATTGTATACAAAAAAAATAATTTAAAAAACTTAACAGAGAGCTAAGAATACTTTGTAGTTAAAGTGGAGAATGGAATGAGACAGATATGCTGTGACTCAACTAAACATAGAGAATAGAACGTAACAAGTGCAACGTCTTTAATGAGACAGCTTTTGCTAGAAAACCTTGAGCAGTTCAGATTTAACGTCAACGAATCACTAAACTTAATAAGACACTAAATATAGTGTGGTGTCACTAAATTTGAAAGATTAGAATAACATACAAGGTTTCAAATGTTATTCATCTTATTTTATTTACTTATTTATTTTTAGCTTGTGTGCTTTTGCATTAGCGCAGTGTTTGATAATTTATAACATTCGTGTAGAGTGGCCAAAGGGGTTGAGGTTGGCTCAAAACTAGAACTAGAAGTTGGTGGGCTGGTGGGTCTTTTTTAAGGGCGGGAAAAGAATGCAAGCTTATCCATGTTTTTAGAAGGATTAATTATGAACGAATGCTCCCATTTGTTAATCTCTTGATCACGACCATAAGTTCATTGGGGGATCGTTCATTATAACACGTCGATAACACGGGTTGCCTGTCCGCGGAGTGGTTATTATTAATTTTTTAAAATCACTGTAGGGCTAAACATGGGAGTTAACACCTTCTGCGTGGCGCACCGGTTGTCCCCGCGTGGAAGCCGCCAGACACCCTTCTGCTGGCGTGAACAAAAGAACTAGTTCACTACGTGTGCATTACCTCGGTTTAGAGCTGTCAACAGCCCCGGCACCGTTCGTTTGTCCGAAGTTGTCATCGTCTTCGATAACTCTGTTTCAGACGATCTGCCAAAGCTTTATGCCCCTACCGAAAGATTTCAGTGCCGTTTAAATTATGTGAGCTGCAAATATTTCACTTAATTGAAATATTCATTCCTCCGGGATGTACTAAAAAAAAACGTTACAAATTATATATTTCTGGATATGAAGACAATCGGTTCTTTCGATTCTCGGACAGTAAGTTGTTGCTTTCATTTTGAATTTTCTTTTAAATTAAGCATGTCTAAGTAGATAAGTGTGTTGCTCAACTCAAGCTTGAGATCTCTTCAGGGAGGCTTTCTTATTAAAAAAAAACACGTTTTTAAAATATTTGTTATTTCAGGACGGCGTCTATTCTTGTGCTTTCCAGCGCCCCCTCCCTCCCCCGGATTTGTACACTGGTACAAGAGCTTTTAAGAGTGTTTCACATCGGACACGTTTAATTTGTAACTTTTTTTCAAAATTTAAATTTAATATTCGGGGTTATTATCTATTTGTCGAGGCTGTTCTTTTTTGAGTCCATCATATATTATCAATGTTCCCAGGGTCCTAGAAAGATTAAACTTTTCTTTCTTTCTAAGAAGCGGCGTCTCGCGTGGCCCGTTGTAACTGATAAATCTATTGCCAGTCAAAACATTTCGAGTTTTTTTTTGTCAAAAGGAATGTTATTTATACCTTATAATGGAGTTTAATTTTTATTCAACTGTTTTAAAATCTTTATCAGTTATAACAGGAGAAAGACTTTACTCATATTGGAGTGAAACGAGGATGTTTCTTGTCTTATCTATGCAGAAGATAGTTGCGTCCACAGACCATGACAGATGATCTGTTTGGCAAGTGATGCAGCGCTCACAGGCCACGGCTTTGTGGGTTCCACGCATTACCCAGCCGCCTAACTACATGTAGTGTTAGGTACCCATTCGGAGCGGGGTGACTCAGGGACGCCCTACCCCGGGAACAAACCTTGCCTTCACACGGATTCGAACCCGTGACCATCGGTACGACAGTCCAGTGCGCTGCCACTCGACCACCGCGTCCACCGATGTTTGGTATGAACAAACGCGATATTTTTAAAAATACATAACAAGAAATGTAATGACCATTCGCAATGATTTGTACCAGGAGAATCTTATCATATTATTTTATCGTGGGCTAAGACAAGACCAGTTTACAACAACAATGACAATAGTTTTGTTTTATCTATCCAAAGATTAGTAAACATGTGTGCCATTCAACGAAGACACAGTAACAGAGATATAATTTATTATAACCGACAGCACGGTTCTTTTTTCTCTCCCGAAAGCGCGCCTGACTCACATTGAAGAGGAGTTCTTCAGGTCACAAATAAAGGAATTTTTTTTAGAACACATGCACATAGCCTTGACATAGTGGTATACGGTATAAGTGGGCATATGTGTTTATAATATCCCAGTTAATGAATTTGTCTCGCCGACAGCAATGGTATCAGCAAAATTACTCATAATTTCCTAATTTAAAATTATTATTATTCCTACTATTATTATTATTATTATTTAAAAAACGAAAACTAAATTTTAAATTAATGTCAGTATTTTGTAGCAGTTTGCAAGGAGCAGCATTTGGGGATGTTAAATATATTTTAAAGGTTTTTTTTATAATGGTTTATAAAAAATCCTTTTTTTAAACCATGAAACATAGAGAAGTAGCAAAAGGTATCGACAATAGCGAATTTAGGCTATAATTTATAAAGCCTTAGAAGATTTTATGTCCCTAAACTACTATTTTCAGCACGTTATCAACTATTTTAATATATTTTAACTGTGTTGATCATAGAGTATGTCCAAATAAATGTCTTTTAAGCGAAGTATGAAATCCTAACTCAAAGAAATATCTAAATCGCCAAGCTTTTAAGTCTCAAGTCCAGGTATGGAATATAATTATACTGTCAAAATCCCCTTTTAGCACTGATACTTATTGTAATTATTATTATTATTATTAAAGTCTTAATTTCAAAGAGTGGAGTTCTAGTGCTTCAGCACTCTTCAAAACATTCATTTACTTAAGAAGTCCAAAGTTCAAATAACACGATATCTATATTTCAAGTGTTTAACTCTGATCCTGTGTATTCAAGCGTAGCTTAAACATGTGGATCATCGAAGAGTGAACAACGTAAATTGTAAAGAATACACACTTGTGATACAGGTCATAAAGATTGGCTCAATCCACTCTCAGAAGCTACTGATTTCTTACCCTTTGGTACAGCTTGACTTATCTGTGTATATCTACAACATGAGGCCGACCTGGTACAGCTCGACTTATCTGTGTATAAAGTAGTATAAACAATATGACATCGACCTGGTACAGCTTGACTTATCTGTGTATCTACAACTTAAAGCAACCATTGGTACAGCTTGACTTATCTGTGTATCTACAACTTAAAGCAACCATTGGTACAGCTTGACT
Organism: Ampullaceana balthica; assembly: GCA_944989445.1. Classification (NCBI taxonomy): domain Eukaryota; kingdom Metazoa; phylum Mollusca; class Gastropoda; family Lymnaeidae; genus Ampullaceana; species Ampullaceana balthica. The sequence continues at coordinate 168,727 of CALYLW010000596.1, read as the reverse complement.
TATCTGTGTATATATCTACAACTTAAAGCAACCATTGGTACATCTTGACTAATCTGTGTATATATCTACAACTTAAAGCAACCATTGGTACAGCTTGACTAATCTGTGTATATATCTACAACTTAAAGCAAACATTGGTACAGCTTGACTAATCTGTGTATATATCTACAACTTAAAGCAACCATTTGTACAGCTTGACTAATCTGTGTATCTACAACTTAAAGCAACCATTGGTACAGCTTGACTAATCTGTGTATATATCTACAACTTAAAGCAACCATTGGTACAGCTTGACTAATCTGTGTATATATCTACAACTTAAAGCAACCATTGGTACAGCTTGACTTATCTGTGTATATATCTACAACTTAAAGCAACCATTGGTACAGCTTGACTTATCTGTGTATATCTACAACTTAAAGTAACCATTGGTACAGCTTGACTTATCTGTGTATCTACAACTTAAAGCAACCATTGGTACAGCTTGACTTATCTGTGTATATATCTACAACTTAAAGCAACCATTGGTACAGCTTGACTAATCTGTGTATATATCTACAACTTAAAGCAACCATTGGTACAGCTTGACTAATCTGTGTATATATCTACAACTTAAAGCAACCATTGGTACAGCTTGACTTATCTGTGTATATATCTACAACTTAAAGCAACCATTGGTACAGCTTGACTTATCTGTGTATATGTGTATCTACAACTTAAAGCAACCATTGGTACAGCTTGACTAATCTGTGTATATATCTACAACTTAAAGCAACCATTGGTACAGCTTGACTAATCTGTGTATACTGTGTATCTACAACTTAAAGCAACCATTGGTACAGCTTGACTTATCTGTGTATCTACAACTTAAAGCAACCATTGGTACAGCTTGACTAATCTGTGTATCCGCAACATGACACCGACCTTTATTACACCTCGACATATCTACGTGTACATGCAACATGACACAAATGGGATACCGTGGGCATGTTATGAATCCCTTTTTAAAAAACTTTATTACAATGTCTCAACGCTGAGACAATCTCCACGTTCCGGTACAATGTCTCGACACAGAGACCATCTCCCTTACTCCGGTACAATGTCTCTGTCATCTAGAATGATAATTATATCTGGGAATCATTAAAATATTACTTCAGTAGTGATGCTCTCTCATAATAAGTTGATTGTCACTCGAATTTGCAGCGACCCTTTCAGAATGCCTGTATGACGAGATCATTACGCCAGGAATTGTAGCGTCCTTCATTCTGTCCCGGGCTGATGGACGTTGTCAGGCTGTAAACTAGTGCTGCACAAACCTACATACATTTTAATTTGAATTGTTGAGAAATCTTTTTGTTGTTGATGATGTTATGGTGTCCGCTAAATTAAAACAACGACAATCTGATTGTCGCTTTCAGTAAAAAAATAAAAATAAAATAAAATAAAAATAATTAAAGCTGGGAGTTTAGAATAAGAGAATTCTTGGATTCATACACTTCTGAGTTTTTTGTCATTTTTAAGCCCACTGAGCCCTATTGGGCCCATCAAATTAATGCCAAGTCTCCTTCTTATAATAATATATTTGGTTAAACCCTTGGTAAAGTAAAATTTGAACAACGAAAGTCGTGTCAATTTTATTTGATCCCAGCCACGTCATCAAGGATGTCCAAAGTGGTCAGTGAAAAAAGGACCTGAGAGTTCATGAATTAACTAGAAATATGGATAAGGAATTATTTTAATATCTATTTTTATTAATTTTTTAAAGAATCAAATTCAAATTTGGAACATTATTTTTTCCCAAAATTAAACGACAATATTCAAATAGTGCGACTATGTTTAATTCAGACTAACGTGTGGTTATGTAATATAACAATAAAACAAACCCGTAAAAACAAAGTTTTTCACTATAAATCCCTTATATATGAGACATAACTAACAGTATTTTCTAACTCTTAACTCAACTTTGCTTCATAACCCTAGGGGGGGGGACTGAGCTCAGCATGACACGTAAAATGTAAACAAAAGCACGCGGTAATTCGATGGGTCGTGACAACTCAAACATTCACGTGGGAAAAAACAATAACAAACAGTGAATTTAAATTACATACCTCATATAGGGATAAACTAAAAATGCATTAATTTAATTACGGTACGTTCGATCGATCTGAAATTTTGATACGATTCATTGTTAGGTTAGACGGGTCCGTGTGCCAAATTTCAGTTCGATCGGATCATGGGAAGTGGGTCATTTTTGACTTCTGTTTTTCCGCCCGCCCAAGACAGACAGAGAGAGAGAGAGAGAGAGACGCCGGTGAAGTTAATATAAGGGATTTAAAAATCTGTTGTGCACTCCAGTGGCGTGGTGTGAGCGTGGCAGGGGAGGGCGGGGGCGAATGTTCTAGGTGCAAAAATTCAAGGGAGTGAAAAATTGAAAAGAAGAAAAAAATTAACCCGACGCCTTTCATGATTATCAGGATAAAGGGGCTGCTATCAGTTCACATCGCACAAGTAAGGGGGGGGGGTCATGCTCACTTTGACCCATGTGCTAGAAACCCCACTACACGCCACTGGTGCACTCAAATCATGATTGTGTAGCAAAGACTAGCAGCTATATAGAGATGATAACAAAAGGCCCGATAACCCTTGTTATGGCCACTGTTGATGGGTTTATGATATCGGTGATTACAAACTGACCCATTAACTGCAGGGAGATATGGGTGGGACAAACGTCTCGAACCAAGAGGGCGAATTATTGAGCTGGGCAGAGCAAAGTTACTGGACAAATTGCGAACAGATAAATGGAAATACAAGATATTTTTTTTTGAGTCAATGCTAAAATTTGTATTATTTTTAAAGTTATAGATAAACACATGTGTTGCGCATTCTCATAAATGCTAAATATTCTCGTAATTAACTTCTGTTGCTGACTAAATAAATATACGAGATTGTTATATGTTTAAAAACAAAACAAAAGACAATTTTATTTTAGTTGTTGTTCAAAGTTTTGTGTGTCCCAGTAGCAATTAATAACAACCAGTTGAGTCATTTCAAACATGTTTGGTAAATTGAATGCATAACTACTGACGGTTTAGTTTAATGTCTTGGCCAGAGTGGACCGTGTTGATTGGGTTGTCTGTCTATCTATGGTAAGAGTTTTTATATTTGATGAGATTGTCTTAGCCAGAGTTGATAGTGTTGATGAGATTGTCTTAGCCAGAGTTGATAGTATTGATGAGATTGTCTTAGCCAGAGTTGATAGTGTTGATGAGATTGTCTTGGCCAGAGTTGATAGTATTGATGATATTGTCTTAGCCAGAGTTGATAGTGTTGATGAGATTGTCTTAGCCAGAGTTGATAGTGTTGATGAGATTGTCTTAGCCAGAGTTGATAGTGTTGATGAGATTGTCTTAGCCAGAGTTGATAGTGTTGATGAGATTGTCTTGGCCAGAGTTGATAGTATTGATGATATTGTCTTAGCCAGAGTTGATAGTGTTGATGAGATTGTCTTAGCCAGAGTTGATAGTGTTGATGAGATTGTCTTAGCCAGAGTTGATGTGTTGATGAGATTGTCTTAGCCAGAGTTGATACTGTTGATGAGATTGTCTTGGCCAGAGTCGATAGCGTTGATGAGATTGTCTTAGCCAGAGTTGATAGCGTTGATGAGATTGTCTTAGCCAGAGTTGATAGTGTTGATGAGATTGTCTTAGCCAGAGTTGATAGTGTTGATGAGATTGTCGTGGCCAGAGTTGATAGTATTGATGATATTGTCTTAGCCAGAGTTGATAGTGTTAATAAGATTGTCTTAGCCAGGGTTGATAGTGTTGATGAGATTGTCTTAGCCAGAGTTGATAGTGTTGATGAGATTGTCTTAGCCAGAGTTGATAGTGTTGATGATATTGTCTTAGCCAGAGTTGATAGTGTTGATGAGATTGTCTTAGCCAGAGTTGATAGTGTTGATGAGATTGTCTTATTAGCCAGAGTTGATAGTATTGATTAGATTTCCTTTCCATTAACGAATTTACCTATTTTATTTTGAGAAAGATTAATATATTTGGACACGACACCATAACCAAGACGTTGAGGTAAGTAGCCTACTCTCCGAATGCTTGCACGTCCCAAATTAGCAACTTCCCCCTTGGCACACCTCTCCTAGTACATATCCATTAAATCAACTGTTTTCAGCTATAAACATGTCCATCTGTTTACCATTACATTATTGGCCCACCTATTTCATTGCTACATGTACAAAACAAGTTATCTTTTTACCATCACTGTCAATCTTTGATATACACCTCAATTGTTCATCTTGTCCCATCGTTATAGAACTCTATGAGAGTTACCTCTAGTTGCCAGATAATATGTTCAGAAAATATTAGAAAATGCAACTTGAACGTAAGTTTGAATCCATTTTCTAGGTGTCAGATTAACTTGTCCGATTAAAGCACATTCGTCACCCGAAATGATTTTGCACTTTTTAAAGGGATGAGTGATCCCTGTTTGAGAACCCCCAATCCACAGTTTTTTTTTAAAATACCGACGTTTGATGTTAGGAAGGTAGAAAAAACCCACCTTACTAGAACTGCCTATTGTTCCTATAAAGTTGCTTTTGAAAAAAAAAGCCATTAGCTGGGTCAAAGTTAAGTGGCAGAACGAGGCTGTGGACAGGGGGCGGTCAAAGCTTGTATTGACCAGTTGATAGCATGCAGACTGATATAATGTACTGAGTGATATAATGTACAGACTGATAAAATGTACAAACTGAAATAACTTTTTAGACTGATTTACCTGTACTGTAAGATTTCCTCATTTATTATTCTTCGTACCGGTACCTAGTTTGATACAAAGTCGTGTATATATTGTAGATTGGGGACGCGGTGGTCGAGTGGCAGCGCACTGGACTGTCGTACCGATGGTCACGGGTTCGAATCCGTGTGAAGGCAAGGGTTTGTTCCCGGGGCCTAGGGCGTCCCTGAGTCACCCCGCTCCGAATGGGTACCTAACACTACATGTATTTAGGCGGCTGGGTAATGCGTGGAACCCACAAAGCCGTGGCCTGTGAATGCTGCATCACTTGCCAACAGATCATCTGTCATGGTCTGTGGACGCAACTATCTTCTGCATAGAAGGAGCGTCTGTATAGATAAGATAAGATAGATTAAAAACCCATTAGTGTACAAAGTGATAAATGCATGAATATCATGATTCTCAATTTTATTTTCAGAAATTCTCTCAAGTTTACAAATCAAAGTGATCTTGAAGCAGAAGGATGAAAGAGAAGGATTCAGCTTAAGAAAGAGCTTCTCGACAATGCGATTTTCACGGTGCAGATAACTGTGTCGTAGCACAGACACACATTACCAGAACACGCGACACAGTGTAATCGTGTCATAGGAGCGATAACATCAGAAACGGTTTCATCAGTTGACGGTGGCACGGGAACACATGTAGTGGTGTTACCGGAACACATTTGACGGTTGCTATGGGAACACATGTAGTGGTGTTACCGGAACACATTTGACGGTTGCTATGGGAACACATGTAGTGGTGTTACCGGAACACATTTGACGGTTGCTATGGGAACACATGTAGTGGTGTTACCGGAACACATTTGACGGTTGCTATGGGAACACATGTAGTGGTGTCATGGGAAGAACACATTTGATGGTGGCACGGGAACACGTGAACTGATGTCGTCGGAACACACGATAATGGCACGGGAACACGCGTAGCGGTGTCACCTTATAACTTGTGACGATGTCCAACAACAGAGGTCAGCCATCCGTGCTTCTCCTTTTGCCATTCTCAAACAACAAATTCGGGACCCAATCAGACGACACCGAAAAGAACGAAATCCTTCCACGCAAATTCCCGATCCTCGCCGTCACCCGAACGAAAAAAGACGCGCGATCGAAGAGCGCTACCTCCCACGACGTCACTGCAACCCAGCATTCCCTGCGTCTAAGAAAACGATTTCTGAGGGCGTCTTCGGAAAGATTATCCCGCGGTCAAACGCTGGGGCCGGAGAACAAGCCTTTGAAATATCGAGCCAAATCTGAATACAGCATCAACGTCTCTCCTCGGGCTAAACCGGACACTGCAGGCGTCTACGTCAATGATATCAACGAACAAACCGTCAACAGGCACTTTGTGCAACTCGACAGTTTTCCAACGCCAAGACTTCACCTGCGCAGTCCCGGTCGACTAAGTCACAATAAAATCACGACCTTACACAAACCGGTGTTGCGTTCGGCGCATAGGCCTACACCACAGCTTAACTACGGACAGGAGAATTCGCAGGAAACAAGCTTAGATCTCCTGAGAGCGAACCCTAGTCCCGGAGAACGAGAACCGTGTAAATTCAGTGCCGCACCGACTCGAGCTGCAAGCCCCGACGAAGCTCCACAAAAGCCTACACGGTTGAAACTAAACGTGAATGAATTGCCTCGCAGTAAAACTCCCATCGCGGAGAACGACCCGGACAAATTGAACATCAATCACGTGATCGCTTTCTTGGAAACCAGTGGCCAGGATTTGGGGAACGGTGAAAGCCAACAAGAAAACCAGAGCGCGGAAATATCTGGTGCAAACACTCAAAAAACGTTTCCTAATAATGACAGTTCGGTGAATGAGTGGAATCACCGCGTTCAGAATGGCCAAAGAAATGTTTTGATCACCCCCGATTCTGTTAATCTAGTCAACAATGCGTCTCAGCACTCTCTACCCCACGGCAAGGTGCACAAAGTTACGCCTCATAGACACGCTCAAATCAGGCCAAAATCGTACGCCCCTGGTGCTGTAGAAAGAAAGGACTGCCAAGAAAACCCAAGAGAACGTTCAGGAAAAATCGGTGACAAGGAGTCGAGCCCGGACCAGTCCGATCAAGTTGAAAGAAGGTCCAAATCTCACTTGATGTCGTCAGCAAGTCCCCGCGACCACAAGCCGCGCAACGAAACACCCCGCAGGGGGAGAGTCGACAACAGGCCATTTAGACTTCATCGGTTCCTGACACAGGTCACCGGTGATCCCTCATGCGTACACAAGCAGGCCGGTGACGAACTAGACAGGGTTACGTTCTCAGCCACAGAGGGTTCGTTCAGTCCGATACTTCATTCAAGGTCCGAATCACACCCCACGAACCCTCTTACCGGCGAGGAAATGTCGAGGTTGAGTAACGTTGACTCGGACAAGACGTTTAACACGACTAGACTAGAAACTTTTCACTTTTTGTCTCGGTTCAACGTCAGCAAGCAGCCGATGCTGCGCCTTCCCGAGGTGGGTCGTCAAGGTACAGCCAGAGGGAGGGACAACATTATATGCTTGCCCACCGCGCACTTCGAACCAGACTCTGACGAGGAGGGCTTACCTCCGATGCCCATTAATTCGAACAAAACCGTTACCTCGACCGAGGATCACGAAAAGGTTAAACTATCGTCTCAAGATCGGATCTTAGCTTTGAAGACGACTGGAATCGGCAAAGATGAAGCAATCGGCCGGTCGAAAACATCGTTAAATTTAACAAATAACAGAATGACTCACTCGAGTTCCAAGCGGCCGTCGTCTGAGAAAACCCCCCAAACCGTACCCGCCCCATTACTCCAATCTCATTTTAGTGAACTTCACACAAATTTCCAAGGATCGAACCCACATGCTTCAAACGACATGACTTCTCTTCTGCCAGATAACGATTTTTACAGCGGCGACCCGCGGTGGACATGCAACGTCTCCATTTCTACGCAGCAGGTTCTGAGCTACGTCACTCCTTCTTCGTCTCAACTCCACAGAGATCACGAGACCGCATTTAGAAGCCAGCTCGGGCCAGCATCCCCGAAAGTGATCACTTCAGACACGAACAGTAGGGAACATTCGACGCTACTTTATCGCTTTGAGAAGATCGGCAACTTCAGGGAATTCCCACAGGAGCACATCAAATTAACGCTGCGTAAAGAACGGGACCGGACGAGCGGACTCACGTACATGACCGACATGCAAGGCTCCCTGGAGTCTTAAGCTTTGGATAGCTGCATAAAAACATCTTAAGACACTATTCAATGGTTAATCGGTTGTTAAATGTCTTAAAACGAATTGTTCATTAAGTACGTTTAAGAAATCAGTACCAATTAAATTAGTTAAATAAAATGTCTTTCAAAATTAATTATATGGATGAAGAGTGGTGTAACAACGACTTGGCATCGTGGCAGTTGCCAAGGACGCTGAGGGCTAATGCTTCAATGAATCACTTTATTCTGTATACTTTATTATTTTCAATATTTCTCAAGGGCGCAAAAACATGAATTAGCCAAGGGCGCGGAAAATCCAGTTACGCTTCTGGGGATGAAGGGGAAGGCCATGACAAATACCAAAGCATTCTAGTTTTTAAAAAAAGGAAAACGGAAAATAATTTTAGCGGATTGAAATCATTGAGAAATAAGTCGCTCTTCTGAAAACGCGCGGTCATTTAATCACTACAGTTATCGGGATTATTATTTTGTATTTAATCTTTTTCTTAAAATTAATAATAATAATATGCCTAGGATATGCATGTATTTAAAGTCACACTGTAGTTAAATATCCTTGCAAGCACCCAGCAGTAATTACTTACAAAACATAAATGTAGAAAAAGGAAAGATTAAAATTAAATACATCAAACAACACGAATTAATGTAATGCGTCAAACCAACCCGCTTAAAATGTTTATAAAACTCTCCAGGAGATCAAACATCAAGTTAACCCTCCACCCCCCCCCCAAACACAACACCTGAATCACATATACCAAATGGCACAATAAAAGTTGACTTAGTCTGAAACACTCGATAAATCTGACCAATACAATACATCGGTTTAGGTAAGCAACTCTACCCGGTAACTTAGCTTTTATTTGTCAGCGGTGCGGTACGAGAGAGCTGAGCATGAGATTATGTTTGCTGACGCTGTTGAACGCGTTTGTTTTAGGGAGATAAGGAAAATTGAATGTCACTGGAAGACATTTGATAGCACAAGAATTTAAATGACGGCCAAGGGAAACGTGGGGGAGGGGGGCTGGGTATACCCATCTCAGGGGCGTGGAAATGCTAAAATTTGTTTTTGTGGGGCGTCCCCGGCATCATTACGACAGTACAGGTAATGATTGGTATAATTTACGTTTCAGTACGTCACGTCACTGATAGAGACCCCCACTGAAAAAAAAATGATTTGGAATCTTTTTAAAATATGAGCTTTTGATATATAAACCTACTCGATTTCTTCCACATGTTAAATGATATTTCACCCCCTATAGCTCTGTGAAGTCTGTGTTATACATATCCCCAATCTTGACGGTAAGGGATTTTACCCCCTATAGCTCTGTTATACATATCCCCAATCTTGACGGGAAGAGATCTCTCCTCAAGTTCATTGCACCATGCCCCCAAGCGATTATTAAAATATTGATCCATCGATCTGTAGGGACATTTTTATGACACTGAACGGTGGGCTCCCTTTCTGAAAGGAGTAGTCGGCTCATTAAATCAAATAGTTACCTGTCTATTGATCACACGGGCACTTACTCTAAGAGCAACTTGGACACAGAGGCGTCAATGTCTTTACTGGAACTGCCCTCTCCCACATTTGGTAACAAGGTTACGGCATATGCAATTACTAAGTGAAGCCTTTCATAAAACAGAATGCATGTCTTATGAAATGATCAACAAATGAAAACAAAAATAATTCTCCAACCTAAGAGGAATGTAGCCCTATGAAATTAAAGACGCTAATCCGGTAAATAACTTGTGTTTGAAAAGTTAAAAAAAAAGAAGAACACGGCACACATCAATTTTTTTGATTGACATTTATTTGTTCATCTCTTTCGACAAAAAAGCTTTCAAAATATTTCAGGAAATAAAATAACATTATGGCGTTTTTCATGAGTCCTAACCGAAAACAACAGTACAGGTAATGGCTTTAATTGTTTTCCCACCCCCTCTCCACAATGCAACACCGACACGTATTGGGTAATGAGGATACACAGTTCTAATGACAGCAATTCCCTGTTGGGGATGCCAGGGGGTGACATTGAAAACAACACTAATGTTATAATATGGTACACTGACAGCTCAGCAAAACGATGGATGCAGATGGATACATGCGTGTCGTCGAGTCAATGGACAGCTGGCCAGAGTGTGACATTGACATTCAAGTCTGAGAGATGACCACACAAGTGTCCAGACTTGGTGGCCCCATTTGGGGGGGGTTGAGTTCCAATGTTCCCTCTAAGGTTCGTTGGTCCGTGCGCAAAGTTGCACACCCTCCATTTTTGTGTGCAATATTTTACCAAATTTGCTGCGCGTCAATTCTAAACTGCTGCACGGCATCGATTAGATATCTGCACGGCTGCGCAGCTTAAACTTAAAGGGAACATTGGTCAGTTCATGTTTCTCTCATTTACCCCACAGTGGAAAATAACCCGTATTGCAAGCAAATGAAGTCGTACGAACGGTGAAGTTTAAATGAGTGATTGGTAAATTCCATTACCTTGGTAATTATGTCTGACTATGCAATTAATGTTATTGAGCACTCCAAACAAGGAAAACAAGACAAAGTGGGGAAAAATAAATTGATACCCGAATGTGATCAAGTCCATGGATATTAATCCATCTACCAAATGGGAGTTGAGACCAAAAGAGTTATTTCTCTATGGCAGTCAGTGATGAAACATTAATTTGGTATTCTCATCAAATGACAAAAAAAAAGTAAAGTGTGTAATGAAGTAGTATATGTTAGTTAGTGTTTCGGCTCACTCCTTGAAAGACTACCAGCTTGAAGTAAATTCAACACATGCCCCATGCCTGCCTGTTAGTAACTAGCCACTGATCCAGATACGTCCTTGCTCACCAGTGTTAAAGGCTGCGGGGTAATCTAACAACTAAATTTAAGGTGACCAGCCGAAGCAGTCTGAAATATCGTCTAAAGATCGTATACCATATGAGACACAAGTCCATGTGAAGAGCAAATGAGAGAAACATTTCTAATGCCTTTTCGTCGGCTTCATTTGAAAAGTTAAAAATATGCACAAAGTCAAATCAATGAAATTAAGATCAAACAAATCAACTGTTTATACATATTATGTTGATAATAGAATTTACACATACAAAAAAATTCGAATGACTTATATTTACAAGTTGCTCCGCGTGTGTGACCTGACAAGCTGAGTTTAGCTTGTTAACAAAATGCCAGTTATAAAAAGACGAATTCAAGTAGCAAAGAGTTAAGTTGATAAAGAAAATTATGTATGGTTTACCCTTCACTGCTTGTTTAGAGTACATGTAGATACAATTTTTAAAAAAAAGGCATAGATGCCTAAATTCTAAAATTTAATATAAAAAGTTGGAATCTAAAACAATGTTTAATTATTGACAAAACACATTTAAATGTATAATACATGAAAATATTCCAAATATAAAGTTGGAAAACTTTATTTTGACACATTTTTTAGTTTTGAAAAATTGATCGATCTGAGATGTCAATAAAATACAAGCTTGTTAAAAGTGATATCCCAGGTAATATTTTGTATGGGGGTGTTGAAGAAAGAGTACTTACTGACCAATGAATTAAGTTTAAGATTCAATGTTTTATTTTGTATGTTAACATCCAAGAACAAATATTTCAAGAAAAAATGAAATCTAGACAGACAGGAGTAATCATAGACAGAGAGTTTGTGGCATGTTAAAATAATAGGATTGAGCACAGGAACTGTCATGGGGGTGGGGGATACTTGGTCTAGGTGACCCGTCAAAACGGCCCCAGACAAATTGCTAACATTAATTTCTCAACAAAAATTATAATTTTTTTTCTCTTCATTTTAAGCTTTTGTCAACTTTTTCACCCTTAAATAATATAGTAAAATTATATCTTGTGATGTTATTATATTGTTTCTTGTCAACAAACAGCCGCGATTGGTACCATTTCGAGTAAAGGCTATTAAATTCACTATTGTGATGTCATTATTATTGTTTATTATTAGCAAAACCTGACACTGAATAGGTGAGTAAAAATACGAATTTAATATTTGATTGGACATTTTACTTTTAGTCCATCTAATAGTCCGGGGCCGTTACGTCTGGGCCGTTTTGTCGGTGAACCCTTGGTCTAATAAATTTGAAAAAAGTCTTGATATTTTGGTGGTAGTGAATAAAAGACACCAGAATAGTAGTGTAGTGCACTAAACTCTACAATGATGAGGCGGGGTTTCTTCGTCAAGTGTTTGTTGTAGCCACAGAGCCTGCAGCTCTCATTAGCTCATTGAATTTACTGTCTAACATTTAAGCCATGCAAAGTGATGTCAATAACAATATTCTTGGACTTTCATGATTGGTTTACGGTGATGATGAATTATTTCAACTGTCTTGATTTTCTAGGACTGTGTTAGTTGTTCAAATGTCTAATGATTATAATTATCATGAGATTGATCATATTCACATTAAAACAAAGCAAAAACATAAGTGGAAAAAATATGACTTAAAAACATTTGACTAATTTTTAAATTATAAATTCATGGGGGAAAAAAAAAGCAATAACAATAACAGCAAAAGTGATTTGCTCCAAATCAAGTTTATAAGAAATGTAACATTATAAATTTAAATATACAAAATCACTTACACAAAGTGTTCTATCTTAATTAGTCTCTTGCTCAAGGTTTAAACGCAAATAAACTATTTACTAATTAAAAGAACACCGACTATAATTCATCCTTGTACATGTACATCTATTGAGTTGAGAGAAATAATTGGAGACTCCAGATATGTCAATGTGACAAATGATAAGATAGTGAAACTTGACAAAGTCAATGCTAAAACAGTGGTCATGATTCAGTGTTGTACACACAAACCGGATGTCCTGTAAGAGTGAGACTCACGGTACAAAATGTGAAATGATTAGTGAGACACTAGGACATTGGTTTGACTGCGAATACAAGTTTTTAACAAGTTTTTTTTAAATACAAGTTTCTGCACTGTATGAGTTTAGTCCTTGATTAGAAAAACCTTGATGGTGTACATTTACTTAACACATAATCATCAAAGAACTGGCTCTTGTCGACTTCTTTTTATCATTAGTTGTGGACCGCACGCCTTCCACCTAGAGTTATATTGACATCAAGTGATACATGAATATGAACTCTACACGGCATGAACGACCTTGAACACTGACCTAGATGTTTTAAACGAAATGTGCTCCTAAATTTAACTCGAGAATTTCAGAGTTAAAAAATGGATAAAATGCTGGTCCCGATAAAATGTAAACATTTAGTGAAACTTGATGGCATATTCCAATAGTATTGAGTCAGTGACTGGATGATTGGACTGGCTTGGGGACGTTTGATTTTTATGTCCCAAAATCTATTTTATATCCGTACTTTGCACTCATAAACTAAACACAAGTACAGTGTTAAATACCCATGGTCATAATTAAATGCTGTTTAAAAATTCAAGAAAAATTCTAAATGAAAAGAATGAACAATCAAGTCACTTGACTAAACTAACTAAGGTGCATACACATTTTATTCACTTTACTATCAATGGTTCTCATGTTGACGGGGTTTACATGACAACTAGTATTTGAAAAGTTGCCTGGAGGAAAAAACAAAACCCTCCATATTTCTGAAGGAGGTTGTTGATGGTTATAGCAATGTGAATTCTGGTTAAAACAATGGCAGCTCATGATGCTTCTGGTCAGGTTAAAATGGTAAACGGTAAACACAATCTTGCAAAAAATATTTGTTAGGACAAGAAACATTCAAAAATATCAAACAGACCAGACAGAAAGTTGATTAAGTAACATTTTTCAAGGGACTGACATTGTCGTGAGAAATGGTAAACTGACCAGACAAGTGACCAGGTACGTCAGTCAAAAACTGGCCATATGAGAAAAATGAATAACAATTATGGAATGAAATTCACCTGTTTGATAAGAAACTGAATATTTCAGAAGTTGAAACGACAAACATTTAAATAGTCACCTTGGTCACAGGATCAAAATACATTGCTCACGCGCCCAAACCCAGAAAAACCACACCATATAGTTTTTAAATTTGTTGACATAAAACATAAATAAATAAACTAGTTCAGGCAAACATTGTCATATAAAAACAATCGAGAAGACAAGGTACATCATGTTCATACAACATGGGAAAGAAACTGGGTCACGTTTAACTCATATTGGTCGGGGTGCCATTACACATAAACGACAAAGACCTTTACATTGGTCATGGCTACTGGAGGAGCTTGGCTGGCTGAATGATCAAGAGGTCACAACATGAAGAAGAAATAATCTTAAGTTTCACTGGCGAGTACATTTATTATTTTTGTTTACAGAAGAGCCACTCACATGGACATGCTACCTGGTCTGCACTGAACCATCACGTAGTGCTACATTCAAGAACCAAAATGTTCATTTAGTGAAGGTGCCAGTTTTAACTTCCAACCATCAAATACTACCATCTATTTACCTCTAGCCTGGGAGCCTGTTATATCTATCAACTATAAGACAGCCTAAATAAAACTGGTACTAGTGATTCTTTTATACATGAGTTCCTGACTTTAGGCATTTACCACAATCTAACAGGCCCCAGGTAAAAAAAAACAACAACCCAAAACAAATCCTTATTACTAATGACTCTCCCTTTGGATATCAACAATTCACATTAACATTTTCAACTAGTTGGAAACTTCTTCTTCTTCTTCTTTGTTCTCAATTTTGAGTTGAGTTTTGCGTGCCGACGAGTTTTGCGCCAATTGGCCCGTGGTCTCCGACTTCAGCCTGCTGTTTTATCTGGATGTGCTTCCATAGCCTTTGGTCAGCCAAGACCATCTGCAAGGCAGCAGTTGATTTCGGCAAGTGATGCAGCGTTCACAGGCCTCGGCTATAAGGGTTCCACGCATTACCCAGCCGCCTTTTATTTCCCTAACTAGTGTTAGGTACCCACTCGAAGCTGGGTGGACTCGGGGACTTCCTAGGCCCTGGGAACAAATCCTTGGCTTGCCATGGATTCGAACCCGTGACCATCGGTACGCCAGTCGAGCGCGCTGCCACTTCGACCACCGTATCCCCTAGTTGGAAACTAAAAATACACATTTAAACACCCTCCCCCCGCCCCCCATATGCAATTTGGAAACAGTAGTCTGTTCTGAAACTAATTCCAAAGCCTTAAGATCACATTAAATACCAAGGCTCCTTACAATGAGTTTCTCTTTCATCAATCCATGCGCCATTGTTATGTACAAATCAAAGTGTCTAGCACCAATAAAACAAGCATGGCCCCACGTCCCGACTGTTATGTACATTTTCACGTTTAAAAAAAATTGTCATGATAAAATGAACGTCCATCCATCATATGCTTTAAAACTATATAAAACATCTTATTTCAATGAATGATAAAAAGTAAAACACTGAACTCTACTTTCACTGAATGTTGTTCAAACATTTTTTTATCACACTTATTTAAGAAAAGTTTAAACAAGAAACGGTCATTGTTTGGTCATGGGTTATTTTCTTTAGGTTCAGAGGAGTTCTTCTAGCAACGGTCTAAAGATTCTTTGGTCTAGAGCTGTCTCTGTAGTTTTGGTCTAATAAATTGATTAAGGTCGGTGTCTATCTTCATTCAGTGTGTCCAATGCCTAAAGGGTTTTTAAAAAAAACAAAACAATTCCATACAGGGAGGTCAAATAGTTTCATACGGTACATTCTAATTATAGAATGGCCAAGCATCTAATGAAAACAGTCAATCTGTATAAACTGGCCAGCCAGCACGATGCAGGAATACTTAGTTCTCTGTAAAATCATTCTTTCTGCGCCCCCCACTGTAGAAAAGCTAAAATATATCTCTTCAGTGCTCCTATGTATAGCTTTTCAGTAGGGCTGCGGAAAGTAACGATTAATTAATTGATCAATCAATAGAAATTTTAATCTATTAAAATTAATTTGATTGATTAAAATTTAAGAAAATATTTCAATTTTTTTTTCAATTTATTAATAATTTATATTTTTTGTTACTTATATAATTAAACTAGCTCTCTACGTTTTTTAAAAAGTTATAGAAAAATCGCTTACGTCAGTGCTACAGTTTGAATTTACAACATTTTAGTGTGAACTCTATAGTTAAGTCATGGATTCTTAAAAATCAGATACAAATTGTTGGATCTATATATGCCTTATAATTAATCGATTAAATTTTTTCCGCTTAAATGTACGAGAAAATTTTAATCAATACCAGCCCTGCTTTTCAGTACCCCTGTGCACTTGTGTTTAGCTCATAACGAGTTCAAATGCTGACGTCTATACCGAGTTGTCAAAAATTATCCACAAAATTTGACAACTGAGCTCAAGTGGTTACTTTATCACAAATGTCTGCTGTAATATCAGTCAGTAGATTTGGTTCATCTACTTCAGCCAAAAGAAAGTCATAATAAATTAGAAGAGTGGTCTGAATGACCTTTAGAGGCAAGCATAACAAATAATTGTAACGGAGAATGGTGAAACCAGTGGGGTACAGTAAAACCATTCGGGACGAGCTGATTGGTTAAAACGGACAAAACAAAAAGATGGAACCATCTCAACGACAAGACAAGAAAAAGAGACCATCTCAATAAATAGCAACCCTTGGGGGGAAAAAAAGCCACAACTGTGGACCAATGGAGACGGATCCAATCAATGGATGATTTACCTCACAAAGGTCTATGCTACAGCGGATACAAATAAATCTTCCCTATAGATGTCAGTGAGTCAGTGATGTTGACAAGATATCAAAACACGTTATTGATACGTAAAGTCATGTTAATCAGGGTCCACTTGCCCCTGATGTGGGACTTACATGCAATTTATTTACATTTAAAGCTGTATAATGATGTAAAACAAAAAATCTAAATGTCACATTTAAAAAAATTAAAATAAATAAGCTACAGATTTATCTACTCAGTAACAGTGATGCACAAGTTGGTGATATAAATTATCTTAAAAGTAACTACCAGGCAAACAATTTTTTTTAATGAAAATGTCATGTTGGGAATTTGGTTGTGCAGTTTTCTTTCCTTCAGTAATGAACGCCTTGGTAATCCATTGTGCTGACGCCCCGAGAAGACGATACGTACTTCTGACTGAGGTCTTCATGGGGCACCACACCATGCTTTTTGGGATCCTCTCTGTAGCCCGGGGAAGGCATGTAGGCCTCTGACGGCCGGGCAGGGTGATTGTTTTCCCTGTAATAGTTGACCCCTCCGTGATTGGCTGGGTAGATGTTAACTCTGTGACCTGAGGGGACAAATAAAAACAATTCGAGTTTATTGAGGTTGAAAGCATTAAAATTTATTTATGTAGCGATATTATATTTAAAATTGATATACACCATAGGATCGGCCATAAATAGCTTTTTTGTGTACTTCGGGATAATTCTTTAGTACCTAAGATTAGTATTACTCAGGAGATCCTCACATTCAAGGGGGTTAAAGTTAATGATAATTGGTAGGGGAGATAACAGGAATAACTAGCCAGAAACTTGTACAATTTATAAATTGTGACATCTAAGTTTAAAAATAAAATAAATAAATATAAGTAAATTGAAAGTAATTATGCTTAAAAATACCTTATCATATGCTTAAAAATGATTAAATTAGATAAATTTAAATAATAGATTTATAAAACAGTTTAGTACATTATGTTCTTATGGATTAAACCAAATTCACAATTTTACGAAACAGTGGAATCTTTTTTCCAGTTGCGGTTTTCATTTTAATGGTAACGTTTGGTACTTCTTTATTTTTTTTTACATATATCCTGTGTTTTTGTTAGTAATTGTGCCCATCTTTCTTTATGATTTTAAAATCTTTACTTAATTATTTTTCAGGGATATTTGTATGTATTTTAAAATGTAAATTTAATTTCAATACTTGTGTAGGTTATTTGTACTGATGGATGTATTAGCTGAAACTTCTACTTGTGTATTAGTCTATTAATAAAGCTTTAATTTATTGTTTCGATCACACAGTTTGTGTATCTTGAATTTTGCAGAATCCTATACACAAATAATAAGCAAGCATTTCAAATTTTTGTCTCAGTACATTTTTGTATCTACCCTTGTTTAAGTGTAGTTTGTAATGGCATCAATGAACATATGCCGACATAATTTCTACATTTGAGACATGCGCCCCAAACATGCTTATATGCACAATCTCACAACATTTAACACAAAAAGAAATAATTAGGGGAAATCACATTGAGCAGCATGCTAATATGAAAAAATGTTAAGTTCAACAAACAAGCTCAATGGCCCTGGTGCTAACTAACACAAACGAAATTCAAATGCGATAACCATTTTTTTTTAAACAAGACAGAAGTGCATTTTCAAAATACGATTATAAGAGCTGGGAAAAGCTGTGTGGACAATTCAAATTAAAGTCTGGAACTTAATCATAAGCTGGCCCATGTTGACAAAAAAAAACGAGGTATAAATCTTCCTTTGCAGAATGCTTTTTAGAAATGTTAAATTATTTCTCATTTTTAGTGCCTCCCTTGATAGAAAGGATGTTTAAAAACGTTTTCATAATATTTTGTGTTGAAATTATTAGCTCTGATCAGACTGTACCCAATTAACTGAATTTAGGACATCAGAAAAAAACAAAAAATCCCTTCTCAGAATGTCAGAGAATACAAAAATAATTTTTTTTTAGCCCATGTTATTTGTGTGTAGTGTTCCCTTCCTCAGCATTCCCTGCAATAATGAAGGCAGCATTCTCTAGTCACATTCCAATATTTCTACAATGATCAACAGATTCATGCACTGATTAATTATTAGTTCAATTTTGTCAAATTATATTTTAGCTGTATTGGAGCCAGGAGGAAATAGACATTTTTTTCCATGTAGAGGTTTCCCCCCACTTAAACTAAACATTGGTAATTTAAAAAAAATTATTTTAAGTAGTTGGAAGCAGGGAGTGCAAGAGGAATAGAGCAGACAATGGTTTTACATTGTGTTATTACTTTAAAAAAAATTCTTTATATGTAATAAGAAAAATAAAATTTGTAAGTTTAATGCAATGGTATGCAACAAAATGACATATTAGGGGGATAATATTCTGTTGCTTAAAGCATCCTGTTTGTTTTGAGATCTATTTTAAAAAAAAATTCTCTATACATGTATTCACATTTTATTTATAGGATTAAACATTTTTTTACTTGCGACTGAAGTATAAGACTGAAGTATTTTATTTTAAGTACATTTTTACTAAGGAACTGGATATTTATATACTTTAGATATGATGAGATTTAAAAATGTAATCTACTTATGGTCTGATGTAATTTATAATTAGGAGTCCTGTCATTTATACTACATGCCATTAGATCTGATGGCATTCATATTAAAAGCTAACAAAGGAACAGTGAGATTTAATGTTGCAGGCTGTAAAAAGACTTCAGACCAAAGGAACTGTAAGGTGAATATTGAGTGTTTGTGAGTTTGGAGAGAGGGGGTGGGCAAGCATGGAGTGAGGAAAGCAACTGTTAAAGAATCAATAAATGTTTGGCATGGAAAAAAAACAACAAACAAGATACATTGTTTAACATTGGGAAGAAGTGCACATCTGAACTAAGACTTTTCCCTACCTTAAGGAGGACAAAAGAATAAGATGAATGGGCCCATCAATGGTCTGTAAATTTTCCAACAACAATATTAAACAAAATCAAGTAAATAAAGCAAAGTAAAATAATAGTTCAACAGAGCCAACTGGAACAAAACGATGCAGAAGCAAAAATACCATTGGGTAATAGGAGGTGGGAACACTGCAGCAGAAGAAGATTTCCTCAAGCATATTACATCTCAATATAATACTGTGTAGATTAAATACAAGTGAACATTAATTTATGTTTTTAATTTTTGGGACGATAACAAGAAATTTCTATGAATGATTATATCATTCAATTGTAATGAAGGCTGAAATAGATTGATAGTAAACAACAACAACAAAAAAAAAGTAGAAGAAATGTTAAAGTCTCTAAGAGAACATACGTCCGAATCTATTATTAAAAAAAAATTAATGTATTCACAAACATACGTCAGCATGGACCAGCTATCCTTATGACTGGATGAAGCTATCAATGATGATATCAAAAGATTCTCATGTTTTCTACTGCTTAGTTTATGAGATTTGGACATACTCGTACAATGTCCGATGTAACTATCTATTTGCTAATGTTGTATACTTTGATAGCTTATATAGTAAATAAATATGCTTGCTGTCTTTGTTTCGCGTTGTATGCCACTCAACCCAGACTAACACGGAATGCTAATCTTATTGCTTATCTTTTTTTTCAGAACTTTCACTTTGGCTTCCAAGAATTGTACATAATGGTTATATGGCATGTGCTTGTCATTTTGTCTTTTATCTGGCCCTCTAGGAAATTTTTTTGGTGATTCCTGATCAAATCACAGAATATCTTCACATGCTAAGTGAATATGGCCATAAAGATTTCACTATACGGTAGAGGCCTGGTATTAAAGAAGGTTCCCATCTAAATCTTTTAAAATAGTGTTTATTTGATCACGGGAAGTGGGTCATTTTCGACTTTTGTTTTCCGCCCGCCCGCCCAGCCCATGAGATGATGAGACGGCCGCGAAGTTAATATAAGGGATTTAAAAAAGGCATCAGTCGCCCAGATGAAGTTCATGAAATATCTAATTGTGAACTTTTTCCTTTAAGAGAAATCAACTGGATAGACTAGAAATATGAAAGGGGCAGGTTCCTTAAAATGTACTTTCCAAAGTATGGAGTGGATTTCAACTTCCGATTACTATTAAGTCTTATGCACCCCGGGGTTATAAGAAAATCAAAGTAAAAAACTTTAGCTATTTATGAGAACCAAACTGCTAGAAGAAACTAGGGTTGCCATATAGCAGCAGCTCAAATCAGGTGTACTGGACCCTAGATCCTAACATCCTTGCTTTAATCACTGCCAACACATTATCCTGGTATGTATCCCTGCAGGTTACCTGGGCCCCTGTCAAGGCCAAGGAACCATTGAACCTCAGCCAGAGCAGGGGAGACAGAAAAACTTAAGTGAATTTAAATTTAAAAAAAAATGCAGTGATTCAAAGGAAACTAACAAGATAATAGGAGCAATATGAAATAAACCAGAGATTAAAAAGAACAATGAACTGATTTATACAAACAGTTTTAATAAAAACACAATGAAAACTACAAACTGTTTACTTTTAAACATGAGGTGGTGGACAGAAATTAAAGAAATCCACAAGTGAGGGCTGGTTGATAGAGAAAACCAATGATTAAAGCAGATACAACAATCCTTTGACCAAGAATTCTACATGTTTTATATAAACAGATGTATACAAACACTGCAGAGTGGAAATCCCACATGTAAAAAGCACATTTAAACAACAATAAATAAATAAAAAAATATCAAGAACACTGAACTGGGATGGACTCAACTAAGCTAGCTTCTACTTTTAGAATAAACAGGGCAATTTTCACAGTTATTTTATCCTTAGCTTCTGGTGCTAGCATAATTAGGGCAGTTTTCATTAAACCCTAGTGAGAAATTTAATTGGGAAGCACAAGTAAAATCTTTATCTTGGTTTAAGGCTGATCCCTTAGTTAAGTCAAACAAAAATAGAAAAGGGAGGTTGGAAAAAGTTTAGGACAATATTTAAGACAATATAACCACATATACAATTAAACCGTGAAAAGGCCTAGATAATGTGTTGCAAAATAGTATTTTGAATTTTTAGGGCCTTAAAAATTCTTTTGAGCTTGAACTGGTTACAAGAACATTTTGTGGTATGTTTTAGGCACAAGAAGTAAATACATGCTCTGCAACACTGAAAAATATTACCAAAGACTATTTCAAACAAAGAAATTTCTGGTACTTTAGCACTGGAAGGTTAGACTAGACTAAGATGATGTCAGCTGGTTCAGGATTAATAATACTTATAATTATATAGCAATGATAAAACATTTGTATGCTTATATCTAAACAGTAACATTAAGCTGAACCAATGAAAGAACAAAATATTTATACAAAAAAGCAACACAATATCTAGACCTCATTTATGTCATAAATTACACAATATATAATTGTAACATAAAAATTCTTAAAAATTGATCAGATTTGTAAAAGCATAAGTCATTTTTGTTCATCCTCCTATTTCTGTATCATAAAATAAGTTTTCAACAAGATCTGTATTTATTTGAAATTTAATCCTTGAAAGTTTTACTAACAGAGACAAAAAAAAGAGAAAGGCAATAACAATTTTTAATGGACGGTCGGATATTAAGAATACTATAAATCATTTTTTTTTACAATAATCATATGACGATGAGCACTTAAAATCTGGACCATTTGGGGTGTTCTATTGATGGGAAACTAAAACACACAAAATAAATCAAAACCTTATCAGACTGTTTTAATCACAGTTAGACATAAAACCATGTCTGTTTTCAACCTGTTACTTGCAACTGTTATTTAACTATCAAGGATTTTGTTAACTTTAGATAATTTATTCAGTAAATTAAGGACATCCTTTGTACAAGAACTTCTGATTGCTACTATGAAATCTTTGATAAAAATGTCTGTAATAAATCTATACATTGCCACTAAAGCACACAGGAAACCTGGTGGATTTCAGAAGATAACATACACGTCAAACAACAAAAATGGCAGCATGCAGACGCTAGCTCTGAAAAAAAAACACCTGGCCATTAACAAATGTAGCAACCGAGCATCTGACAAACAAGTGACAACACTGGTAACTAGAACAAAGAGATTCTACACAGTCAAAGAAGTACAATAAGATCCAACTGGGGGGGCCACAGAGCCAAGTGGCGGGGCTCGGCCAATGCGAGAACTTACCCAGGTAGTCGAGTTGGTTAAGGGTCATATCCCAAATATGATTCTTCTTGCCTGGAATGTTTAAGGAAGCAGTTAAAAAAAACCCAAAACTTTCAACTGCAATAACACCAGATACTACAACAGTTAACACTGTAAAGATCTAATGGGGACAAAGATGCTTTATTTGTTAGGAACTCTCTAGGTTCCAAATTGTTTTAAAGTAGAAAGTCCGTTTATGTTTCACATGAAAATAAAAAAAAAGAGGGAAATTGTGTAGAATAGAAAGAGATCTGAAATCAATAGATTAGAAGTACTCAGTATTTGATAAACCCTGAATGCATTTATTGATCACAAAGACAGCCATGGAACAACAATTTTAAATACCCTGGAACATACATCACTGTGAGTTGCAGTGAGCAGAAGAAAGTACAAGGCTTTAATTAAAAACAGATTTGAAGAAGAAAATTTTAAAAAATAAAATAAAATAAATAATAATAAAAAAATACACCCCCCTCCCCCGAATCACTAGAAAATCAAAGAAGTGCAAAAAATAAATAAACATGGTGATCTTTTAGAAATAAAATATAAAACATAATAAAAAGTTGTTTCCCAAGATTGTTTAAAAGTTATTGTGGGAACCATTCCAGTATTAGACCCCCAAATATAATATTTTTATAAAATAATAGAATGGAATATTTTGACTAAGGTTGTTAAAACAGCTTGTTTTTGAGGATCGGTTAGCCGTTGAAAAAAACGACTGGTTAACCGTACGTAAGTCCCTATATGCCTTATGTTTTGAGAAGAAACGAGAGAATGTTTTTGCCTCGCGTCGTCTGATGGTGGCATCAAAGCCGCTTCCCCCCAGCTTGAGTTCAGCTCTCTTTCGCAATGCCCTTAATTCAGCGAATAAAAAAAAATTGCAAAGAATTAAGTAAACAGTGATGGTTTATAGTAAATTTTTGAAAAAAAAATCAAGACTCGTGATTAACCGTTCTAAATAAGAGAACCGGTTAAACCGTTCGTTAAAGTTAGCGAGGTATTTTTCATAAGTTTAAAAAAACCCACGCCTCGCCTCGTCCATTGGGACGTCGTGTGACTCTCTTGTGTCTTGTGTGTGATGCCGGTCAACTCGCAAATTAAAAAATAATAATAAAAAAATTATAAAGCTTACGGAGTAAACAGTGATAAAATGGAATTTATTTAAATACCATATTATTTTTCAATTGTCAACTCGTCAGAATTATTGAATTTTGTGGCGCACACGACGCCCATTTGTCCCGTTCCAATAGGGTTTGAGCTACACTCGTGGTACTCCCTTTCCAAGGCATAACAATTACATTTTTAAAAAGCAAATATCAGTTTTGATATTAATGTGGTAAGCTTACGTCAAATGCCGCTGACTTGCAGGAAAACTGTCACTAAATGACCCAACTCGAATTTGAGGACCGATTAATCGCCGGGTATATTTGCTACTTCTATCAAATGACTCTCGTAGGTACTTTACTAAGCGGATCGCGCTGATCAATTTTTGGATGCTGGAAACAGACTATGAACCGGTGACCAGAGAATGCCGTTAGGTCACAGGGTCATATGGTTTTATAACTTTCTTTGTTTTTATAAGAAACAGACTATAATTAATATAAATAGAAACATTCGCGGCCTTGACTGTTGTTCACATCAAACACGCACTGTGTGTTAGCACTAGTACAGTGCCTCGACAACTAAGCAAATTAAAAAAAACATTCTTTAGCCCCGTAGGCAAATTAAACTAATAGTGATGACGTGTATATTATTTATATACGGGAATATGGAGAAAGCGATTTGATGTCACCGTCGCTCGCATAAGTCTCGTATGCTGCCCTACATCTTAACCGTAAAGTTGCGGTTAACCGATCCTGATTAAATGGGACCGGTCCTGATCTGAGGACCGGTTAACCGGCTTAACCATTAACAACCATATTTTTGACCTTATAATGATTATATTCCTAAAATTAAAAAAATATATTCTGACAAGTTATTTGAAAACTATAAATAAATAAGTTTTAAAGACAATTTTATGTATAGAAAGAATTTAAAAGTATTTTGTGTTATTAGTATCAAGACAATGTTTTTTTTAAAAGGAAAATAATGAATAATGCAAATAAAAATAAATGTTACGGTTAGTAATTCCTAACATCTGTTGTCTATTTTTTGTGCCACAAGACAATTTGCTTTCTATCGTAATTATGAAATGATACAAGGTAAATGGCTTTTATAAAATAGTTATTTAATTTAATAAACCCATGATGGCAATAAGGCCTTTAAAATAATTTAAATTCCACTTTTCTAGACACAATTTTAATTTAAGGTGTGTTTTAATAGATTCCATTATGGAAACGAGATATCCCCCTCTAGTGCTTTGA
Source organism: Ampullaceana balthica (assembly GCA_944989445.1). Lineage (NCBI taxonomy): Eukaryota > Metazoa > Mollusca > Gastropoda > Lymnaeidae > Ampullaceana > Ampullaceana balthica. The sequence continues at coordinate 143,465 of CALYLW010000596.1, read as the reverse complement.
AATTTTAAGTAAATAGCTTGAGTAAACCCGAAGCAAGCAAAGGATAACTATAAATAAAACATAAAATAAGCCTGAGGAATGACAATCACTACATGGGAAAAAGAAATCCAACAACATTTTAAGTAAAAGAACATAACTCAAATTACAATGAGCTGAAAAGAATACTGCAAAAACCCCAAAACTTCTATAAATGTCCATGCTGTAATGAAATAAGGTCACACACATAAATGATAGAATATGTGTACAGATGCTAATAGATGATATACCTATGCAGTTCTGGCCTGTGCTTACTCCTGTCATAGGTAGCATGGGGATAGGAGGAAAATTCAAAGTCAACTAATTATAGCTTGCATATGAGATGTTCACAGTAGAAAGTTGTTTTTGTGTGTGCTTTGTTTAACATAACACTTCATAATTTCACATTGAAAGTTTTACAAATTATTAAAAAAAAGGATTTAGCATGTAAATTACACTATTTTCCCCCCAATACATTTGAGTAAAATTAAATGGGGAAAATGTTCAAATCTTAAGAATTGTTCAAATCTTAAGAATAGTAAACTTTACATGCCTGTTAAAGATATTTTTTATATACATGATATATTTGCGAATAATCATATAAATCTATAATAGCTACAGAATGGATGAGCGGTTATTTTATAATGAATTACGTTTAAACTTTTAATAGTAAATACTAAGAACATTTTTTAAATGTTGGGCAGCAGAGAAATAAAACATAGTATTGACTGACAGGTACGTATTTATTTATTTGCCTATTGGGTTATATAAGTTTGTTTGTTAGTTATTATATGGGGGGGATGAAATGAATCATCTTTGAAATGACAACTAATTTGAACGCAAAACTGAAAGTAAAAAAAAACAAGAAATTATTAAAATATCAAGAACAAATACATTTTGCTCATATTGAGTTTTTAATAATTTTTTCAGTCCTGTGTTTCCTTAAATATTTTCTTGGATGTTGTTTGCATTTGTCTGAAACTCTTTGACCTGAAAAAAATGATCTCATTACTTATTGCCCTTTGGTATGTCATCAGTGGTAGACTGGACATAAACAGCTGCCTCCTTTCAACTAGTATTGAATTAACTAACTACTTAGACTATTGTTTTTGGTGGGAATATTTCTGTACGAAATTGAGTGAAAGTTTAATTTGAAAAAATGTCTACATTTGCAAATGATTAAGAAAATGTTCTTTAATTGTCACTGAATAAGTTAGAATAGGCACTTTCATGGATATAGTTAAAAGTGGGATCTCTCTCATTTATCATGATTTCAGCTTGTGACTTCCAATCCATGAAACAGAATGGCCAACATGCATTACAAATTCTAAGTGAATTGAATCCTAATTAAAACTGGTCTGTTCCCTCAAATGCTTACCCCAGTCAAAACTATTTTTGATCAAACCTAACAATGCTGCAACAAGATTCAAAATATTTCATTTGGTAGTATTTCTTATATAATTAAGCGTGACTATGGATGCAGCTTGAATTTGATGATATAAACTGATATTTAAAAGTAGAGATGAAATATGTCGTCCAACAGCTACTGGCATAATGCTTTAACAAATAGTAATGACATTCAACTGTAAAGACCTGTTAATTTGTTGTCAAGTAACATGGAAATCTCCAGGTCTTGGAAGCAAACATTAAAATTAGGGCTGCGGAAATTATCGATTAATCTCTAGATTAATCGTAAAATTTTTTTATCGATTAAAATTATTTTAATCGATTAAAATTAAAGAAAATATTTTTAATATTTAAATTTTTTTAATATTAATAAATAATTTATATATTTTTTTACGTACAAACATCTCCCGCGTAATATTAAAATTTATTTTATTAATTTTTGTGGACCAGCAGACTTCAACTAAACATGGCTGACGGTATTAGCACAGGGAAACGGGGAAAAACTCAATAAAATAAATAAAAAAGCCAATTACCTGTTTTTGTTACTTCCCTTGAAATGTTCAGTTTAATGAAGTCATAAATTTCTATTTTTGGCTTTAATCGAAATTATCGATTAATTATCGTAATTTTTCAAAAGTTAATGATTAAATTTAAATTAATCGATAACAGCACTAATTAAAATGTTCACATGATAGTGAATGCTGAGATGACCAGTTGCCAGTTAACATTGCAATGACTACCATTGCTTGTAAACATAGGTACATTTGATTAACCCAAAAAATCTGAAAACTCTCATACAAATAGTTTGCCTATTTCAAAAGGGATCCGTTGAAATTAAATGACATTTTTTCTTATTAACCTTCAAGAGAAATTCTAGACTTAACAAATGTATGCACACAAATTAATTGAAAGAGAAATGACAGCCAATCATTCATCACTGGTTATGACAGGGAGAGAATCACTCCAATACCAACTTTTGCTAATGCTGGATGATTCCTTTTTATAGCATAAATTTATTAGCTGTTATTGTTAGATATTGGGATTTTCTGAAAATCCAAACCACATAAAACAAAACCACCACATTGATGCAGAAATGGTGAAAAAGTAAGTGCCAGCACCAACCTGTTCCATTGAGGGGAGGCAACTTGCTATTAACAGATCCATCTGGTGTCTGGTAGCTGATCATGTCTCGTTTTTTCACACCCTCTCCAGGCGTCTCATCTGTGACTACTACAGTTGGTCTGTCTGCTGTTGTGTTGGTACCCATGTTGTTCGTCTGTGGAAGAGATGAGGTAAATATAATTTTTATAAAAATAATAAAAGTAGATGGTTGAAGACTTCAATGATCACCAGTGAACTATTTTTAGAAATACAGTTTTATAGCATATAAATATTTATTGTAAATTTAAATTTACAAAAAAAACAACCAACAAAAAACCACAACTTAAAATCATTTAATCCATTAAAAAAATGATGCAATTTCTGTAACTATGTTTCTTTTTAGACATTTAAATTAAATTATTAAAACAAATCTGTTGTTGAAAATTGTCTGCAGCAAAAAATAAGCTGGATTGATTAAATGTCAAAATAAAAAAAATAACCAACAAACAAAACAACACCATAAAACACTGTAAATTGATCACCTTTATGTAACATAACATTAAAAGATGATTCATTACTTTCTTTGAAGCTGTCACACAATTTAATGATAGATTACCTTGGTTAAATATAGTTTTTTTATTTTTACATGAAAGTTAAAATATTTAAAACTTGTTTATTTGTAACAAGTTTGAGGTATGTAATTGTAAATATAATCCGGCATTTTTTCTTTAATATTTCGAGGCAAATAGACCTCAGAATCTTATGACCTATAAATATATAAATAATTAAACAATATATCTATAGTTTACAACAAAAATTAGAAACATGAAAAAACATTATTGAAAATCCTAAGGGCAAGCAAAGTGTTGAATATTTTACTTGAAAAAAAAAGACTGAACTAGCCCTTAATTCATATGAAGCTGAGGCAATATCAAGAAGTGAGCTTACAACTGCATGATAGAATAGGGTTCTAATAAGTCTTTTCTTTAGTTATCTAACAATAAAACTTTACATGTTTATTGATCAGTAACTTCACACATAAACCACAGCTAACATTAAGAAAAAAAGTAAGGTTAGGTAAATATTAGCTGTAATGATATTTTCTTAAATGTATTCGTCTATTTTACTGTATTTGGAATTCAGTTTTTCTTAAAAAAGGTAGAAAAAAATTCTTTTCACATAATTACAGTACTACTTTTAAGAATAATATTTAAACTAGGAAGCTAGGAAATGTTGACTAAAATAAAATGAAACAACAATTACAATAAAAATTAAAAAAATAAAAACAACATGTGTCTGATTAACAGAATATGTGTAAAGGCTTAAAAAAAATAACAACCTTGTCTTTTAAAAAAAGTAACAGTATTTGTAATATTAGAGCTATCAAATATCATAGCAAACTAGAATGGCTAATAAAAACAATAACAACTATACTTCCAAAATTATATATACATAAATATGTATGAAAAAATATTTGTACCGACATTGAACCAACTTCCCACTATTTCCTTTTTGTTTATAAAAGAAGTAAAATAAGCAATTGGGACACACTGATAATGGTGATCAAGGTATCAAGGCGGGCTTGGTGTATAACTAAATACATACACACCACTGATGTATAAGCTATGGAAATAAGCAATTTAGTCTTGAAGAGTTGAACAATGATTGAAAGCAAAGTTGTGCTGAATGGCTAGGCCAGGGGACTGCTGTGTCAGAAAGTGAAAGTTATAAGTGTGTGCTTTCTTGTATGCCTGGGCAACCTTTATATGGAGATCTGGATAATATTTTGCGATAACAACTTAAAGATAAAAAATAAGATACTTCTGTTCTATAGCAATACATTTTTTAAAAAATGATACCCCACCATCAACTTTATATTTTGTCGTTAATAAAAATTATATGGGTTGCCCAAACTGTCTCTGAACCATTAGGTATGAAAATGCACATGCATTTGGACACGGAAAAGCGTGCGTTCGTGCATAGACAACCCCAGATGACCTACTTTCTGTGTGGTGATATGGGTAGACCCATAGTACTCGTGGTGAGCATTCACCGCATTACCGTCTTTCTCAGAATGACCAACACTTACATGTGACACGGGCTCTGCATCAGGCACCACAAATCCTCGGCGATCTAACAAGCTGTTAACAGTAAAAAAAAAGATTTTGAAAGGTTTTTAACAATTTGAAGGGAAAACATACATTTGTCTTTATATGATTTTTAAAAGAGCTTTTGGGAGGCATAATCAAAACTGGTAGCATCGAAGTATGAAACATTTAAATGTAAAAAATTAAGCAACAATTATTTTAGCTCTTTTACAGAAAGACTAAAAAGATTCAGAACTCAAATAATACCAAATTGATGAATTAAAAATGAAAAAAAAATTAAATGACCAACATCAACCTTAAAGAGTTCTTTAGATGTCAAAGCTTTTTAACTTGAAATTTTGGTCAGTCCCCAACAACCCATTCTAGAATTATATAAAGAGCCTGAATCTAATTTATCCTTCAGGAATGTTATAAATATATTAAACTGGTGTTTAAGTGGACTACACATTTTGTTTGTTGTTATTTTTTTTTGCACACAAAGAATAAAGATTCTCTTTTGATAAGTACAGTCACTCTGAAGCCTTAGATGAAAATAACCTCTTAAAAATGATGAATTAATTTTGTGATTCAACACATTCACCAAAGACTTAAATAATAAAATATGACTTCACATTTTCCACCTCAAGACATTTACAATATTTACCTTGGGGGATTTGGTCCGCATAAAACTCCCATACAATTTTTGAAGAGTGAACCTTTACTAAAAGGGTTGAAGTTATCTTGACCTCGTTTTGCTGTAAATGTGCCTTTTATCTGTAGCAGAGATGGATAGAAAAAAAAATGTAACAAGACATAAGAACATTGTTTTCACCTTCTCTTCTTGCTTAACAATATATATCTCATGATACATTCTGTATAGGAAGCTTATAAAACAGAACTACAGCCAATGCCCAATTAAAGTTAAAAATAATAAAATTATCTTACACTTGATTTACTGATTGATTGATAAAACTCTCTGTCATGTAAACATGAGTAATTCTATAGCTTATGACCCATGCCTTTCTCATATTCTCACAGACATCCTAAATATTTAAAAGTGTGAACATGATTTACTTGCACAAGAAACAATATCCTTAGATATCTGCAGGCTACATTTCTTGGGTAAGTCATTTATGAGTTAAGATTCAATTCATTCAATGTGAAACAGTGGTTGGAAGCAGGCAGGAAATAGTTACCCTTGAATAGCATTATATTAAACTTACATGATATGAATAACAATTGCGTGCATCAAGGATCATCATTTTGTTCCATGTTAAGTGGCTTTAATTAAAATCTGAGTTTCAAATAGTTATCAGATTTTACTTAAATCTTCTAGCTTTGTTTTTTACTGAATCTGGTAGCTTTGTTTTTACTTTAATCTGATAGCTTTGTTTTTTTTACTTTTAATCGGGTACCTTTGTTTTTACTTACATCTGATAGCTTTCTATTGTCTAGTTCCACCTTTAGCACAAAACAACCAAATTAAAAATTTCTAATCCTTTCTTCTAATCCTTTGACACGAACATTTTTTTTTACAAGCTGGTATTGCCAGGCAGGAATTGACTGTGAATTTAATCTCTATGCCCCTTGCAGTTATGTAAATTTAATGACTGATCAATGATATTAAATAAATAGAAAATTTTGCACTTAAAAAAAAAGAAAAATGTGTTTAGGATTAGTTCTGAAGACTTTACAGACTGCTTAAGACAACAGGCTGTTCCCGGGGAATACATGACCCTTTTTAATACATATTGAAATGCATTATAATTATCTAAGTAAAAATATAAATATTTGGCAAGAAAAAGAGGCAGGAATGATATTTATTTAAAAAGGGGGTGGGGACTTGGTGCTCTTTGCCACATATTAGAAAAACTAAAATTTACTTTTATGTAATTAAATTTTGTTACAAAAATATTTTCAGTCAGTTTTTTGAAAAGTAATTTGCAGCTTTGTATATAGTCTTTGAGGAAATTAAAAGGGAATAAAGAATCACTTAAGAGACATCAACAACATTTTTCTTTAATGAGTGTTTAGAGCATGCTAAAATAGCATGGATACAAGCACATAAAAGAAATCATCACACATAATTAAAATGTTTAAGCAGAAACAATTTCATAAAAAAAATCAATCAAGTAACATAACATAAGAGAACAGGCTTAATTATTATAAATAATAAATAAGCCCAAATAAAAATAGATCAACTATATTTGGACATGTGCATCAACTTTCGCAGTTCTGGGTCAGGTATTAAGCCAGGGGTGTAAACTTGTTTCTGAACTTTTTTGTTCACTTGGCAGAAAATTAATTCTTAGAAATGAGGGGTAGGGCTACTGTATTTTCAAGTAGATAAAAATTCACAGAGTAGAGGAAAACTTAGAAAAATAAAAATTTTCAGCCACAAGCAATGTTCCCTCTAAGGTTCGTTGGTCCATGTGCAAAGGTAAAAATCTCGTGTGCAAAGTTGATGTAATATTTTACAAAACTTGCTGCGCGGTAACTCAAAACTGCTGCACGGCGACGGTCAGTTATTTGCGCGGTCGCGCAACTAAAGGGAACATTGGCCACAAGGCCTTCAAGAGCAATAATGTGGCCAAACTGAACTTTTACAAATATGTAAACATTAAATGGAAGCAATTTGGCAATTCTGAGCATTATAAACAGATCAAATGATTACCATGTGGGTTTACCTATATTACCTACATAAATGTAGTTTGTTAGTAACGCATTGTTAATATATAATTTAAAAAAAAACAACAACAAAAAACCAACATAACATTTTCTAAAACAAACTCACAACAATCAGAGATAAAATTGTAACATGTTACATATTTGATGTTTTAAAACATGTTCTTCCCCAAATTGAAATGGATCAAAGGTTTATGATGGACAGGTGATAACAGAGCCACATAAGGTTAAGGGTTCATCTAACACAAAATAAATCATCTAAACCCTTCTATTGCTCATCAGCATCAGTAATATCTTTTGAGTTTTATTTTAGAAAAGATATTTTTGATATAGGTTAAAAATCAATTTTAAAACACCAATACAAATGTGTTTTAGATAAATAGCCCATTCATACCACTGTTTGTGGTAACCTAAATTACGAGATGAAGCCAAATAATGTGAAATTTCTAATTGTATCAGAGGTAGCACACACTCCCACAAAGCGACTAGTTAATTATGTTAGGTCTGCTTAGGATATCCACATATATTAGATGAGGCAGATCTAGGACTTCTATTACCCATTATAAATTTCCTCTCCGATGATCTAGTGTACAGATTCTCTTTGTGAGAGTGGTCGTGGTTGGGCTATTTTTGACTTTTTATGAACGAGGTTTATCATGAGGAGGAGCAAATTATCATAATATTTTTTTCAATTCTTTTTTCAGACTTTGAAGGCCTATCAGGGCAGTTGAAGAAGCATTCACGAGTTTCTTTTAACCCCAGCATATACATTAAATCAGGTTAAATTTCAGCTTTTGTTTTTTTTAACAACTGTACATCAGTTACCACAAACCAAAATAATAATAAAAAAGCAACAAACAAGAACAAAAAAAAACAAACCATTTACTCACATCTTCATTGGTCGTCAGCTCTGAGGCTGTGAGGTAAGAATGGAAACCAGCCAGTCCCACCACAGACCAAATGGAGAAAAAGCAAACTAGGGCCTCTATTACAGTGGACAATAGTCAAGGAAAGCTCAACAATTTTTTGGTAGCGAGGGGGATTCAGGGACAAACAAAAATCAAGGACCAAACATAATATGTCAATAAATATAAAATTTATACAATTTAAAACAGCATGCCAACTGAAAATCAGCATACAGTCACATGCAATAAACCAAACAAGTATGGCCAGAAGGATCAACACTGACACATAAGAAAAAGAGGTGTACATTAATTTTATATACTAAAAAAGGGGAAAAAGAGGGAGGGGGCAATTTTAGTGCAAGATTTTACAAGATTTTACACCCCACAGTGGAGAAAATTGAGACAAATTATTCCTAAATACACTTTTTGATGATAAATAAACACTAGTGATGTGACAAGAAAATGTAAAATTAAATGTCTTTTAAGTTAATTATTTTATGTTCCATATGGTATTAAATAGTAATGCATGATGAGAGTACCCTATTTCATGAAGGACAATTAACAGCACTTCATATTACCCCGCATGAGTTATTTATTGCTCTTACAATATATTTATTGTACAATGTATATTGTGTAAACTGAGTTAAATGTCTAGTACCTTGATTCCATTGTGAAGGGTCTAGTGACTTATCAGTTCAATATCAAACAGCTCCTACATTAATGTACTTCTGCCCAGGAACATCAATTATTTTCCTCCCCCCCCCTTTTATTTCTAACCACTAATAGAAGACCAGAGTAAAAAAAAGTATTTAGACTTCTTTTAACATATTTAGTGGACCAGTCTAGGTCAGCAGTCACCACCAAAATGATAAGTTTGAAGTGACCCAGACATACCCCCTGGATTTGATTTTCTTGTAATTTACTTAATGAAACATTCTGGGCTCTTAATTGCTTGTTGGTTTTACTCGAAACGATTGTGAGAATGAGAATGGTAAAAAAAATTGTTTTGATTAGTGGGGGATCATCCTTAAAGTACAGTGTTAAAATAATCCAAAACACTTTTTTTTTACAAAGAAAGGTTCAGATAAAAAAAATAAATTCAGTGAGGGCACTAACATTTGTTTTGAGGAGGGGGGGGGGAGGAGGAGGAAAAAAAAAGGGGGGGGGGAAATGACAACAAATTGTTCAGATGATAAACAATCAATATTTTGAAATGAGTGAATTGGGTAAAGTGCAGTTCTGAAAGCTACATTGACTGACAGGTGCAGGGCAACATAACATGTAGTGGCATATCAAGCAGGAAAGTGTCAATAACTCACGTCTTCATTAGTGGTCTGCTCAGAGGTGGCCAGATAAGTGTGAAAGCCTGCTAATCCAATCACAGACCAAACAGAGAAAAAACAGATAATGGCCTCCACTATAGTGCAAAATGTCAAGGAAATTCAATGGAAATAAGAAAAACACTCTTTCTAAAGGGGGAGATGTAGTATTTGGAAAAATAATAAAAGGGCATTAGTCAAAAGATGAGATCAAGGAGCATACATTGTCAAACTAGTATTGATGGCAAAATTAAAGATTTGTCTTTCAGTAACTGTAATGAAATTCTGAGCAAGTAACAAATTAGTGCAAAGAGAGCAAACTTTGCTATTTTTATATTATTATTTTCTTTAAAAAGTCACTAATTGATGGAATGAAGGTAACATTTTTATAAATTGTGAGATCTTTGGAAAGGAGCAAGTATAGAATAAATACCAAAAAAATTATAACGTTCTTTCAAAATTTGCTATTGTATTTCTATTTAAAATAATAAATGTTTTTTTGACATGACATCTTTAAATGTGTTGGTAAATACACAAGTACAAGGAGAATAATAAACTGGGCACGCTATGTTAGGTATTTATAAGGTAGAATTAATTGTCTATCAGTTCTTACTATTTTAAATGCAATGTTAACGAAATGCTTTCGATTGATCAGTCATTTAATTTTAGAGCTTTATAATACTTAAAAATTTCACCTTTAGGTTACTTGTTTTGCCTCAAGTTTCAGCTGCTAAAAATTTATTTTAAATCAAACAAATATATTATAAAACTAAATCAAGGCTTAAATACCATAAGAGGAACTTTAAAAAAAATAAAAAATCTTGAAAATTAAAAATTTTCAACTTTTTAAAACTCACAAGCTTCTAGACTCTAGACGTTTAATAATACAAAATATATAATTTAACACCTTGAAATTGAATAATATAAAAATAAAAAGTTTAGCTAATATTTTATCTCTCTTAATTACATTGATTGGGTAAAAGCACACAGCCACATATCCACTTTCTTAAGTCAGAACAATCAAATGATCTAAATTAAAAATATTTAATTCCTTTAATAAAACTCATGTATCAAAGTCAAGGCGCATGGGCCACGTCTGGCATGTCGTACTGGCCAGAGAGATCTTGTATAGTGTACAATTATATCCGGCCTGAGAGATAATTTCAGGTGAACATATATTATTCAATTGCCCTGCCATTTAAATTACCCAATAAGCAGATTTGCACAGCGATAGGTTACCCATACCCGTTTCCATCAGATTAAGTTATAATAAAAAAGTTTTTTTAGTGAGCGGATGGTCGTCGTTACATTAGCCCGGTAAAGTTCAGTTGCTCGTTTTAGATTGACACTTAAGAAGTAAAGTAGTGTAGTGCCAGGATATTAAATAACCTTCAACTGCTAGGGCAGACTTGAAATCAATCAAGAGTCTGTCAATAGAAGCCCAATCTTTTTTTAAAAATTAAATCAAAGTCAGCCTTTTTAATGGTGAAGAAGAAAATTTAATTATGAGAACAGAGTCTTTCAAAGCTGCTGGGAGGCTGATTGTTTATATAATGCTTTTGTCGGTAAACCTGTGTCTAATTTGTGGATATAATGTGACTCTAATCAAGAAATATAAAATGAGACAGCAATACAAGACTAAACATCAAGACATGTTAGAAAACCTGAATGCAGAGCAGAAACTACACAAAGTAGAAGAATTGAAGAGGCGTCTGATATCACAGCAGGTTTGTCGACAAAGCAAATCCACAAACTGAAGCTGTTGTGAAATCTTATTGCGACATAGGATATGATGAAATCAGGCCAACTATTTACAGATGAAGAATTTCATGGTGAAAGTATGTGACTTCTCGTGTTCATACAAAAATGCAGATGTTTGGAGATTAAATCTTAGTTGAACATGATTGTGAGATGGCGATGGATATGAAATCATAGGTCAAAGTATTGACATTGCTAACACGCACAGGTCTCATTTCCATCCCTGGAGAAATAAGGAATCATTGTGACTAACTTCATAGAGCGGCGAGAAAAAGTGGACTAGTTAAGAGGATGTGGTTCAAGAAGCTGAAGAACTATAATGGTGAATTGAATACATATCACTCCATAAAATATAATTACGTGAATAATTATTTGCTTTGATTTACAACACACTTTTGAAAAGGATATCTAGCAGGTGAATCTTTCATAGCAGTCAAAAAATTGTCATCTTGTGCACCTGAAATGAGAAAAAGTTACACTATGTCATTTTATATTGCTTAAACTTAAATGCATATACATGTATTACAAGATGAGTAACACAAAGTGACAGTTTATAGACACCTATTTGAACATTGACACCAACAGAGTCAAAAAGTTAACTCATGTGGGATTATGGTGATGTAACCACTTCTTCATTTGTACCAAATATTTGATAATGTTTAAAACAATTTTTCTTCTTCTTTCTTTCTGTATCAAAATAATTCAATAAAGAAAACTTGAGATAAGGGGCCTTGCATTTTAAGAAAGAGCACCAACATTCCTTTGAAATGCTTTTCAAATTCCAATTAGTTGACATCAAATACATTAAATTCAACATGACGTTTGTTAAATGGACACAGGATTATAATGTATCAAAACTGGATTTAAAATTTCCAGGTGAAAGATGTAGACTGTGCATCACTTCTGAAACATGACACGATATATATATATATTTTTCTTCTACAGAGATGACTGACAATTTTAACAAAGTAATTTAATATTAAGAAGGTGTATTTTGTGACTATTTTTAAAGGAATAACAAGTGTACAAAAATTTTCACCTGATCTTTATCATATTGAAATATTTTCAGCGAGACTATGCTTTGTAAAATCTTAAGTCATTATAACATAATGCATTGCAAAAAGATTAGTATTAGCGTTGAAAGGAAAGGTATATTATTTTAGGAACAAAGATTTATTGTCACTATCCTTCATTATTGTGTTATATTTTATTTTCATCCATTTTATTCAACGGAACGGATGTAATGGAGATCAAATCTAATTTGAGAAAAATTAATGGCAATAGAGATGAGAGCTCAGTAATGGAGATTTTAAGAGGAAAATGAAAGGGAAATTTGAATGCATCAAGGGGTTGTTTACAGGATAATTATCTGGAAGATAACAAAAAAATTATTGGCCAGGGAATATAATACCTGCTTTAACAGAGTATCACATGTTGTGGATTGATGGAGTGCTTCTGAACAAATGGTTTGACAATGTCTAAAAAGAAACCTCACATATTTTGTGCCAAGCTCACTAATCTACATGTATATATATAATTCACTAGGACAAGCACAAGACGTGTGCAAATAAGCATGACAAATGACCCTTGCTAGGGTCGACCAATCACAGTTTATGGTTGGCAAGTGATGGTGGTGCAGGGTTGGGGCAGGTAACAATAACCGCAGTGTGCATGTCTCGAGATCTACAATTCGTCTTCCCCCCCCCCACCCCCGGATATTCACTCGCGTTGTTTTCATTTCGTCGTGCTGCTGTTTGTGTCCATTCTTTGCACTATCTATGAGCAAGTCTGTGGCGTATGCTAAGCCGCGGGTCGTATATAGTTTTATCTAATGTTCAATATTGCATCCAGAGCAAGGATTAAGAAAAGGCTGCAGGAAAAAAAGCAAAAAAAGTTGAAGACTTAAGTATTTTTTAAAAAAATGTTCGTCTGAAACTAATCAATTTTTAAAAATATATAATATAATGGGGGCATGTTGGCCGAATGGTAGCACGTTGGATTAGCAATTTGAGGGCCCTGGGTCTGAGTACTGATGGAGGTTGGGACCACTCGAGTCTACCCAGCACTGATGGGTACTCAACATTAGCAAAAGTAAAGGAGCCATAAAGACAGACGCGTTTGTATATTAAGAATATGGAGAACCTTTGCCAGATGTGTACTGTATATTCTCGCATATAAGCCTACATCACATATAAGCCGACCCCATAAAAATGCTTTAAAATGGCCAGTTTTTGCAAAAAAAACGTATACAGGTCAACCATACAATTGTCTAATTTTACTCCATAGGAAACCATAGATATAGAAAACATTTTCTGTTATATTAGTATTTTTCTTAATTTTATGACATTTTGGCTTCGAAAATGAATTCTCCATGGTAATATTCACTCAGTATAATTATCAGCTATGTATACATTAAATTCTTTGAAGTGACACCTTTGAATATATATATTAGTAATCAGTACACACAACCAAATAAAGTCAGATAGCGATGAAAATGTGTGGCTGGAAAATTGGCATTAGTATCTGTCCTTGTGTCCATTTTGTTTCATGCGTATATAAGCCGACCCCCTGATTTCAGTATTGTATTTTATAGTTCTAAATTCAGCTTATATGCGAGTATATACGGTATTTGTTATTTCCATTTTAATTCCAATCTAACATTTTAAAGAGATGAGACACTAATTAAGTCTTCCAATATTCCAGAGACACTCCTTAAGTCTTCAAATATTCCAGAGACACTCCTTAAGTCTTCCAACATTCCAGAGACACCCCTTAAAGTCTTCCAATATTCCAGAGACACTCCTTAAGTCTTCAAATATTCCAGTTGACTGATGACAGAGCTTATTTTTAAAGACCTATGAACTATGGTTTCTAGGTCATACCTTTTCTATATCTTTGTATATTAGTTATTTTAAAAACATCTATACCTCTGGTTTCTTGATAATGTGTTTGTAAAATAAATAAAAAAAACAGTGAATTTCTCATGGACACTTTTGAGTGTCAAACAATTATTATAGTGAATAAAGTATAATCAGGGAAAATCCCATATCTCCCTTTATACCCCAAATATCCAGCTTCCTTAGTCATGTTTGTTGATGCTAAGTATACAATAAGCAGCAATACTCATTGACCTGAAAAGGACAAGCTATAAAAGATTGATATCTCCCAATGGCAGGCTTAGCAGAGATAATGCCCACCAGGACTTTTCACAGCCCCCACAGAGGAGACAGCAGAGTGAGGTATTGATTAATTTTTCTACCAGACCACCATCAGCAATGGAACTAGATCTTTTTTTTTGATTTTAATCTGTGGGTGGACACAATTAGATATTAGAGATAGCGGCCTTCGTCTATTTGTCACACACTTCTAAAAAAAGGAATTTACATATATGAATAAAATACATATATGAATAAAACATGTTTTTAATATTAAATCACTATAAGTATGTTTGGGGACTTGAATCCAGAGTGCACTTGTTTAGAACAATAGAAAGGGGGATATTCAAGGTTGGATTGAGCTAGCTGATTTATTCTTTACAAAAATGAATTAGTTCCCTAAAAAGAGTAGATATTGGGTAAAGATTGGGACTAAAGATGAAAGGATCAATTATTTGGGACCAAAGATGAAATAATGATTTAATTGGGACTAAAAATGAAACAATCATTTAGCTGAGGAAACCGCAAAGCACCTATTGGATGAGATGAAGCTACATCACCAGTTAAATAGAGGAGACCGAGATCAACTGATAAGAAACCAGACAAAATGTGTGGGGCTGCTTTGAACTGGTCATTGATTTCACCCTCACACACAACTGAACACCAACTGAACGTCATATCAATTTTTACATGTCTCCCTGGCTCACAACTAATAACTAAATCGGCCAAGCCAATCTTACTTAAATATAAAAATGACGGGATGGACATTTTCCATCAAGAGATAAGCCGGTAGTCTCAACAGCCATAGAAAAACGTGATCATTTGCGAATCACAAGAGTTATGGCACTAGGAATTCTATCCCTAAGAAATTAGTGTACTGCCTTATTGTATTGATCCCATTAATTAGACAGCTCTACATTATATCGTGACACGTTATCTCTGCCTGTAATGAAGTTTATTAAAAAATCTGTTCAGGGTTTTGCCAAAACATAGACTCCATCCGTTGTACAACCAATGGAGCCATTGTAGGGATTTCAACCGCCGCATCTACTTTTCCTCCGATGCGTTACCTCCTGATGGTTTAAAAGAATGTCTTTGTCCTCAGATCAGTCTGGACTACAGAGAGCCGACATCAGAGCCCTTCCATTAGACCTGTACCAGATGAAAACACCACCCTCCCCCTTTCTTCTTAAGCTAATCCTAATTACATTTTCCAAGTGGCCCGGGGGCCTCGTTACACGCCTACGCTCTACCCAAAGGCCCTCGTTACACGCCTACGCTCTACCCAGAGGCGTAGACAGGCCAGCTGCTCGGCGGCAGTAACTGACTGCGTCAAGAGCGGTCACAGACTAATACTAAGGGGAAAACGCGTGCGTGGACAAACGTGGAAACAAGTACAGAATTTTGGTAAAGTTGGGCGGAGAGAGCGACAGAGGAAAGGAGAGACAAATGGTAAGAGACAGAAAGTGATGGGGGGAGAGGGAGACAAACGCAGAGAGAGATCGTACAGAGTAAGAGACAGATAGAGAAAATGTGAGAGACTTGAGAGAGTGAATGTTAAATAGAGAGAGAGAGAGAAAGAGAGAGAGAAAGAAAGAGAAAGAGAGAGAGAGAGAGAGAGAGAGAGAGAGAGAGAGAGAGAGAGAGAGAGAGAGAGAGAGAGAGAAAAGAATTACAGAGGATAATAGAAGAGTGACCTTCTAATAAAGTCGATGAAAGATCGATAATAAACGGAAACCTTCAAGATGTCGCTTTTTTTTGGCGGAGTTCTTCCAAATTGGGAGTCTTTGTGAAACCATTGCCAGCGTTGTGCCTATGGCCTCTGTTGTGACGTAGACTGGGTTGAAGGCAGGAGAGGCCAGATGATAGATTGACAATATTGGCTACAATGACGTTGGCCCATAGATCACAACACAGTAGGATTCTCTCTCTCTCACACTCTCTCTCTCTCACAACGCTACTCAACAATAGACCGCGGTCAAAAAGATGTAATACAAGTAAATTAAAAAAAAATTAATGAAAATTGAAACTGGCGATGGATAATTCAAACAGGAAAAAAAAAGATTAAATAATTTAATTATTTCAGAGGCCTGAATTTTACATAGTTCGAATTGTATTTAATTATTTTTTTCTTCTAACGACCTCTCCGATGTAGTGTAGAACGTTCACGACCATGTGTGAAATATTCATAAATTTTGAGACATGACAAACAGCCGAAATTAAATGATGAGTTATAACTTGGATCAGGCTAACAATCTCATAACACTTGAGCCCACGGTGTGACGCTTACAATTAGGTGTCATATAAGCAGCCCCTTCCTACCCTATATTTCAAACTCTCATCTCAAATACATCTTTTAAAAAAAATATTAAAAAATTGGCACCGAGAGTTGCCTTGAGCATCAAGTTTCACTGCGTTGTGAGTGAGACGTTGATTCTGCCTTCTGAGACCGCTTGCAAAAGTTTGTTATTTGTTGGCTGTCTGACGTTGGTTCCTGGGTAGGCCGGCAGGATCGATGTCCAGAAACAGCAGGTCGTTTCTTACAGGACACATGACTCAAGCGGTGAACTCCGCAACCAGGAAATTAGATGAGAGATTTCATCAAATATTCATGACGCCATCAAATGCTATGAAGTCGGAGGCCAATTACGCAGGAATCGGTGCCGTCAAAGGTCGGTTGTTAACGCTAAGTTGTGCAAGTTATCATAGAATCCTTATGAGACATAGTTTTCAGATTATTAACATTTTCCGACCTAGTAGGCGTGTAAAAAATTTCCCCCCCAAAATTACCGGCAATTAAAAACACGAATCTCGACCTTTTCGGGTACATATAGATTGATATACCACCCCGCTCCTTCCACACCGTGACCCCCCCGACACATGACTGCGAAAGTCAACCTGACTTCTAGGTCGTTTGATTGACAGCAGACGATGGCTTCCATTTAACGTTATTTTAAAATGACCGGCCATTCTGGCCAGCTGTAAGTTGTGCAGCCTCAACTCTAATGACATTGAGTCTCATCGCACGGACGTTAAGTCGGTCTCAATCCTGGGGGGAAGTCCCCGGGATACCCACTAATTGGATGGACCTTTACCATCAAGAGATAAGTCGATAGTCTCCATCGGTTGCAGGGCTCTGTGGGTCAACGTCTGAGTACAACTCTGCCCTCGTCACCACAGCCGTTTTTTGTCCCCTTTCAAAATAGTGAGAAAAAGCTTGTTAACACAGTGAGACGAACCACTATCGTTTGTAAGTCGTATTTTTACCCAAAACTCACCCTGGGAGAAATTTGCTGCACCGTATACGATATGATAAAGCTTCAGAAACAATAGTAAACTTACTCCAGAAAGAATGACATTGTCATTATCACATAGTCTTATGTGAATGACAGGTCCACAAACTTTTCAGTGTGACGGACTGGCAAAAATCAACCACAGTGACCAGACCTACGTGTATGTGAACATTTATTTCAAATATTTAATTCTCCACTTTTTGTGGACGTGTGACTGGACTGGTGTCCACTCTCGCATCGGTGTGGTAAAGTCTTACATAATATTTTGTTTGCTTGCTGGCATAGTTAGCGACTTTCTGGTTTTTATCACTTCGCACATCGGCCACATGCATGCTTGAAGAGTCTTAAACTAGGTTTACTGGAAACTCTCATCAATAACCCAAATAATGCACATTCTGCAGGTTTATGAACAAAATAAAGATTTATGTAGACTTAAGACACAGCCAATAGCTGAAGATGCCTGTAAGCATACGTCCAACCCGATTACCAACCGATGAACGCTTCCGCGGTGCCGTGCCCAGATGCCAGTAGCTGTGTATTTTATTTCGACCTCGATAGTTCCATCTATTATAATATATAAAGGTTAAATATCGAAGAAGATCATTAAACAAATCACCCGGAAGAAATTATAGCCTGGGTCACCATAGCTTCAGATTAGCAGCAGTCCACCCGCCTAGACCTAATGGTATCTGAGAGACATAATAGTTTTAAAGGCGAAAAATAACCCATCAGTAGACATAGCCAGGGAGAGTCATATGCTCAGAAAATGGCGCGTGGCTCTGTCCAGCAGAAGCATGGAGCAGGTTGCCAAGGTACTGGTCGAGGCTTGGAGATAGTGAACTCAAGACGATACGTATTCCTACTGCCAATCTGAGCCTTAATGTTTGTTTAATCAAGGCGTTACAATTTAACCTTCTTTAATATTAAATGTTATGCAGAACACGCCTCTTTGTTTGAGTTATCCTTGGCCTTTATCTAGATACAGCAAGTAATGGAAGTGTATCTACTGATAAGGTTTCCATGGCACGCGTTTGATTAAGTCAGCCATGTGATACCCTGGAGGGGTAAAGATTAGTGAAATTCTCAACCCCACCGCAGGGGGAGAAAATCATCAATATGGAATGTAAATTTCCCCCCTGACAAATGAGGATACATAGATTTAGGGGTGAGGGTTGAGAATGAGCCTATCTTTATAAAGGATGCAACTGTAAACCACACTGCCTAGAGTCTAGACAAATCTTCCATTTACATATGTATTTTAGACATTTTTTTCTCATGGGAATTTTATTTCAAGCACATTTTATATCCATGATTGCAGGCAACACCTCATTTCCCATCACTGAGATTTCAGCCCTCTCACCAAACAAGTTAACAACTCTCTAGCCGTGTATCATCTTCACCCCTACAAGTCAGCTACTCTCTAACCTCGGTCAATTGAATAATTGTTTTTTTTATTAAAAAAAGTACTATAACCTTAGACCTTAATCAAAGGTTGTACAGCGTCCATCCTTCAATCCATAACGTGATGCCGTGCCGAGGTACATCGGGGGTCAATCCAGAACTTCACATTTGCCCAGAAGGAAAAGTCTACAAAGCTTCTTCGTGTCCGGCCCGGGAAGTCTTGAGTTCATTAAAAAACCAAACAAGCTCCCTCGGCTGAAAGCGTGCTTACAAGTTAGAGACGTAAAGGAGAGAAGGCGGCATTGCTAACAGCGTGCGTGACCCAGCTCACTAAATATTCCACGGTATTTCTAGACCCGGACTAGCTGGACAACACCCCCCGAGCAAGCCAATTGGATTTGGGTGGGGGTGGCCGGATGTAGAAGTAGGGTGAACAAATGCCTATGGCTAATGGGGTCAACTACATCGAACATCAAGGAGAAATCACATTGCAGCAATACTAACTTATCGTTAGCGATAAATGAAATGGTAACCGGGGAAAAGATGAGTAGAAAAGAAAGAAACGCTTAAGATTATAAACAAGCATGATGGCTTAAATTATTCATAATGATGGCGAGACAAAGTGTCAAAATCGTGTTAGTGGCACCTAGAAGCTGTCACGTGATTAAAAATCATCCTACAGTCTACGTATTATATATCTTTATTAAAAAATAAATTAAAAAAAACATAAAAAAAGGAAATGTGGCCAAATAAGTTCATTTGTGGTTGATTAAACAAATATTGCAAAGCTATAATATAATATCAATATACATCATTCCCGTTGTCTGTATGGTTGTAATGTAATGCCGTTAGGTGGCACTGCGATATGGATGTAATGCTGTTAGGTGGCGCTGCGATCGATTTTGTTTTATAGTACTGCACCAAAAATAACACTTTTCGAACGTTCCGCATAAAATTGTTCAATATGATAATAAATGAATCAAAAATAAATAAAATAAATGAAAGTTCTGTATTACGTTATTTTTTAATCTGATGTGTATTTATTTGGAAAACTTCCGTCATTTTTGACGGGTGATACACTAGTAAGGAATATTTTTTAAAACTGCATAAAAACTTTGATGAAAACGCCATAAGCCACTCAAATATTTTACAAATCTATAGATATAATTCACCAGGTTGGGAACCGCTGGACTCTATATAGAAACCATTGTAAAAATACTGAACTCATTATTCCCCAGATGAAGGCAACCATTTCCCTCCCAAGTAATGAGAGCACCTAACGGCCTCGGCACGTGCGTCCGACGGCGTGCATGCCACCCATGGCGCGGCCCTCATTTAGGAAGTCCCGTGTCGATAATTTGAGTTAAAGGCACGGCCGCGTCGCCAGGACACCAGTCAAAAAATGAGACGGACAAGTGATTCATGTGTGTGCCCAAATCCCGAGAATGGAATTCAATCGATAGTAAGAATAGCACTGAGTTCCCTGCTGTTAAAGTTATATAATGGTTCAGCACATCTCTCGTTCAAATGTAGGTCAAACAAGTGATTCAGTACTACTCCAGGTCATTGCGATCCACCAATTGTCACAAAATATAGGTTAAACGAGTAAGACGTATGAGCAACAAAATATGCATTGCAAGTAATTCAGTACCTCTACAAGACATTGCGAGCCATACTATACAACATATAGGTTAGACGAGTGATCAGAAGGAGGATCAATATACACTTAGCAAGTAATCAAATACTTTAGGCGATTGAGAGCGCCCTATACTCACAACATATAGGTTAAACGAGTGATTCAGTGGGAGAATCAATATATGCTAAGCAAGTGATTCAGAGCATGCCGGTGGACTAATCACAGGCAAAGGCCGACACAGGGCGTCTGTCTGGCAATCAGCGAAAGAAGAAAGAATGACAGGATCCCCTGATTGACATAGCTTTTTGAAAATGGGTCATTCAATGATTTATGCTAATTTAATGTACTATAAAGTCGGAATTTTTATTGTTAAACTTATACTCGAATAAAATATCCTATATTAAAATAATTGAGCACATAGGTCTATGAAATAAATGGGACATGTGCTGGGATGTTCTTGAGCGGATATAAAACGTGTCAAGGTTTTCTCAATCAAGTCATATTCCGCCAACTAAAACATAAATATTGAATACAAAATGAAGGAATGACGTCCCCGTCTTGGAGCTAGTGCCCCCCCCCCGGTTCTGCCCTTAGCCACATCAATTGTCACTTGAAATTATACACAAAACTGGTAGATGTTCGTGTGCAGTAAATATTTCATTAGCCTATTTCCACTCCACACGAATGAATCGTCAGCTTTGCACGCAAATCTCCTGGAAGAGATGTTTTAATTATGCATGTTTAAAAAAAACTTTAAAGAGGGTGGTGTAATATTTAAATGTATCATTGCGTTATAATAAAGTTGGGTCCCTGGTTAAGTCTGATGGCTTGCTGATGTTAACAGTTCCAGACCATTATGAGTGTCTGTTGTCTGCGCCCGGGACCAACAAGAGAGATTACATGAAGAACGTGTGATTGCCACACAGCCTGCAAAATAGCCCCTGAACCGAGTCGCTATTAGCACATGTGCCTACTGGTATATATTGGGGGATCAATAAATAATAAATTGATAATTTATATAGCGCTGTACCCCAGTAAGAAACTGGGCTCACAGCCCACATCGCTTCACATAAAAATAATAACAGACGTAAGTATCAATGCATTCAATGTGAAACGTTCAAATCCCAACTATAACATAAATGACAGTACGGTAAATATACGCTACGCTTATCGTTTAAAGAAATGTTAAACGTATTACAAATAGTTCTATTTGATTGCTGGGAAGTAGTATAGTATAAAAACAACTTTTATTCCAGGATGTATGCTGTTCAACCGGAAGTTTCTTTTTTCTTTCAAAACGTGAGTTGTTAAATTGTAATTCATTAAAAAATATTTGTACAAGGGAAGTCACGAGTGTAAAACGGGAAAATTATAACTTAAAAATGTATTGTTTTCCCAATGACGTCCCTTGAAAAAGCTTCCGTCTTCAGTTGTTCACAATGCTAACCTTCTGTATTCATTTGGATTAATGTTCGCTATCAGTTTCATTTGGATTGATGACGTGGAAACAAATCTACAAAAACCGGTAATCCAAACAAGTAAAAGAAAAGCATTAGCCATAAGGTCTGAGTGGAAGGACGTACTGAGGTGGCCCAAAATCTATATGGGCTGTAGCGCCACATGGACATATAGGTTCCATTTGGATTGAAGCTGTGCGATGCAGTTATAAATAACACGGACATTCATTGTCACCCAATATAAGGCCATCCAGAAGGGTAACGTGTTCAGGCATATTGTGGCAATGACTGCGATACTTGACCATCAAACACGAGGGGATAATAATATAAATAATAATGATCATGGTTACTGTTAAAGCGCGGAGACACATTTATGTTAGCTTCTACGGCATTGTCGTTTACCAGGGAAGAAAAGAAAACCCGTCTCAATCATGTCTTCAATCGTGACGTTGCTCTCACGACACTAATGACTAGAGTGAATTTAAAATGTGAACTTCTTATCTTTTCCTTCTCACTTTTTTCATCGTCATTCGCTGAGAATTAATTCCATGGCTTTATCATACATCTGGAGGCTCATTTCAAAAATCGTTGAACCCCTCCCCACACGTACACAAACATAAAATAATTTTAAAGCCACAAGATCAAAAATTCCTTCCAACTAAATAACTTCTTCTTAAAAATAGCGGTAATGTATTCACTTTGTTTCCTTTGTCTCGGGGATAAAACAAAAACGGTGGAAATGAAAAGAGGCGGATAGACTTGTACACGCTTAAAAGCACCAACGCTTTATACCGCGTGATCTAAAAGTTAGACTTTTGTTGACAATTATTGGCAGTGCTGCCAGTAAGGCATCAAGTATCAAGCGCAAGAGTCATTGAGAACGAGGTTTTGAAAGAGTGGTCAGGCCAATACACACGCCTGTGTGATTCATCAAAACCATCGATTTATTGACTGACCGAACAATTACGGGGAGTAGTTACACAACTGGCACAAGGATAGGCACCGAGGGCTGGTCTTCTGAGCATTCCAGTGTTGTGCACATTCCAGTGTTGTGCACATTCCAGTGTCGTGCTCATTCCAGTGTTGTGCTCATTCCAGTGTTGTGCACATTCCAGTGTTGTGCTCATTCCAGTGTCGTGCACATTCCAGTGTCGTGCACATTCCAGTGTCATTCACATTCCAGTGTCGTGCACATTCCAGTGTTCTGCACATTCCAGTGTCGTGCACATTCCAGTGTCGTGCTCATTCCAGTGTCATGCACATTCCAGTGTTCTGCACATTCCAGTGTTCTGCACATTCCAGTGTTGTGGTTCATTCCAGTGTTGTGGTTCATTCCAGTGTTGTGGTTCATTCCAGTGTTGCTTCTTACTGGTCATATGAATTTTACACAAAATCCAACGTAACATATAGACATTCCAATGTTAGACATATGTTCTTAAGATAAGCACACAAACTCATATTAACATTTTCTATTATAAAAACATTAACACTCATGGGGTTCCCTAAGATACACACGTTTCTCAAGATAGCACATTCCTTAAAGATTAAACACCTTTACGAGATACACACTTTCCTAGATTTTGTGAGAATTCCCAAGTAACACGCATTCACCTGTTACTTACATACATAATTTTTATGCTTCCACCATGTTTTTTGTGTGAATAAACCTTTACGGACCGAGAAACATAATCATTTTCCTCTTCAATCAGTTCCTTAATATATATTACTAGTTTTATGTTGGCTGGTGCTAATTATCTTTTAAAGCGCACATTCGAAGCTCGACTTTAATGACGGTTAGTAGCCAACAGACCTGAAGATTCCTAGTAAGCTATGCAGGCCACCTCCTCCACCCCCAGACACCATTGATTTCTTTCGACCCTCTTCAAAATAAACACGCCACCACTGATCTTGTACTTTTCGATTAGTGGAGTTTGTATCCCGAAGCTCTGATTAAACATGCGTTAACTTATCTACTGTTTAAATGTTCATTTGAATGTGAAGCGCCTTTTTGGTTTCCACGATTTTTTGATTCTGTCGATTTGAAACCATGGACATTTCGAACAACCCCGAAATCTATTTCTGTATTTAATAAATTTAGCTTAAAACATTACTTTTAATTCGCAATACACAACAGCATGAAGCGTTTAATTCATAATACGACAATTGAAAATAAAGTATGCAAACTGTCAACACTATGTATGTATCTTTGTATTAGTGTGTCGTTAGTGTGCACATTTAAAAAAAATGGTTGGGTCAAAGCTATTTATTGTTAAGATTCGTCTAGTTTCATTCTTTTTTCTATATTGGTCCTATATGCACATGCGACTTTTTGGTACTGTTTATACTGCATTTTTGTGTTTGTTCATGACATGGCTAATAAAACCATAAAACAATAATTATGACGGTGATAATAAACTTTTGGGTATAAAAGTCGCACGTCGAGACCATCTGTGGCCGAACTCTTCCGCCACTGATTGCTACTGAATGCTCTTTCCATCATCCCAAAGAATAAATTCTAATCCCGAAAGAAGTCACGAGGAAAAGGACAGCTGTTCACTGTGCAGGATAAACCAGTCACGAGGAAAAGGACAGCTGTTCACTGTGCAGGATAAACCAGTCACGAGGAAAAGGACAGCTGTTCACTGTGCAGGATAAACCTCTAACTCTATAATATTACTTTCCACTGCAGCAAGAGGCCTAAACAACACTATATACTGCGCCCCCCCCCAATCTTTAGGAATAAATCAATGGCTGGCCACGCCACTACATGGTACCGGGAGGAACCGAAACATACCGAAAGATACATCTGCTCAATTGAAATAGGAAAGAAAACGCAAAGTGAATGCCTTCATCTATAACGGGAAATGGCTGGTCGCTCGTGCCAATTAACATCTCCTGATGCAGGAGACCAACATAAGAGTTTACGAAGACGGATTTAGTATTTAACAAGGCAACACGTGTGTAGCCAACTACAGGTTGGCTTTTCCAAGTTGAAATTTTTGTTCACCATCGGTTTGAGGTCTCATTCATTTAAACATTCTTACTCAATTCATGTGTATATATAAAAAAAATATAGATATTAAAAAAAAAGCCGACTACCCTCCACAAAAGGCCTTGAGCTCCCCCACCCCATCCTCCAACACACAGACACCTACAATGGCTCAGAGTTTCACAGGTGTTTACCGTCGACGCTATCATTGTCCCAGTGTCCCAGCAAACGGCCTCTGAGCATACATTAAACACAATAATTAGCACTCGCATTAGTCGTCCTCCATTGTGCTCGTCCAATGTATTAAATAAGAGCTAATGACTCACGCAAAGACCAGCAGGTAATCGACACGTGAGTTAAACGAATCTTTGAATAATGTATAGGATGGAGCCATGCTATATAGCTGTCAGGTTCCCATGAGAGTGAAAGTAAGCGCTTGCTTACGGAAATGGATGCCGGGGATGTGAGTAACTCGGAATAAGACAAGCACAGGGAGCCAGCTCCTTTAGGAAAAGTGGATTTAAATAATGTGTTTGGAGACTTCTTTATCTTAGCACTTAGCCTTACATTGACCCCATGTAAGACAAGTCTTAACACGTTTGCACATGAAATCAACGAGACATTCATTTTCCTTTTTAGACTCGTACACCCATGAGGAGTTGAGATTCAAGTAATGAATTTCCCAGCTTTTCAAACCGGACCACAAAGTTTGTCCTCGTCACTGGAGCAATAACTAACCGCGACCTGTTTGGAGACGATCTGTAAATATTGCTTTTGTTTCCCCGTTGCCAACAACCAAACGGAGGAGCTGTATCCATATACATCGCCATAAAAGAGCATCGACTGCTGAAACAACTAGATATGAATTAGTGAAAGGATCGATACGGCCCTGACCTGATTGGCCGGAGCCGCGACCGCCTGGCGCACTTATAAGGTTTCACGTATTTGTCCCCCATCATTTCCCCGCCAAGTTGCAGATTTTAGGCAGTACGTTCACTTCAGAGGAATGTTTCTATTCTGTGCACACATTGGATTGTGCACACCGACTCAGGGTCAGCTCACACGGTAACAACACACCACAACCACCACCAATCTAGAGGTATATAGTGAAGTAAGCCTTAAGTATTGCCCTCCCATCTCTCCTCATAGACCACAACAAACACACTGCGTACAGCAGTAGTTACAAAAGATTCTTGAAGTATATTCTCAGCCCACCCCCAACTAAAAATAACAACAAAAACAACAACATTTATTTCATCATCAAACACAGACCATGCTGATTGTTACTTTACAGTTGCTTCCAATAATGAAGTTTAGTATTTCTGGGTAATATTGAATGTGCGCTATTTATGCCGACCCAGCACCACCCCCCTGCTCCCACACACACAATCTGAACGCAAAACCTACAACTCCTAGTCCTCACTGCAAGCAATATTTGGGTGACACCAAGTCAGGCGGATCACGAAGTCAAAGTCTACTATCTCGGAAATGTAAGCCCTTCAGGTTGGTTTAGTTTTATAATTTCTTATTTTCTCTATTCGTTTTTATTGTGTGTCAACATGAGTCTAGGCTTAGACCAAGACTATGTTGTGTCGGTCTCGAATTTGTGCTCATTGTCTAATTGTTAACCGTAAGGGTTACTGAGGTAGGGCTAATTTTAACGGTTCAAAGACCGGTGCATTTTGAAGGTGTCTAAATTAAGAAAATATTCCCGTAGTACAAACTTGAACTGTACAAAGTATAACAAACTAAACCCTACTAGCCGTGAACTGAAGTAGAATGGATCGTTATTAGAAAAAAATGAAATAATGGGGGCCGCCTGTCATATTACACAACTCACCAGTTAAGACGGTAACAGTGGCGGGTCTAAGAGTTGTATTACCACATACACGCGGGAGAAAACAAATCAATAACATTATTTTTGGTGGGGACAGTGTCGTTTTTAATCCTCAAATCTCGGCCTGGCCCAGGATTT
This sequence comes from Ampullaceana balthica, assembly GCA_944989445.1. Taxonomy (NCBI): domain Eukaryota; kingdom Metazoa; phylum Mollusca; class Gastropoda; family Lymnaeidae; genus Ampullaceana; species Ampullaceana balthica. The sequence goes on along the minus strand of CALYLW010000596.1, from coordinate 116,282 downwards.
TGTTACTTATGGGTTCTTGTTGCTCTAATGGAATTTTAATGCCAACGAGAAAAGTCAGACATCCGCATACCTTTTGTTTCTTCGTTAGCTATCGTCCCAACGTTTTCATCATATAGCTCTTTATTTCATTTACACAATAGCAACTACTTTAACGTAGGAGTAACACAAATTAATCGTTGCTTCTGTGTCTGGGTAGTAGTTCTAACGCTTTCCTGTGTAGTTCTGTCGCTTTCATGTTTAGATAATAGAAACACGTTCATATGCCACTAACGAAAGAACGGCTTTCATATTGGCCGAAGCCGACCTCGACAAAGGCAGTAATGATAGGGAGATCACGAGCTTAGACAGTCTCGTCCCCCGGGGACTAAGGGCATCAGCTTCCACGGAGCTCAAAGTGCCAGGGTCAGGCCTATAGAAGCAGCTCTAAGGGCACCGCGTCAACACAACATATAAACAGTCTTTAAAGCAACACCCGACGGGATAAAGTCGAGGCTGCACTTCCAGCGTGTCGCACACGGCGAGTTCTAATGAAATAAACTCAGCTTCCCTTGCGGCTCTTATACCTTCTAGCACCACTGTTCAAGGAACAAAATATTAATATCATACAGAGTTGGACTGCTATAAAGCTTTCAAATAAAGCTTTATCAGTAAAAATATATAAGAAATAAATAAACAAGTATTTAAATTAAATTTACATTGATATACTTCCAACCATACCAAGGAAAAATTATTATGCCCATCTTTCTTTCTTATTTTCGTTTCTCTGTTGTTTTTTTATCGCTACTAAATTATTTTTCCATTGTACAGTAGGTAATACATATAATGTAAATTTAATTTAAAGACTTGTGTATATTTATTTGTAATGATGAAAGCATTTGCCGAAATGTTTACTTATGTATTTGTCCACCAATAGAGATTTTATTTGTTGTTTTAATCATACAACTCTGTGTATCTTGTATTGTATTCTCAATGAACAACCGCGTCTTTCTAGGGCACCTCCGCTCAAAGATCAACGGCACCACTTCTCCTGTGGAGAGTTACCACAGCAACCGTGTGATGTTCTTACATTTTACAGCCCTGGCTCGCACCTTCGGCGAGAGACCGGTCAACACCTCCTCCGCAACTGTACCGTCACGTAACAACAGACCAGTCCATCCCGGGGCCGTGAACAATAAATGCCGCCTTAACAGGGCGATGACAACTCAGCGGGATTTCATAATGTGAGCTCGGGCGAGGTAGTAAGGCGAATAGCGTGACTTACAATGTATTATTATTGGCTGTTCCGCAAACATGAAACGCACAGCCAAGGATGAGATACACAATATTTGAATCGTATTCGTCAACAATATCCGTCACCTGCTTTAGTCGATATCAACACAAAAAGGTTACGTGTTTACGACATGGCAGTCCACAAACCCGCTGTGATGCTTCAATGATAGACTTAATCATTAACTTGACATATACTAGTTTCTAACGTGACATTTATAGTTTATAAGTTAGAGTTGCTCAACCACCATGGTTCGCTACTTTTAATTTTAAAAAAAAGTTCAACTTACGGGTTTTTAATTTATAATGAATCATATCTATAATATAGCAATGTGTTTTTCACATCAATATCCATTTTCTTTCGCCAAAACCCTTAAATTAAACACAGGTGGTAGGGGGACACTTTTTAGACGCCCATTTAAAGAAAATTAACTTTAAAACCGGTTTTCATGCAATGCTAAATTATCTAAGAAGACATTAAATCCTCTACTCTACATTAAATATCACGTGTCTTGCCGGTGGTACTGAGAATGGTAGCTAAACAAGGCATTTACCCAGCCAACTTGGAAAACTTCTGGGAAGATGACAAGCCAAGAATGACAGTTTTTTTTAATTGGGGGGGGGGATGTGTGTGTGTGTGTGTGTGTGTGTGTAAAACAGATGACTTGCAATCCTGAAAGGAAATATGTAGATCCTTGCAAACCATAGGTCCATCTAAGTCAAAAGCGTAACCTTTTTTTTTGTTGTTGACAATTTTGTTAAAAGTTAAGTTTCTGATAGCTCGAATTTGTCAGATATCTTAATGTTTTTCTTTTAGGACACAACTCTGTTGATATAACTCTCAAACTCAGAAAAGCAAGAATGTCTTCTTGTGTGAATGCTTCAGTGCAAGAATTGACAATACAAGAAAACTCCATTAGGCTGATGACAAATCTAAGGTCTTTAATTTAAATCCATCTCCACCCCAGGTAACGTCAAGTGATTTACATTATTCCTATAACCATATTCATACGTTTAAAAATTTTTTTATTACATCAGGATAACTCAGTCCTTAATCCATTACATAATCAGTTATTGTTATGTAATAACAGCTAATTATACAGAAAACGGAGGAAGATCCCATTGCTGACGTATTTTAACGTGATATTCGGGAGGCCCTAGCCGAAACGAGAGAAAGAAGACTTATGTTGTCAATCCGAAGCGCCCCACTTAATCGATACATCAATTGCCCACCCGAACGCGTACCTATAAATACGACGTTTCTAACCACCCAGGCCAAGGTTTGGACTGGCCAGGCGTTGACGCAATAGTTTCTATTCTAGGCCAGGCTGTAGGAGGACAGGGGGATGGATGACATACAAAGTGCGTCGTGAATTTCACCCTACCCGCCTTTGCTGTGTGAGCGGTTACGGGGTGAGTGTCATGTGCAAATACAGGGCATAGTGGTAGACGGTGTGAAGCCAGAGCTTTTAAAAACTATATTGTAGTAATGATGGGTGTGTTAAGACATTGCAATCGTTTAACATAATATACTATCGAGCGCATACGGTTCGACATCAACGGTTATTTATAACACTCGGAATATATTTTGGCATCGCTCGGTATATTGTTAGTTATCAAGGTTACTCTGTATCATTAGGCATGTATTTTGGCATCAAAGGTGCTCTAGCCCAGTGCTTCTCAAACTTTTTAGTATGGCGGACCGGCAGAAATTTTTTCATTGCACCAGGGGGCGGTGCACTATTTTCACTGTACTGACGTGGTAGCGAAATGTTATTTTATCAGTTTCTTTTAATATGCTTATTAAAGAAAAATTATAATTATATTTTTCTGTCCTTTCTTAATAATATCTGCGGACCGGCAGCGGATGGCCCACGGACCGGCAGCGGATGGCCCACGGACCGGCACCGGTCCGTGGACCACCACTTCGAGAAACACTGTTCTAGCCCACTGGGTCTATGGTTAGGTGTATCAAGGGTGCACCAAACCACTGGGTATAAGGTCAGATGTATCATTGGTGCATACTATCGGTCTAGTATACAAATTCCTGTTCCTAACCTCTCGTACATTACATTCTAACTATTGATTTTTTAAAAAGAAAATCGGGTTGATTCTTGTTTATTGGCTAAAGAATGCCTCTTGCAGACACATCCGTTTGGTTGAGTCAATATTTAAGGTTCTCACATTCATTGTTTTACTAAATATTGCAGCCCTCTAATGGTTTATTAAGAAAGAAGCAAACCCAGCAGAATGAAAAAAAAGAACAAAAAAGGGAGAATGGCATTTTGCTAAGACCAAAAATTCTACTGCACTTATTAGTGAATTATTTGTTCTCTCACTGTTGACCGTTTTTGGTTGTTTTTGTTTATAAAAATGAATACTGTAGAGAAATAGCTAAAATGTCACATGTTAAAAAGCTATTCCCTAATGGGTAAATGTTGAGTTGTTTAGTGTATATATTTATAAATAAGTATGTGCTGAATATCTAAATGTAATGTGCAATAAAACGTGATTTCCAGTTATTTTGATCAAAAAGAAAAATTTATCCTATGAAGTCATGTTATTATATTGCAGTGTTTCTAAATTATTTTCTGTCATGCCCCCCATAGGAAGAAAGAAAACATTTCGCGCACCCCCCCCCCACCCCCGCGACTGTAAATAGTATCATTTGTCTATAAAATTGTTATAAGTACACCTCTGCATAACGTTCAAACGAGCCCCCCCTTTACGGAGCATCGCGGCGCCCCCTGGGTGGGGGGGGGGCGCCCCCACTATTTGAGAAACACTGTTATATTGTAATATATTGACATAAGGATTTTGTGTTTGTTATGAATGATGTACTGTACATGAATAAAATCTCCTAGTATTCATCCTCAGAAAAAAAAATAATAATACATGTATAGATAAATTAAGACTATAACACAACTGGAGGCAAATGAGAAACAATACATTTACAAATACAAAAAAGACTTATGTAACGACTTTTTATTAACAAGGATATATATTAATGTAAATTATTCTATCTTTGCCTTATCCATAAAGTTGTAAGAAAAGAATACTCACGTAAAATGAGATTAGTCAGCACACAAGCGAAGATGTAAATGCACAAGAGTGATAATGATAGGATGAAAAGATAAAAATAACGATAGTTCCTCCTTCCTACACAGTTGCCCACCCAGGGGCAATGGTGGTCAAAGCGCTCTGAAAAACAAAAGGCAAACAAAAAATAATTTTTTGCAAACATATATCAAAAACTAAGTGTCCTGATTGATCAACATTATACAGGGCGGGATGCAGTGCCATCAATCACAGATCATAATGGTAAAGACAATAATTATATGCCTCACTGTGGCAGCTTACCAAGAAATCATTTGTTAGTAGATATATTCACAACCAAACTAAATACCCAAAGGCTTCAAATACAGTTATGCATTGATTAAAAAATGAAAACAGGTTGAGATCACTAAAATTAGAAGCTAAATAATAAACCAGCCGTTTCCAGTGTGTGAACAACAAAGTTTGTCATAATATTTATATATCAGCTGAGTTTATTAGTATAGCATGAGTTCATTTATAAGACTTATTGGAGTTAGTTTGGTAAATGAATAGCGGAATTAGATATGTTGAGCTTCGATAATAGAAGTGACCATAGGCACTAGGCAGACTCTTTGGGTAGATTCCTCCAATCAGAACACAATTCAATAAAAAATACAAACTTCAGATAAGTTTAAAACCCAAAATCATCTGGTCACTAGCAGCAAATTAGTTAATGTTTAAAACTGAAGTCCAGTGGGAAATTTTATTTGTATATATAGCAACCTTTCAAGGCGTTCTTACTAAACCTCAATTGCACACAGCCTATATCCTTAAGGAGAGTTTAGTATAACAGAATAAAACGTTTATTTCATGTCAGACCTTTCACAAGAGGTAAAAAGCTAAATATCTCAAAGCAACAAACGTAGGAATAAGATCATCCTTAGTAAGACAGATTCACACTTAGGACCCTTTCTCAAATCCTTGAGCCAACATTGAACATCTTGTAAGACTGTTTACACAGAATGATGACCACTCGGCCAAAAACGGCTGGACACTGTTGATCCGGCTAAGGGCTGGCTCACTGCCTCTGTTTACTTTTTTCCCCCCACCAAATCAATGTTGACCTCCACTGAGGCAGTGAAGTCTGCACCAGGAGTTAGGTTTTATTTAGCAAATAGCAGATGGAATTGAGTTTTAACTTTTATTGTAAACAAATGCACGGTTTTATATGCATTCAATAAAAATATTTACTGTATTTTTAGAAAAGCTAAATGAATACAGACTTAAAGGTAGGCAAAGATATATCTGAAAAATGGGTACACATTTCAATAGTTAACACTCATAAATGTGTATAAAAATAAATTATCTTACACTAAAGCCATAAACTTCAAATAAGTTTATTTTTTAGTAAAAAACCTGAAACTGCTCTTTTGGTTCTTTTTATATCTTAAGAACGCAAAAAGACACCTCCTCACAAAAAGAAAAAAAAACACAAGCAAAATTGTTGATGAAGAAAAGGTATCTAATCAGCCAACTAACTACATGTACTCCTGTTGACTCACCTACACAGTTGTCACACAAACTGCAATGAGAGGCCCTGGGAGGGCGGAATATTTTACAGGTGAAGCAATATTTTAACTTGATTACTTGGCCTTTAATCACAACCTCTTTTGTCCGGGGTGGGGGACGGTATGTCCCTGGAGAGTTCGGATTAGCAACTTCTGAAAATTATATGTAATTGTTTTGTTAATTTCAGAATTTTTTTTCATTTAAAAAAGTGGTGTGCTATATGCATTGAAAATAACTTACGAGAAGTATAAAACACAACAGTATAAAAACAACTCAATAGATTTGGTACAACTCAAGTGATAAACTCATTGACATAAGCTGGTTTAAAAAATGTTATTTAATAGGGTAAAATACATAAATGAATGAATGAATGTATAACTTGTATACATATCTTGGAAATCTCAAATGATGCTTCTTCTTCTTCTATAGGTACTTTCAGATCACAAAATTTTGAAAACCGATGCATAGAGATGATTTTGTTGGAAGCCAAATAAAATCCACACTATAAAGAGTCCAGTCCAAAATATGCATGTAAACTACAATTGTGCATTTAGATTGGGGTGTTTAGAGCCCTTGCCAGAAATATCTAAGCTGAAGTGCTAAGTTTATATTTTATCGGGTTAAAACAAGTATAACAATATATCATAGGTGATTGAACTTCATAAATTAAAAAAAATAAATGTTCATACCATTTTGCCTCTCCATTTCTGCTGCCTCTTCAGAGGAAGCTCTGGGTATAACCCCTGGATCGCTAAAACTGGTCCGAAGAAGTGTGGCCATTACAAAGAGGAAAAGTGCCCCCCCAATGGCAGGGATGGCTGGTGTGACATGCTGAGCGAGATACACACAACTGAAAAAGAAGGGAAACACAGCAGAATAAAATACATGTATATATATATATATATTAAAGAGTTGGCTTAGCAAATAAAAATAAAAAAACAACAGTATTGGAATAAAATTGTAATACATTAACACAAACAAAAAGAAATTTATAAACACGTAAAAGGCATTCTCTGATATTTGCTTCTATTTTACTGTTTTTCGTTGATAGTTTATAACCGATCTGCTGATTTATTACAAGATTTTGTCACTAAATCACTACTATATTTGTACTATTTTGTTTCCAAGGTACTCTTCATACTGGCCAATTTTATTTCTGAATCAGTTCAATTTTTCTTTGCGTCAGATGATGAAAATGGTGAATAGGAAGACCCAAATCGCCTAACAAACCAGGTAGTCAAAATGTGGGAATCAAAAAACTTAATTGAAAATTTGGGAGTATACCAAGTGGCTTTTAAAGGATAAAGAAAGCAATTTCTACCTTGCCGGACTGCAGCCCCACCTCTTTATTACTATTGAAGGACAGGGGGGTGGAACTGTGATGTGGGATAGCAAATAATAAATAAGATCTCAGACAATTTAACACTTATATTTAGAGAAATGTATAATTTCATCATGTATCAAATTACAACACTTCTCTTTTTTTTTACTATCAACATAAACACTCCAGCAACAAAACTTTAAAAAAACAAACAAAACACTGTGGTCTAATGAAAATTAAAAACACAGCCCAGTAGTTTTCCTTTGAATATACCATCATAAGAACTAATATGAAAGATTATACTTTATTTCTGTCAATTTATGGGGTTTGGTTAGACTTTACATGCGAAGAAAAAAAAAGGGGGGGGGGCTGAGGTTAATTTAAAACTTCTGGAATCTGGATGACGCCTTAAAAATTTGGCCCTGAAAGCATTCCAGTATTCCCTAACATGCCTGCACCAAAAATTCCGACACTGAAGACAGGGCCTGCAAGAAATAAAAAGTTTAAAATCTCTCCAAATAGACCGTTGTAAAATTAAGCCGGGAAAGGTTAATCCAATCTCATAGGAAGCTCACCCCATTGCCCATGGGTGGTAACGGAATCTCAAGTCTAAAGCAAGTTCAATTTTAACAACGGCGACACCGGAACGTCCGCGGCTATTACGGGGCATCCATTATCCTTTCAAGTATCGCCATGGAGGCCTGGCCTTTCACCGGTAATGGCATTACGTCAGCAGCAGAAACAATGTCTCACGTGCATCATCTATCTCCGTGTGAGCGACACATTGAGGCTTTCAGTAGGTTATATAGTGTACGCAGTGCTCATCTCTATAGCTTAGAACGTTACTGTTTGTTCCCCCCCTCCCCATCCCTCTTTTTTCTTTTTGGGAGAATTTTCTACCCTCGGGATTTAGCGCTGCTTCTCGTATACGTAAAGAAATCGATAGTGGTTCCGACTGCGGAATAAAGGAAAGCGGCAATGACGTGTTTATGAATTGTTAATGTAAAGACAGCGATAAACTCAGGTCTGTGTACGATGTTCAGACTGCGTAAGCGTTATACATACACACGATGCCAAGATTAGTATCGGATTTGAGGGGGGGGGGCACTTTTAAAGGCAATACAAAAAAAAATCCACAAACATTTTTTTCGAAACACCGTTCATTGGACTTATACAACAACCGAGTTTGTTAATTTTTTAAATGTATATTTCGTATTGACACGAACTTTGGACAAATTATTACATTGTATGATCGCTACCTTTGCAAGGTAAGTACTATTTAACTCATGAAAAGCATTTGATCTCATTGGAACGAACAAATCTGGAATAAGTAGGTGGCAATACGACAAAGCTATTCTGCATTATAAAAAAAAAGAATAACATCCACAAACGTGGTTCAGTATAGAAGCATTAAACCATAAAATTTTTATATGTTTTTCCCTTTCAAAAATAGACTTAAATGATATTAAAATAATTCCCCATCAACAAACGAAGACTATTGAGATAAAAAAAAGTACAAGAAAAACAAAGCTGGCTGGGAAATTCTGGCGCAGGCAATGCTTTCAGCCTTAGCCTTTGCTATGATTCGGGAACCTAATCGATATTAACGAATTCTTTGTAATTACTTAGTGACAAGGCTATTGAAATAGCAGGATACTCCATACCTCACGTACAGTTGTGGATGGAAAGGACAACAAATGGAAATAATTTCAACGAATTAAATTTAATTTATAGCACTAAATCATTTTATATTTTATCTCTCTCTCTCTCTCTCTTAACGTGCTCTGTCAAAATAAATATGCGAAAAATTGTGAGAAAAAATTAAAACGAAATTAAGTAAACCAATGTATTGACCTAATGTTTTCACATTTAATGATATTTTAGTTACTCAGATTTGACTTCTCTAGTTCTGAATTATAGTCATTAAAAAAAATACATGTTCATTTTTGAGTGATCAAACGCTGTCTTTAGTACTGTGTACAAACGTACACAAATAAATGACTCGGGGCTAATGCCCGCTCCTCCTCGCATTGAAGGATAATTAAATTTTGGCTGCTAATAGAGACGTGCATAGGGTCACGTGCTTCTTTGGGCACGGGTCGCTAAGTCACGTGCCTGCAGCAGACAGAGATTGATTAAAGTCAACAAATCGTCAGTCAACACGTAAGGTACAGAATGTCTGCTGCAAGAGACTGCCTCCAACTTGGTACAGGGAGGAGAGCTGGACACCAGCTAGTTTTGTTTGGGGGGTTAGCTTGAAAGCAGGGGGATGGGGGTTGTTCGTCAGTATTTGGGTTACTGGAAATTGGATCAAAAGAATATTTAAGGAAAGCGCAATGTTTAAAGAGGAATACAATGGTGTCCAGCGCTTTCCCCGTCTTTTTTTTTAAATGACCTCCGGTGACATTAGTGATGAATTAAATACACGGCATAATACTGCCGCAGAACCGGTAGTGATGTGAACCAATCACACGTTTTACCCCACAAAAACAAATTTTGTATAGTAATATCCAGCGTCTATGTATTGCCTTATGGTGAGGTCTAATCAGGCCGTGGGGAAAGAAAGAGAAACTCAAAACCCTAACCATGTTCTTCACCCCCACCCTCCTCACTTCATCTAGTTGATGCTCTGGGAAAAAAAACCAAACCAACAACTAATATGATGAGACTGAAATCGAGCCAACGCTCTGTCAAGTCAGGTTCGATTTATTGACATAAACATTTTTATTGTGGACAGGGAGCGCCGTTTATCGCATTGTCCGGCGTCTCTTGAAAAAATGATGGCAGATTGACTCATGGTCGGTCCATTTCACATTTGAGAAGTTTGATTAATCGGTTTAAAATCGGATTTACATAACCAATAATCGGTTTGCCAAAAAACAACAAAAACCCGAAATTAACAACCCTAATTATAACTGAACCTAGATGAGGGAAGCTGTGTGGCGCCGTAAGGAGCTCGTTATTGTCGACCATTTGAGTGATAACAATTACTGAGATTGATGTCAAATCTTTTTCCCCTCTTTTCCTTAAAAAAAAATTAAAAATTATAGGGCATCGTTTCTTTGTCTCAAAGAGTGGAAGTTACTATATTCAATGACTGTTGCATGTAGCAAGGAAGGTTTTAGTAGTGGAAAGCATTTGTTGAATACATCAATACACAACACAATGTGCAAAAAAGTAACACAAGCAGAATCACCAAACGAATGCCGCGATTTGGGGGTAAGGATGCTACAAGACAACAGTTTTGAAACCGAAACCCCAGTGGTATTTTAAGGAATAGCACCGGCACTTAGGGCATCTACTTGACCACAACAAACGTGTTTCAAACAAGAGGTAATTTCAGAGAATACATTGGTATTGACAATAAAATTAAAGCTGGCTATTTCAACAAGCCAGAGGACAGTTTTACAAAAGACAACACGCTGCCCTGGGGTTTGGTGTGTGTGTGGGGGGGGACGGACGACGACGACAATTGATGGAATAATAGTCACGGGCCGAAAACAGATATGTAATTCAACTGAGTTTATACGTATATTAAAAACTAAATGAAAGGAATCGCAAGGACATAACACTAACTAAAATATTGATCTTTGGTAGCTTACTCACAACAGTAATGTTATATGCAGTTGCGAAAACGTTTATTTCCATGCTAAATAATATGCATTCTATGTGTCGCATTATAGTAGGTTGCAGCAATTCAAACGTAAAAAGTGTCCAAAATTGTATTTGAAAGCATAAATGTATTTCATGGGCGCCCTCACGCTTTTTATTTTTAGACATATGACTGTATACAACACTCACGGTCAGCACTATTTTTATACAAGTGGGTCTCAACGGAAATGCAAGATTAGATGAACAAGAAATTAAACAGGACGAGCAACATTACAAAATAGCTATTAATAGTGGATGGTTCAATTTAAAACTTGAGCAGTGTCGTTTCAGTATACAATATACACACATGAAGATCTCAAGGGAAGAAACAACTATGTCACATTTTTGAAGTTTTGAGATATTCAAGTTTAAAAGTTCAAAATTATACAGATTTCTTATAAATTAACTAAATAGAATTGAATTCTTAATAGGGTCAGAGACATATTTTTTTCATAAAATCTCTTTCAGAACATTCTATTTTTAATCCTCTAAAGAGGATAACTAAAAAATTTCAAAAATGTCACATAGCCGTTTCTTCCCTTGAGCTCTTCACATGTATACCGGTGGTCGATAAAATGGAGACACCGGATGGCTGCATTTCACCGTATTAAGCCTAAGAATGGTAAACCTATTTCTATATATTCTTGAAAGCCAATTTCATCATCCCATTACAGGTGCTCTGTACAAAGCTATTAACAGTGTAAAACTTAGCCAGTGTAGTTTCAGTAGACAATTCAATATACAAAATTATATTCCGGTCGTCAATAAAATGGAGACACCGGATGGCGGCATTTCACAGTATTAAGTCCAATAATGGCAATCTATTTCGAAATATACTTGAAAGCCACTTTCATTATCCCGTCACCGGTGCTCTGTACCAGGGTAAGACACAAGTGGATGAAGAGAATGGGGCAGCGGGAAAATTCCCATACTTCACCACCATCAGACTAGGGATACTCAGCATCAATGATTTCGTCTCAACTCCCTAATCCGATACACGGAGGCTTTCCCATTAATGTTTAGACTCTCAGGATATAAGTGAAGGACTGTGTGAGGAAAAAAGGTGAAGCTTAAAACGAAAACACACTGCTGTAAGGATTCACTTCTATCTCTATTTCGTTTCTTGTTTATCTTGTCTGTTTTGCTTTCACCTGAAACAATTTCCCTTTGTAAATCCTACCTTTCATTTTAAGCTTCAATACAATTTGCTCCATTATTTCCTTTAGATTTTCATCTGTTTAGGTTGGCTTTCATGACACCAATACGGCAAAGAAAGAAAAACTAGGTGGGATGGGGTGTCTTCATATAGGTTTGAAAGTATAGTTTGAGTTAATAAAGATAAGTGACCAATAATAACTTTCCACAATTAAATTCTCAACTCACGACCCCGTTCTATCACTATGGAGTTGCATTGTTCATGCGGAAACAGACTGATCGGGGTTTGTGTGTCCTTGTATATTTATAAAACAAAATGTAATTATATTAGCCGATTTCGACTTCAAAGGCCTCTTTGAGACTTGCTTTTTTATACAAAAGGTACAACAAAGGTTTTGAACGTTTACAAAGCTGCAGTGTAAAGGGACAATTTAAAAAGTTTGCAAAACAATTATGTTTTACCATACACGATAATTAATTTGAAGGCAATGTGCAGTCATAATTATAGATGTTTAAGATAAAGATTTATTTAATGTATAATGAAAATGTTGCCTAAATATATTATAATAGTCGCTACCCGAGGCGTAGCATACACCGCAAAATGCTAATAGATAGTGTAAAGAAAAGAAGAAAAAAAAAGGGGGGCGGACACAAACTACATCACAAAGAAAAAGAGCAACGCGAGTGACCCTGGGGGGAGAGAATCGCCGACGCACTGTTGGCCTCGAAACATGCGCACTGCGGTTAACTACCTTCTCACACCCTGCACCACCCTAGCTTGCCAACCATAAACTGCGATTGGCCGACCTGGTGAGGGACATTCGTCAAGCTTATTTGCAATCGTCTTATCAGTGTGATAAAGTGGCTGTGAAATTAGTGTGAACATACCGACGTTGTTAATAGATGGCACCAGAAAGTCATCACGTGTGAGAGGCAATAGAACTTCGTATGGCCATGATCGTAAGGACTGCTAAAGAGCAGATATATAGAGAAATGTTGACCGGCATTGTAAACTCAAGAGGTATGAGGGCGATCTCGGAAGTAAATGATGATACTGGTGGGAAGTGTTTGGGACATCGCGATAATTTTTCCTCGCCACAACATACTCCTAAAGTATTCATATACTGGACGTATTGTTGAGGAGAGTGTATGACTACTTTTCCGTCACTGAGAACAACGGAGAGCACGTCGCCGATGTTATCTCAATGTTGAGAAACAAAGTTTACAACCATGTTGCGAAGTCATGTTTGAAAAGAAAGGGGTAAAAGAACTGGCACAAACATAAACATTTTTAAAAATTAAAAAATAATGTATTAGCTGGGGCTTGAACCCACGACCTTCCGCGTGTTAGGCGGATGTAATAACCACTAACCTTCGAAATGCATGTTATTCTGAGAAGGAACAACGAAAGTGAGCTCAAGAAGCATTGCTGGTCTAGATGACCCCCCTCTCCAACACCTCTGCTTGCCAACAATAAACTGATTGGTCGACCCCAGTGAGAGTCATTCGTCATGCTTATTTGCACATACTCACTCCTGATTTGGTGAATTATATATATATATATATAGATTCCACAACAATGGATACATATGTAAAATATATGCGAATTAGCACAAACACCAACTACAAATGTTACGTTTCATCACAGCATCACCATTGGTTCCTATTATTGAACAAATAGAAAAACAATGGTTAGCTTTTCCATGTCAAACAAGCTACATTTCTGGTACCAACTTGGTATGTATAGAATGTTCTATAGGGTAAAGAGTTTAACAAAAGGATTTGAACAACAAATTAAGTAATCAACACTTCAAGTTTCTATAATTCGGTTTCCAATTTTTGAACAGTAGCTCTATACTGTATCTCCTAAGCTGAATCCAGGATTTGCATGGTCTACTTCAGGATGCACTGATATCGGAAACTAAAACAATGAAGTTCAATTGAAGTAAATTATGATGGGCCCCAAGAGGAAGCTGTGGTGGAAACTTTGGGATCCACTGACACCTCCCTTGAAATGTTTAGTGGCCTTGGCAAACTTCTAAGACTGGGTATCATAGAGACCCAGGTATTAAAGTGATTTAAAAGGAACCACCCCTTCACCGTTACTAACTGCTCATAAGATTCATTCCCAACCAGGTTACTTTAAATCACTTGCAGCTCACTGATTGGTAAGGATAATCATCTAGGAATGTGAGATTCTGTTTTAGGGACTATGAATGTATAGAACAATTATTTTATGACTGTAAATAGTATTATTAGTGGCTGTATAGCGAAGACAATAGTGCACTCGCCTCACAAGCTGAGGAGCGTGGGATCTAGCCCACGTTAAAGCCACAATAAAATGTTGAGAAATGACCATCGTTAAAAAAGTCAGCCGCTGACCTGGAGAGGAGATGGGCGCCGCCAAGGTCTACCAAGCCCAGAGAAAGCTCTAATGGAAACATCAGAACCCCCTACGACCACAAAGGTTATGGGACACAAAAAAAAAGGATTACTGCGATTCTGTACTGATTAATAAAAATAAGGAGGTGAAAGAAATCACCACTAAATTGTGAAAGTACTATATATATATCATGACCACTTGCAAAATTTGGATGCACAGTAGTTGTAACATGTAATTCCATCTTTAATTATCAAAATATTATAAATTCTTAGGCATGGTATAATATCAACCAAAGATGCTTAAACTTAAAATACCCCTTTTAAAAGTTTAAAAAATAACGCTACATGGATTTTATTTTCCCTTTTGAGCATTGCTAAATAATTTAAAGAACTCAAGAACACTTCCTGTGATGGAAGAAGGCCATCTGATGCCTCATACAAATGAGAGAATTTATCTTTTTGACAAGGAGAAGAAGAAATAACCCTGGGGAAAATTATTGCAAAACATATTTTTCTTTTTGAATGCAATTTTAAGTATGATGGAGACGCTTCTCCTGAATTTAAACATATTTAGAATCAACCTTGACAAAACGTTTCCAATTATCATGACATGACATTAAAGAGCATTGGGTGCTTTCCTTCCACCATGTAGCTGCAGTGATTTTTAATTAATAAGAAATCCCTACAAATTTAATATTTATTTCATAATCTGTGTACGGCTATACAATTTAAGTAATAATTAATTTTTTTAAATGACTTGAAAAAGAATCAAAGCTCGAAAAATAAGAAACAGCAAAAATTAAAAATAAAGTCAAACTAGTTCAGGTTTAGGCTATAATGGGAGTAAGATATAGTTGTTAACTATGATTCCGGGGCTCTTTTGAAAATACATGTACTACCGTATATACTCGTTCTATAGCCCGTTCGTTCATAAGCCGACCCCCTCCCCCTTTTTGGAATAGAATAGTATAGAAAGTGTGTAAGCCGCTCGTAAGCTGACCCCAAGAGATACCGGTATTTATTTTATTTTTGGCAAACAGCGGCGAAAGTGCGTAGATTAAAATTCGTTGATCAAAACAAAAATTTTTAAACAATTTATTAAAACATTCACAAAAATAAATAAAATGAATAAATAAGGTAAGTGAAGATGTTTAATAATATTTTATAGCTTCTGGTAGTGCAGTCGAATCTCGAAGAACATATACAAATAACTTGATAATCTACAATAACAACACCGATATTCAATGTACAATAATGTACATACAGAAATCACCTATGAACCGCTCGTAAGCCGACCCCCCAACATTTTCCCCTAGATTTTGTTTCAAAAAAAAAGTCTGCTTTAGAACGAGTATATACGGTATAGAGAAGAAAGCCCACCAGATATGGAAAGTACCCAGAAATCAGTCTAGGACTAAAATAAGTCCTAGTACTTGTAGGGTGTGATGGGAACAACTAAGGTTAGGGACCCAACCCCCAAAAAGGCAGCTTCCCAGAGAGCTGTAAGGTGCAGCTCACCAGATGGTTATGAGAAGGCTGACGACCTGCCATGTGAAATAACACCAAATTATGAAATCCCAATGACAATCAGAGCAAACGAAGAGCACATGATAAACTTGGCCATAGGTAAAAGGACGTCTATCAGCCATACTGTGATAGACTGTGATCCAACATTTTAATAAAATACATAAGAAACCTGAACATCCCCAAGATGGGCTTATCTATAACCAAATCATGTACTCATTGTACCATGACTTGGGCATAATAGATCCATGAAGATATAGGGGACAAGATGTCGACTCACACTGGATACTTGTAAAAATTAATTATGAACAAAGAAACTAACATCCGCATAAATCAAAAGAAAATAGAAAAAACAGCCAGGAGTTAATTGGATACCCAATAGTTACTGAGGTGTATTAACAGGCAACTGGAGCTATACAAAAGGGAATCTACCAATCCCTTGAATATTAATGAGCAATAAGAAAAAAAATAAAAGCAAAGTACCGTATTGTCACGCATATTCCCCGCGGGTTATACCAGATTTTACAAACCCTGCACCCCCCATGCGGGGTATCTGAATTTTTTTAAACTGAATAATGCATCAATGGCACTATTACTTGCAAAACACGAATATAAAATTAGATTCTGTATAACTTCTGGTAAGTTTGTTCACAATCTACCTTTAATCGTTTGATATTACGTAATTGATTTTATAACGTGGTGAGCGATAATATATATATATACAGTTCATTCAAATAGAGTGGTTCAGCGTGATATGACTTCTCAAATGTGGTGGGATAGTGCGGGGTATAAGCTTGGGCGGGTTATACCACGATTCTTTTACAGGATCTAAAAATTATGCGGGGTATATGCATGGGCGGGTTATCTGCGGGTTTATATGCGTGAAAATACGGTATAAAAAAGGTAGTATATATCACAATATGATTTTAAAAGAATGGGAAAAGAAAAAGATCTTTCCTTAAAAGAAAAAAAAATCCTTTAAAAAAAGACAACAAAAGTGTTATCCGCCAACAATACCATAACCTAAACTGCCTATTATTGCTAAGAAATGTCTTAATAAACAAACCAAAATACGTCTCAAATACAAGGTAAATCCTATTTCTGGCTAAACGCAACAGCAAATATTACAAACTGGCCGATTTTTTGTATTGCATTAAAAGCTGGACAGCTATTCAATAACCACGACAAATATTGTTATAACAAACCATGACAAATATTGTTATAACAAAGTTAATATTACACGTAATATAATAGTATCTTTGGCAATCCTCTGAATCCCGGTCCACTAATAAGAGGAAATATAGCACATCAAAGTATGTTATTTATTGATAGAACACAGCACAAGTGTTATTTATTGTCCGATAACCAGTAATCAAATACTAAATTTTGTAATTGTCACATAGCATTTGCAAACAGCCGCTGAAAACGTTCAGTTTGTGACTGTTACGCTCCTGTAATGCTGACAAGTAGCTTGCAAACAGAAAATGACTTGTACCACTCTGATACCGGAGTTTACGTTTCGCTTGCACCCACAGTCCTTCGATAGTCTGGGTGTGAATGCCCCTGTGTCAATAATCATGTCATTGTTTATAACCGAGACGTTTCCGTGTGATAACAATAACAAACAAACATAATTTGCGACCGGGATTCGGAGGATTGCCATATCTTTAATTTTTATTCAATCAGTCTAAATAAAAAAAATTCCTTAAACAATAAATTTTTTAAAAAGTTGGGCTGACGCAGAGGGTCTGGAGTGCAATCAGGCTCTTAGTAGTCTTCCTTTGCCTTTACATTTAGTCTTAAATGTTGCAGAAACTTGACTAGCAGGGGAAATGAAAGCATAACATAAAATATTGCTTTTACATTAACAAAAAAATTATTAGATTGTGAAATATGAAATTCTTTTTAAAAAAATACATAACTTGTCATAACAGTAACAGATTAATCATTCACTGAATGATTCAGCTTTACTAACACTGACTTAGACGACTTAGACGACTTAGTCACTTACTGAGTAAGTTACTCTTACTAACTGAACTTACTCAACTGGGCTTTCACTCACTCTGTACTATGGGGCCGCCCATAAAGTATGTCACGCTATTTTTTACCATTTTTAACTCCCCCCTCCCCCTGTCACAAACTGTCACACATCTCGGACCCCCCTATAGTACGTCACACTTTCGAACAAAAATGTTTTTTATTAACAAAATAATTAAAATTTAATATAAAACACTGTGACGTCACATGTTGCCGGACCCCCCTCCCCCTGTCACAAACTTTCACACTTTCTTACACCCCCTCCCCCCCCTCTGGAGCGACGTACTTTACTTTTTATGGACAGTATAATTTATAATAGTAAATAATAAATAGTGATTTTAGTTTTAGCCTTATGTCTTTTATAAATACTAAATAAAATGGGCCTACTTACTTAGACTTAAATGAAATAATGAATGTAATCTAGCGACGGATGATTGGGCTTAATACTTAATAATAATAATACTCACTCAAAGGCAAAGAAAAGTCCACTTGTGATGATTATGAGAGCACACGTTAGGTAAAATACTCCAGCTTGTCTTGCCATCATTATCCTCCCATTACAGTAGAATTTATTTTTTCCTGGAAATACCTCCCATCTTCTTATTTTTTTGGCCATTTTAATCTGAACCTCTTGAGCAGATTGGTCGTCACCGGTTTTCGAAACGGGAAAGCCAGTCGTTGACACTGCTGTGTAATAGTCTTTCATTAGTGAAACAAATACGTAATTTCTGGCTCAAAGCTAAAACTATATTTGAAAACGACATTACGTGTGTTTAATTTTCATTCATGTGTTATTCGAATACCTCCACATTTTTTAAAAAAGATAGTAATTCCTCCTGAAATAATACTGTAAGAAAGACAATGTTTAATCTAGTAGGAAATGTCGCCAAGACTTTGTTGTTGATCATTATGTCCCCATCCCGCATGCGCATTGGAAACAGGACCTCTCATTATGCTGTTTAATTTCGAATAATTAAAATTATAATTTCAAAAACTATTTAATAATACATCTCATGATATTAAAAATGTAAATAATCATATTCTTTTACTACAAAAACAATACCTAGCTGAAAATATATGCGAAACCTACTTTTTTCCTGAGTCTTGCGTAGAAAGGTTAATCTTTGTTTACATTTTGCTGTCTACACTAGTGTCAAGCATGACGTTAAAATTCGATAACTAAGCAGCAATAATAGTAATTTAGTAATAGTTTTAAAAATAACTAAAATATTTTAAATATGAACACAGAAGAAGATTTTTCGAATAAGCAAATTCATCCATCTGATAAATACTCCAAACTTAAAGGTAATTAAAAGTAAATAATTTGACTATACTACTTAAAGTACTTAGTACTAATCTATACTTCTATTATTAATACTATTAAATACTATTACATACTATACAATACGAAGTGTCGGTAGATACGGCAACAGACGTCCAGAAGTATTCTGTGTTAATTTTTTTTTGTGGTAATCCTGCAGATTTTGTGTTACACGTATATTATTTCACAGTGAAATTTAATTTTCTCTGGAACTTACGTTTTTTATAAAATAACTAAAATATTTTAAATATGAACACAGAAAGATTCATCGAATAAGCAAATTCATCCATCTGATAATACTCCAAACTTAAAGGTAATAAAAGTAAATAATTTGACTATACGACTTAAAGTACTTAGTACTAATCTATACTTCTATTATAATACTATTAAATACTATTACATACTATACGATGTGTCGGTAGATACGGCAACAGACGTCCAGAAGTATTCTGTGTTAATTTTTTTGTGTGGTAATCCTGCAGATTTACACGTATATTATTTCACAGCGAAATTTAATTTTCTCTTGAGAACTACGTTTTTAATTTATAAATGCATTATTATATGTTGTATTTCAGTATAATTTCAGCTATTACTGCGCTAATTTGTGAGTCCTATTAATTTCTAAGGCATTTTTCGGCTCTATATAATACATAATCTGGTCACGATACATCCATTTTGGTTATCTTGCCAGTTTTTTTTTACCTGGCTCGACACATGCTAAAATCAATTTATGGACCGAAGATATTTTTAAAAAAGTATTATTCAAATAATTTTTATTAATCTATTTGAATGATCTTAGAAGATAAATAAATATTTTAAAGACAATTACATTTTTTATTTCGTTACTAGATGCTTGATTCTTATTTTGTTTGTTTGTAAGTGAGAAACTTCCATTTGGCATCTTATTGGGACAATCTGGCAAGTAGTGTGAGAAATAAACAAAATGGTTGCATCACAATCAGACTATTTACTGTTGAGAGCCAAAAAAAGCCTTAGAAAATAAAAAGACTCACAAATTAGCACTGTAATAGCTGATATACAACACATAATGCATTTAATAAATTAAAAACGTAAGTTCTCACGAGAAAATTAAATTTCGCTGTGAAATAATATACGTGTAAAATCTGCAGGATTAACATTTTTTTAGTCTACTTCCTATTTCAAAGTTAACAGTTCTCACATATTTAAAATGTACCCCTCGGCTACATAATTGAGCTTTTGTTAAATCAAAATCGAGGTTAGAAGACACGCACAATTTTATTTTGTCAGAAATGTCAATTTTAGAGTCACTTAGAAGTGTTATACATGTAGCTTGAATATTTAATATTTATATAACTTGAGGACCTATTAGCACAACAACTACAGGACACGTTTAGTTTAAAGTAACTATGTAGCCGACAACGTAACAGCAGACAATTCGACGACGGGATGCTGCTAATGCTACGACTTGTCGTAACACTAGCAACATCCCGTCCAGTTGTCTGCTGCTACGACTAGTCGTAAAAAATATGCTATGGCTATGTGCTTACAGTCACGACTAAAGCTTTATTAATTTTAATTATGCTAATACTAATACTAAACATTAGTTCTCATAATCAAATTTCATGATTACTAGGTAAGCCGATTAATGAATTTTAAAGGTAAAAAAAAACTTAATGGGTGTCCATTCCATTGCAAACAGATAATATTAAAAAAAAATTGCAATCTGACATGAGCTAGTGAAGTGATAGTGATGGACGATACTTTGATGATAAAACTGATACTTTGGTTCTAATCTCTCTCCCAGAGAATTTTTAAAAATTAAATTAATTTAAAAACCACAATGAGTGTGCTGGTAATTTTGATTTTATAACTAGGGATGTGATGAAGTTTGAATCCGACGACATTCGAACTTCGGCGTTTTTTGAGCAAATTCGAATCCGACAGATTTTTAAAAAAAAATTCATCGGATTCGAATTTGAAAAATTACCGTTTTCAGATCAAACACGGCCGTAGAAATCGTAACCTAAATTAAAAAACCGTTAACAATGTGGCTACCTGTGCTTTGTAATAGTTTATGCTGCTGTTCATGCAAAAAGATATGCTAAAAATCCTCATAGTTATGAGGGGCACTGGACTGACATCTTGGTATACCCCCTTTTAAGCCAAGTGTTGACCAAATCCCTGTTCGAATCCGACGGATTTATATTTGCCAAATCCGAATCCGACGGATGCGGATTTTCATCAGCTCCGTCACATCCCTATTTATAAATACTTATTCTGAAAAGCGGATACATTGATTAAATATATTTAAATAAATTTATATTTTAGAATTAATACACAAATAACACATAAATAAGCCTAGATCTATTAAATTTGTGTTATATATGATATATGCATATAAACTATTATGAAGAGTTTGATAAAATATTATAGCGACTTAGTTTTTTCGAAGTGTTCACTACTAAGAGTACTAAGACTAGTCGTAGCAAGTGTTACAACTAGTCGTAGCACTAACAACATCCCGACGAATTGTCTACTGCTACGACTAGTCTCATACTTTTTTTTTCAAACATGTATCTGTAACCATGATAATCATTTTATAAATCATGAGATAAAAGATTCATTAATAAGTTGACATAGTGAAGGGCTGATTTTACTAATACTAATAAGTAAGTATGTTGTAATGGCCCTCAACAAAATTTCCAAAGTACCAAAGGACCAGATTAATTTAATTTAAATTATAAGGTCATATATTTGTACTTTAAAAAAATAGCTTGCCTATACTAAGTAAAATTTATTAGGCCCTAATAGGTAACAATAAAAAATTTATTTGCCAATTATTTTGATTGTAATTTTAAAAAAAACAACTAATGTACAGTAAGTTACTGTTACTGTTAGTGTTAGTCATTCTTTACTCATAAAATTCTTAGTCATTAATCCTTGAATTAGATAATTAAAATATTTATTGATCTTAGGTTATGCATAAATATTCTAAATGATAGCTTGTTTAAATGATCTGGCTTGAATGAACTTTAGATTGCTGTTTATGACTTATCACATCCAAATTTAAAATATTTTCCTGTGCATTATGATTTTAATTTTTAAAGAAAAGATATTTTTCATAAATATGGTAATAATAGAATGGGCTCACAGTTTTAAAAAATTTGGGTAAAATAATGTATACAGTGTTGGTGTTAGTATTTCTAAAGTTAAAAATGTAAATAAACTGGTAAAAGAATTAAAATACTTATTTAAATTTTTTCTTTTAGTAACTTTTGGTCAATTTAATGTTTTAAGTTATTTTTAAATTTTATCCCAGCATTATTTCCAAAGAAATAAATGTATTTTTAAAATCTGTTATATTTCGCACCCTCCCATAAATGTAAATTTAATGTTAATACAATATTATTTATTAATTAAATATTAATGATGACTTAGGGGAATTTGATTTTTTTTAAAAGCTGCCTATAAAATGGAAAATAAATAACAAATTAAAAATGAAATGATTAGCGATTGGCTTACAATTTTCATATAATTATTCAATTAAGTGACCAACAGGAAAGTATTCTTTAAAATATGGGATATTTTTTCAAGGGAAGTAATTCATCCTACATTTACAACTAATGTATTTTCATTTCATGCTAATGGCCAGTAATGCTCTCAACTAAGCAGCTCTCTTGTTTTCAAGATTTTGAAATTAAATAATTGCCCATATGCAGACTCTATCTACTTATCTTATCTATCTATACAGACGCTCCTTTTATGCAGAAGATAGTTGCGTCCACAGACCATGACAGATGATCTGTTGGCAAGTGATGCAGCATTCACAGGCCACGGCTTTGTGGGTTCCACGCATTACCCAGCCGCCTAACTACATGTAGTGTTAGGTACCCATTCGGAGCGGGGTGACTCAGGGACGCCCTAGGCCCCGGGAACAAACCCTTGCCTTCACACGGATTCGAACCCGTGACCATCGGTACGACAGTCCAGTGCGCTGCCACTCGACCACCGCGTACTTATATTGACGTTTCAAACTGGTCATTTTTTTTTCTCATGAAAGCTAAGCTAAAAGTCTGAAATAAATCTACTTAGTTTAATTGGAAACAAAGCCCCCTAATATAAACTTTCAGATTTTGAGAAAAACATTTATGTATGAAGAACATTGTAAATTGCATGCCATAAACATGTGACATTATAAATGAACAACTTTCCCATGATTTAGACATTGAATAAGTAATGTTAGAGCTTTTGAATTTATAGAATTATTAGTGAAATTCTGTGAATGAGAAACAGAGATACTGTTATTTGATATTAAAAACGAGACGGCAAAAATTAATTACTTTGACCGCCATTGCTTGTACTGTACGTGCACAGAATCCCTGATGATTTGGTCACAGCTATAGATATTCTTGAATCTTCTCTTCGTGAGGCTTTTGGCTTCACATTCAGTGCCATAGAGCTTAGTTCCAGACTTATGTTCAAGTCACACTGTTGTACATCTTTAAAATCTGAGGTTAGATAAATAGATTTCTGTGTTAATTGAATTGTTCCAACAAAACGGCCAAAAAGGTTTTAGAGGTTTGGGTCTCATCTATATTAACTAAGTGTAGATTGCAGGTGTAGTACTTAACTAATGGAGTGTTGTATGTCAAAGCGTTTAACTAATAAATATGTTATATGCAACTCTATATTTTCTTAAACTGTGAATAACTCTTAAAAATGAAATGGACTCGTAAAAATCAATAGATTTAAAGCTGAATAATTGTTCTATTTACTGTTAATATATATATATATATATATCCTAAACGACCATGTTCAAATGAGCATGACGAATGACCCTTGCAGTTGGTAAGTGTGGTGGATGAAAAGAGAACAAATAAAACAAACCCGTAAAAACAAAGTTTTTGACTATAAATCCCTTATATATGAGACAGAACTTAAAGTATTTACAAATATCTACAGACTGAATCTGTCTTTACTCCCCTTTGCTTTTAACCCAAAAAGGGTGGGGTGGGGGTGGGAGAGGGGAAAGGTCTTGTCACCGATCGCTGGGGAAAGTTCACAGTGAAACGCCAAATGTAAACAAAAGCACGCCGCTTCACCTGGTTTAAGCACGAGACGTGTTCACACCGGTGGCTGGCCTGAAGTCAAGTGACCCGTAAAATGTAAACGATAGTGACCTCTACATATAGTTTATATAGATAAACTAAAAATGCATTAATTAAATTACGGTACGTTTGATCGATCTGAAATTTTGATACGATGCATTGTTAGGTCAGACGGGTCCGTGTGCCAAATTTCAGTTCGATCGGATCATGGGAAGTGGGTCATTTTCGACTTCTGTTTTTCCGCCCGCCCGCCGAGCCCAAGACAGAGAGAGAGAGAGAGAGAGACGGCCGCGAAGTTAATATAAGGGATTTAAAAAGGGGTGGTGGGTGGCAACAAAGCTTCTGGCCTTCACTTGCCGTTCAGTTGCGTTTTTCCTTCATAGAAAAACATATGATTCGTAGTGTAGTGGTTATCACGTCCGCCTTGCATGCGGAAAGTCCTGGGATCAAACCCCAGAGGGAACAAATTTAAAAAACATTTTTTTTGTGAAAATGTTCGTTTCTGCCCGTTCTTTTCCCCCTTTTTCCAACATGACTAAGGGATTATAAACGATAATCGGATTTGAAAGCGACAATCGGTTTTAAATTTCCCAAACCGATAATCGAATTTGATTCAGAGGGATTTATGAAGTGAAATCGGCCGGAGGCTGAAGTCGGATTTGTAAAAATTGCCTGATTCCAGATTTTGCATAGCCGGAGCTATAACTAATATATATTTTATCGCAACCCCAGCAAGCCGAATTTGGCCGGATTTATAAAGCAAATTTCAGCTGGAGCTTGATTTGTAAATATGGCCGGATTCCGGATTTGCCGGAACCACATGGCGAAATCAGGTACACCCCTAATTTCTATGAAGTGAGCTATAAAATGATAATCAGTTTAAAATCGGAGTTACATAATCGATAATTGGTTTGCCAAAAAAAAACAACAACAACACGCAATTAACAACCCAAAACTTGACTAACCCTCGCTAGGGTCGGCCAATCAAAGTTTACGTTTACAACCTCATTGCGCATGTCTCCATGTTTACTAGCTATTTTTTCATTACTTCATGCTACTGTTTATGTCTGTACTCTCAAACCCCCCCCCCTCCCCCTACACCGTTCTTTGCACTGTCTATGATGAGCAAGTCTGCGGCGTATGCTATGCCGCGGGTCGTATCTAGTTTCATATAATTATAATGTGCCGGGAGAGAAAAATGTTAGCAATCAAATTTATTTGCTGATAAAGAACCCAGGGTAAATAAAGACTTTTTTTGCCAATAGATATTAATAAAGCATTTTTCTTAAAAGATAATTCTTCTGTTACATTTATTTATCTTCTGTAATTATAAACGTTTAATACTCTCCAGTGGATTATAATATTATACTACTGTAAGTTGTAGCTAGGGATACGCAAAGAGCCATATTCTTTTAGATAAGATAACCACATTTGACTGTTTTGTTGAGTTTAAACAAAGAAGTATATCTAATTATCATCCATTAATCTACACCAATCTAACACTGTATGCATTTAAGCGTAATCATTGCTTTTTGATAATTTATGATGATAAAAATAATCGACTTTTAACTTGCACGTTGTTAATTGTAGACAGCTGCGTATTTGTTGATAGGTCTTACATAATTAAATCTTCTTAGTGTAAATCATTGCTTATTCCAATGAATAAATTAAATAGCTGTTTAGACTTAAAGTAATCGGTATAGAATAATGGGTAAAGATTTTCATTTCTGCAATTTATGTCACAGTGAAATGAGACAATATTTCTTAGCAAAATGGGAAATGAAATTTTAAGTACACAGTACTTGTAAAAAAGACTCTGGAATTACTATAAAACAACAACAAAAACATACGTCTAACAAAGTAGTCTATTACAAGAAGAATACAATGTTGAAAAAAAATTATCCTCACCATCAGGATGAATTGTTTTCTAATAATTCTTCTTGTGCATCCAGAGTAGGAATTATCCTAAAGGAGACCAAACAGAGCATTGCAAGAGAGGGGTGGCAACTGTGCATGCTTTTAGTTCATCACACAACAGTTAGTTTACCCCCCCACCCCATACACACCCACTAACTCCCTCCTCTCCCCACAAAAAACACAGCACCATGTTTAGGGGTGAATCTCCCTATTTGTCATGTGATTGTATTTATTTTCTTATTCTGATTTTAAATTTAAAGCTAGTTGCATGCTTTAAACATATTCTCAATATAATTTTTTTTTATTATAGCTTTTATAACTCTTAGCTTTTTCTGAAATTATTATTTATTGATACATTAAGTAGAGCATTATTAGATTTTTTATGTCACTTTCTTTACTATTTTCACAGTATTTGATGATTTCAATAGCCAACATAAATTTTTTTGATAATTGAGAGTTGTATTCTTTCTAAGGTTTAGACAAATATTTCAACCAATTTAGAAAGAATTTAAATAATCTCAAAGAATTATATATTTCTAAATTTTGTAATAACCCAAGAATTGAAAATAGTTATTGAAAATGTAAAAGTCAATATAGGAGATAGAGGAACAAGGTTACACCTTGTGTGTGGTAAAAATATGAAACATTAATTGATTAAAATCCTTTTAACAAAGACATTGCACAGTATAATTGAATAATAGTTTTCTGTACTGCTGCTGACTATCAGTGTCTAATATAAAATTCATTGCAGTTAAATGCCAATTCCAAATAGCATTGCAATGTGCTAGGAAAATGTCAGGGCCTTAATGAGCTTGTGGTAATCTATTGCATGCTCACACACGTGCCCAACAATATTGATTGGCTGTTGATGCTTTATTCCCTGGGTTGGCCTGGATATGTGTTCCAGTCAGAATATTTGTGCCAGGGGCTATACCCTAACACATAACTCTCAATTGTCTCTTTGTCAGTAAAAATACAATGGGTGTTGGATCAAGTGTGTCTAATGTCATTTATTTTCTGGAGTTATAGATATATGGTTTTAATGTTTTAGGAATGCTTACAATTTAAAAAAAAATTAGATAAGAAAATACAAAAACTGATGTGATTGTTTTTAGAAACAAACAAACAGAAAAACCACCATTTTAGTTTATATGTGTTTCCAAAGTTTCATGTATACTTTATGGAAAAAATAATGACTATTGCAGTGAAGATAGTTAACACCTTCAAAATGACTCATTGAAATAGATAAATAAAATCATTACTTTTTGGAAAACTTACTGAACTATTTTAATTGTTTTATGTCTGTTTTATCAATTAATTCAGCTTATTTGAATGTGCTAAACCCAAACCCTAACCAATCTTTAAATAACATTTAAATTATAAAAAAATCAAAACCTCATTGCCCAACAATTTGTGTTTTTAAATCCCTTATATTAACTTCACCGTCTTGTCGCGTAAAAATGAAAGTAAAAAATGACCGACTTCCCATGATCCTATGGAGCTTAAATTTTGCACATAGACTTGTGTCACCTAACAATGCATTGTATCAAAATTTCAGATCGATCGATCGAATGTACTGAAATTTAATTAATGAATTTTTAGTTTATCTCTATGTAGCATGTGTTGCGTCTACTATGGTTGACCTCCACGGGTCACTGGAGTCTCACTCCAGCCTTTGAGATGTCACAGGGGTCTGTCGCGCGGTGCCTGTTATATTAAACATAATCAATACTTTTAGTTATGTCTCATACATAAGGGATTCATAGTCAAAAACGTTGTTTTTACGGGTTTTTTAAAAATAAATTTGTTTTATTTCCTTTCAGCTGGAGTTTTCATGACATCTCTTACAGGGTTATCTATCTTGGGAGGGTTTGGGATGACTCTGGCTATGTCAAAAAGACAGGATCCTACCATGTTTGCTAAGGCAAGTCAAGTTAAATTCATTATATTATGGTTATTTGAAGTGTTTTCTATTTTAAAAAAGTAATGGGTGGGTTACAACACTTTTCATAAAATTTGCATCTGAGGCATATATTTTAAAATTAGTTTAGGTGAATGCTCACAGCTTGAAGAATGCTACAGTCTAAATCTTCAGAAAAAATCAGAGAATAGTTTCTAAAAAAATAATGAAACTGCAAATTATTATGAAATATACAAAATTAAAAATCTCTTATTAGTACCGGAAAAACTGCATTTTGGAAATTGTTATAGCATTTCCCACTCTTGATAATAGGCTAATTATACAAGTTGCTGCCAGTATATTAAATATGAACTTATATGAATTTTTAAAATTTTATAGGGTATTCATGGCACGAGAGAAATTCCTGAGAGTGGAGTAAGTCTTGCTATCCGAGCTCTGGCTAGGGGATCACTGTATTCTGTGGCAGGTTTCAGTTTGTTGTGTTTTACGGTTTGGAAATTGATGGGGGTGAATAATGTAAGTGACCTTACATAAATTATATATGATTTTTATAAGTTTGTTCTTGTTGACCTGAAAACATTGATTTAATTAAGTATGTTTACAATATTACTGTTTTAAGAAGATTGAAAAATTAATTATACTTTAAATGTTAAATTATTATTTAATTTGTATTGGTGAAGTAAAATTTGATTTAGACATTTTTAAAATTAAGTTGTATTATCTAAGTTTCTGTAGTTAACGTAACTTTAAAAAACAAACAATTGCAATTAAATTTCCTGTTTTTCAGATGTCAGAGTTTAGGCAAAAAATGGGATCTATCCTACCAACCATACCAAAGAAAGATAATCCAGGGAGAGGGGATTTTTTAACTATCAGAGACTTATTTAACTATATTATTGAGGAGGATGAAAAAGAAAAGGTCAAAAAATAATCTCAAGTAGTACCCTAGTCTTTGTTTGTTTTGGTTTTCACTTCTGTAATATTGGATTCTAGCAAATATTTTGATAATATTACATGTGTATAATGCATTCAACAAGGAGGAATGGGAGATCTTTAATTAAGTGAAAATGTCTCCTAAAATTCTGCCTAAAGCCACTAAAGGAAGAGTAAAGAAAATAAAAAGAATATTCAAAAGTTTGTGAAGGGTAAATCCTTACACTATACATTGTACAAGTTGTGAAGAGGAACATTGCAGTTTGTCGTTCAAACCAAAATCACACAGGATCCATGTTCCCTGTAAGGTTAGTTGGTCAGTGTGCAAAATAAAAAATCATGTGCAAAGTATACAGCCTCCATTTTTTTTGTCCAAAATTTTACACTCCACAAACACAGATCTATTAACTTTATCAAAATTTACTGAGCGATAATTCTAAACTGCTGCGCGACGGCATAAAGGGAACATTGCCCAGGAAACCTGTGTTTCTTCACAATTTAAAAGTGGAAATGCTTTCAAACTGGTTAGGGTTTATGTTTTAATGGAATTATAGTTGTAATTATGTATGAAAATAATAATTGTGTACAAATTAAGAATAAATTGTTGTAAATATTTGTTTGAAGTTTAGAATATAAATGTGTATGTAATGCCTTTGTTTCTAAAGTTTATTAAACACCATTGATAATGTGTACCCTGATCTTTCTGCTTAATTTCTACAAAATATAAAAGCAATGAAAAAACACAATCAAAACCAAAATTTTTAACATACATTTAATATAACAATAAGAAATAGTGAAATTGTATACCATTACTGTACATCAACATTTTATACTCCTAACATTTTATCTCTATAAACGTTCATATTTTAAAATCAAACAACTCCTTATTGCTATTTGCATGATGAATTTATGTTCAACAAGTTTAATGTATAAGATTGACTAAATTTTGTTAAGTTTACTTAGTTTTAAAAAAGTTAAATAAAATATTGTGGCTTTATGAGGGTCGCCACTCATTTTGCCATGACGCCGAGTGAGTAGACTCAGAGATCGGTAGACATGCATGAAATAATAAATAATACCTGCTACTGTTACATCTGTGTTAAATGAAGAAAATAATCCAGTAAAAATAACAGTTATATATTTAAAAAATAAATTAGCTACACATTTATAAGATTTATTGATTATTTATATTTAACATATATTTCACATACTTGTCTTGGACACATTAAAAAAACCTCAGAAACTTTTACACATCGATACATTGTATACTCATAATGTACATAGTAACTTCATTATCTAGAGTTAAATTTGTGAGTCTTCTATTCCACTATTTTGTTCATTGTATAGATGCATGATTGATAAAATTGGTTTAAAAAAAAACAACAAGACTTATAATGTTTCCCATGTTACACTGAATTCAAGAGCGTTGATAATAACATTCCAATTGAGTACACAAAACAGGGTGTATATTTGAGTTTAGTGAATTTCTTATTATTTAAATTGATTTTCTTAAAATTTAATTTGTTCATTAGTGCTCAGTCACCTTTATATGGTAATTGAACCAATTTAAATGTAAAAGCTTAAATTAAATACGCTACTTTTACATTTCAAGGGCAAATACATTTTTTTTACGGTGTGGGTATGATGACTAACATACCTCCGTAACAGATTGATAAAACTAAATATGCCAGTTTTGAAAGGATTTTTAGTTTACAAAATGAAGTACTTTTAATGAAAAATGGGTCGTTCAAAATATATTTGTAATTCTTCCTTAAAATTTAAATGTGTCAAAAAAATAAATCATGACTTATAACACAATATTGATGCATGGAATTTTAACATAGGCATATGTCATATGCTGTTCATATCATACCTAAGCAGGGTGTCACCATTCTGGTAATTTTATGTTTCTGTGAGGCCAGAGATTTTTTATTTTGTCCTTACACATTATAAGATTTCATTGAGGGTTAGTGACACATTATCGGGGCTTTTGCGTTAAGTATACACATACCTCAAAACAAACTTAAGTCGTCGGCATCCTTCCGTCTCGCGTACTAGTAGCAAATAGTCGGTAATATTTTCTTGGGAATTTAGGACATCACAGTTCCCAAAGTCTGCTAAGAAACAGTTTCCTTTAGGGGCAAAGATAATTGGTGGGCACATATTTATGAAGCAATATCTTTATTTTAATTAATTATTGTTTGATTAAAAATTTCAAAAACATAAAGGATTGAATTAAATGTACAGTATAAAAAACCCATTAATTTTTGCATCATCATCATCGAATAAAATAAAAGCATGTTAAGCTTTTCCTTAACAGGTCATGTCTACTGTTATAAAATAAGCATATTCACTTAAATATGTATAATTCAATCACACTAATAAAGTGAAAACACAGACAATCACAATGTACAATTTCACAGTGAAAAAATATGTGAAATTTGTAGATGTTTACGTAGTATTAGTACAAAGATTGATACAAATTGATAAAATATTTTTATTTTTTGCAAAGTCATTTAAAACAGCTGATTGTTAAAATATATTAAATCTTTTCACTTTGGATAACATCAAATTTCAAGTTCATAAATTAAGTATTGATCAGCAAAGAAAAAAAAGAGCTCATAATGTATTTGTTTCATTAGCAATGATAAGATTTGCTGCCCTTGATTTTCTTGTTTTTGTCTATCAAAAAGATAAACAAATAATAGTAACTTTACCTCTAACAAACAATAAACTGATTCAAGAGTACTAAATTATCAGTTATTTTCAAGTCCACGTGTTTTAACTGACCATGCATTGTAGAAAAGACCTTATAAACTAGTGAATGCTAGCTTGAAAGTTTTTGTTAGGAATTTTTTCCCCCTCAGATTAGTGAGATGTTCACATAATGAGAAAATGTTTCTACAATACAAAGCAAAGACTACACTTAAAATTCTTTCAATGGAAAAATTCTCAATAACCTTGAAGTTTTAACAAAATGATATAACAATTTAAATATACACATCTAACTTCAGTATAACTATTTTTAAAAAACCCAGGAGATGATTAATGATCTGCTAGAGAAATTAAACAAAAAAATTATTACAAGTCACTTTCAGATCACTAAATAACAAATTTTTAGTTTTTTAGTCTACATTTACTTATTACAACTTTTTTACAACAAAAATGTTCATCAAAGAAATTATTTTAAAAGAAAAAGACATTTTTCTATAGGATTGTATGTAACTTTAACTTTCACAAACTTAACTGACCACAAATAAAGTCAATATTCATTGAAAACTTAAGTTAGAATTCCACATGAATAAATATGTCTGAAAATAAAGTGAGAGTTAGTGGGAGTCAGTCAATACAATTAACATATTTATTACCTGATGTAGAATTTAATGAAAAAAAGGTCTGTATTGCAAACATATTATTGTAAAATAAACAACTTGGACATAAAAAAAAAGGAAAAAAGACAATTTTGCAGCATGGTTTTATATCAGACTAATAATGTAAAGATTTTAAAAAATATGATGGTATATAATGAGACCAGGTTGTTATTTTATCACAGACCAATGCCACTGATTATCTCATATAGTAGCTAAATTTTCCCACATGGACGGACAAAACTTAAGTTAGATTAGATCAATGATTATGGAGCACCAAGTGACACAACTTGACATCACAAATACACGTGAATGACGTCAATAGAGTATTTTTTAATAATAGAAATTCTTTTGGATAAGTAAGAACATTTTTTATGACATAAATTCTTGCTTAAATTTATCATTTCATTGACTGAAAGAATTAAAACAAATAAAAACCACAAATTAAGAACTAAAACTGTAACAAGAGCAGGCTAACTTTATATATATGTCCAGTATAATAACAATAAGTATAAATTTTTTAAAGTTAGGTTGACTTCCACAAAGTCATCTCCAGGGCCAAAAAGCCCAATAGAATTACTATTAAAAATTTAATGTATGATGTACACAATTTTCAAGTGACAATATTTATATTTTGTGGATTTGAATTTTAAAAAATACAACTAACCTCATATCATTAATGAAATGGTTATTTGCATACATAATGGATGAATTTCTTTTGTCTCTTAAATTATAAGCTAGCTGGTCTAGATAAATAAAATATCTAGATTTTTGTTTTGTTATCAATTGCTGAGAAGAAAAAAGTGAAGCAGAATTTTAAATAGACATAAAGAACAGTTGGCAGCTGGATAGTGAAGTCAATAGTGTGCTCGCCTCACACGCTGAGTGAGGGGCGGGGGATCTAGCCCACGTTAAAGCCAGAATAAAAAATGATGAATGACTATTGCTATAAAGTCCTCCGCTGACATGGAGAGGCGATGAGTGCCACCAGGTCTACCAAGCCCCGAGAAAGTTCAAATGGAAACATTAGAACCCCCTACGACTACAAGGTTTATGGGACACAAAAAAACAGGTGACGATAGCAAAAAATTCAAAGGAATTGGCTGAGAATAATAATGATTAGAATTTCTAGACCTTTCGGATTACAACAATTGTAACTTATTAATGAGTTAGCAAACAATTTAAGGAATGTAATATTTCATGATAGGCACTTATCAGCAGCATTTAAAATGGAGCAACAAGTTTATGTTTATAATGAACTAATGTAAAACATTTATTGTTGAAGTTTTTCTAAACAAACTTTATAACTTCTGATCAAAAAGTATATCCATTTGGATAATTGTTGTTTTTTCTTTTTTTAACAAAATAATTGCAAGTTGTTCACAAATACCAGCATTTACAGAAATTAGTGTTCAATTTTTTTTTACAACATGATTACCAAATGCAATAATTCCCAATGGACATCAAAATTCATTTTTTATTAATGAAGAGATGATAATTCGGCAATAAATATTTAATTTAAAAATGATTCTTATCATATCAAATTAAAAAACTAATGATTAATTTTGAACATTTTACACTCAATAGAGTCTATTAACAATGATAGCTATGACTATTGTTTTCCTTTTAAATCAAACTTTCAAACATTCACATTTTTGGATTGTCTTTCTTTACTTGAAATATTTCCAAAATATATATAAATCATGACCAAAAATATTATTTAATATTGAAGTATATAAATTTAGCACAAAATAAAGTCAATCTAAAAATTCAGGAACTGAAATTTAACTCATTTATTTTTAATAAGCTTGTTTCCACACTTTTAGTTTTAGCAACCAATTTATTAAAATGTTTCACAATCAGTAATGTCTGTGGAAAATCTGACTCGTAAATATCCAGTAGCCACATGATGGAAGCACAAAAGGTTGTGAATGTTGAATAAGTCCACCAACTTTCTGATGATCATGAAAGTTTGCTTGGTGTAGGGTGATTATGATGACAGTTTGCTTCTGTTCACAATACTTGACATGTCCGAGACTGTAAATAAATGAAGGCTCACACATAATACACTTACTGATCTTTAAAGGGGAAGTCAATTTTATTTAAGACCCTTTGAACATCTGCTTTTATGTAGTTCAGTAGACCTCCAGAAAATGATGTGATCATAAATCAAGTAATATTCCTTTAAAAAATATATCATATAAAAAACATTTTCATTAAACAAAAGTTATATTTATAAGGTATATTAAAATTGAATAGCTGGAAAAATTATATATTTTCACTTAGAATTTAACTTACTTTTTTTGGAGGAGGCGACTTTGCATTGTTTTCATTTTCATCCTTCTTCCCATCTTTTCCTTTATTGTCTTTATCCTTAACTTTGTCATCATCATTTCCATCTTTATTGTCCTTTTTCTTTTTATCCTCTTTTTCTTTGCCTTTCTTTGCTTTCTTATCTTTTTCATTTCCTTCATCCTCTTCATCTTCTACTTCATCCTCCTCATTATTTTCATTTTTATCTTTCTTCTTTTTGTTGTCTTTTTCTTTTTTGTTTTGTTTTTCTTTTTTGCCCCCTTTCTCCTTTTTCTCATCTTTTCCCTTTTTGTCTTTTTCACCCTCTTTATCTTTTTTCTAAAAAATTATAATAATCATAATAAAGAATAAATGTCATGTCAGTTGTAAATATCTTCTATGCATTCATTTGACATGGAACTATCATTGCTAAAACCAACATAAGGACTACAGATCTCATACAATAACCTTTTTCAATTATCATTACTGATTTCCTCATAATGAAACCTCTTCTAATAAATTCATTTTTAAGTCTGATCTTATAAACTCACTATAAAAATTAAATTAGCTGAAACATAAAATTTACCACTGATTTTGTATCTTCTTTTTCTTTCACTTCTTCTTCATCATCTTCTTCATCTTTAGTCTTTTTCTTGTCTTTTTTTTTATCTAGAGGAAAATTGAATAATAATTTAAGGTTAAGAAAGGAATGAGTTCCCATATGCTTGAAATTCACAATGCGATTGATGTTATGAATATAAATAACTACAACAAATTTTTTTTATATTAAACCATGAAAGCATTTTAAATTAAATCAAAGCATCTGCAATTATAAGTTAACATGATTAAACAATGTTCAATAGCTTAAAGAATTTACTTATAAATGAGAATTATATATTTTTCTGATTACAGTTAGCACACAGAACCACGAAGGGTCATCTTCCCACATTTAAAAAAAAAGTAATTGTTATTTGAATCTTAAGATTAATTTACTCAGAAGAAGAAAATAAATTAAATGTTTTTTCATCTCCAGCCTAACCAAACCCAGAAATCTATCACATTTTATTTATCCATTAGTGACAACTTGCACATTAGTCATAACGTCTATGTATTACAAAATGTAATACATACATCTGGTTGAGCATAAGGTAAATATTAATAACACTTTCAAGACTGCAAAACTCTATTGCACTGGATTAATTTAAATAAAGGAATCTGTAATTCTTGAGAGCTTAATTAACGGATTTTTTTTTCTTCAAATTACATTACAATAGGTTATCAAATTCATTAGCAGAAAATTCTCATTAAAATTTGAAATGAAAACTTTTACAAAATCAAAATTTGACAATTGAGAAAAAATGACAGTTTGAAATGTTTTGTCTATTAATAAGCTGCAACATAACCATTAATCAATTATGCTTTCTGTAATTAAATATGCACAAAAGAAATGGGAGACTATTGATTATTTTATTAATATATTCAAAACACTAACAAACATTTGTTTACTTTTCATTTTGTTTTCAGTACACCTATACAATTTATCATGCTTTGGTACATTAAAAAAAAGGATTTTGTACAGTATTAGAATCTTACATGTTTATGGTTTTCTTTGTTGATTTTTCTAAAATTTGTTAAAAAATATATTAAAACTAACCCTCCCTTCAGACTTACAGGTCTTTCAATTTAATTTTGCAATTATCTAAACTTTTTAAAAATAAAATGTTATTGTTTATTAAGTTTTTACAACACTACTAAATACTGACCGAGTATTGAATACTCAATATTGACTGTGTACTAATCATAATGTCTGTCTATAAACACTAATCATAATGTCCGTCTATAAAAAATACACATAAAATATTAAAAACAAAAACATTAACACCCACCTTTTTTTCCTTTTCCCTTTTCTTCTTTCTTTACCTCTTCTTTTTCCTTATTTTTCTTACCATCTTCTTTTTTATCATCATCAGTCTTGTCTTTATTTTTGTCTATTTAAAAAAAATTAGGCATAGACAAAGGGACAATTGAATCAACAATAAAAATCATGAAAGTTAAAATAGATTTCTGTTAACAAGAAACATTTCTTATTAAAAATAATAATAGTTTTTGTCCCCTCTTACTGAAATGATTAAAATAAATGTATTTTAACAATTCATGAAAAAAAATAATTAATAAGTTATTAAACCTGTATATTTATTACAATAAATCCTTAAATGGATAGATCTCTTTGAATTTAATCTGTTGATAACTAAAAACATTTTTTTTCCAACCTTTCTTTTTATTATCTTTTTCTTCCTCATCATCGTCATCATCTTCCTCCTCTTCATTGTCATCCTCTTTCTTGTTTTCCTCTTCTTTATCCTCTTTTTTTTTCCTTGGTACAGGTAGTGGTCCTTTTTTCTGAAAGAAATTATGTTATAACAGACAAATGTTACAATAATAGATGCTAAAATATCTAAATTACATAATATGTCTCCAGAGATTAAAAGATTCAAAACAGATATCACAAAGAACTTTATCACTTAAATTTACAGATAAGTGAAATTTACACTGTATTATATTATATTATATATGTATAAAACATTTATGGATTATGAACATTAATTTTGTTTTGTAAAAATTTATGTATATATAATGTAGGATAAATTAAATCACACAACAAAAGCGTCACTTTATATCTAAAAATATTGGTGCACAGTGAGGCAATCAGTTATGTGCAAGTGATGAGGATGGGTAAAATAATAAATTCATATTTTTAATGTAGGAAGGAGATTGAGAAACATTATTGGATAACAAAATAAAAATGAAACAAAACAAAAAATAAAATACAAACATAAATTACCACACAAAGGATATTTACAGATTTACAACAGGTTTTAAGATTATTACCCATTTTAGTATAGATGGCCAAATGCCTTTGAAATAATTCTTTCTGCTAATTTACATTTAGATAGTTTTATAAAATGGGAAAGTGTAATTCTAAATTATATTGTAGAAAACATGACATACAATGCTTAAAATGCAACCCAAAATTTATGAGTAATTTTTATAAAAGTCTTAAGAATGATTTTGACTTTTAAAATTTTCCTGGAGTTTTTAAACAAAGATACTTTGTGTTAATGGCAGTTAAATATATTCAAATTATAACGTGGTAGACACACATGAAATATTAGTGATGCACTTTGAGAGAATTTAGAGAGATAATAAAAAGGAATAAAGATTGTTTTCATCAAATTGTATTATTTTTTTAATTAAAAATAATTGTGTAAATTATTTTTTTATGATAATTTTCTTCTTTTGAAATAAAATGTGCATCTTTTGGATTTCTTTTTATCAAAAGCAAAACAGTTTTTAAGATAAATAGATAAGGGACAAAGCTCAGAACCAAGCTAAAGGGCATAGAATGACAACAGTTCAACTCATCTAAATGAAAAGAAAAAAGGAAATGAATTCAACAAAATTTTTAAAAAAAATTATCACAAAAATTTGATGAAGAATTAAGAAATATAGAAATGCAGCAAACAAAATTAAGGAAACAACAGTTAAATCAATTTCAATAAATATTTGTGATGCAGCCAAATTATTCAGATCAGATGAATTCGAAACTTTAAGAAAATTGCTTTCATTTAAAAATAGACAAATTCCTTTAAACATAAAAAAATATTTAACAGTGTGAATATTTCAGAGAAGAAATTAAATTTAGTTATTTATTTTATGAATGTTCAAACTTTATTTATTTTATTTTTTACTAACAGATAAATTATTCAGATAAAGTAAATTTGAAATTTTAAGTAAAGTGCTTTCATTTAAAAATGGAAAAAATATACCTTTAACTTTAAACGTTAATAAAAAATATTTTAAAATGTGAATACTGAGAAGAAATTAAATGTAGTTATTTAAAGTATCTACATTTAAAATTGTTTTTCATTTACTGACACATAAAAAAATAACCTTTATAGCTATTATTTTGAGGCAATGCAACAGCTGCTTGAAGTATTTTATAAAGATTAAAAGACTAAACATATCAAATTTGCACTGTGATAAAGAAACCAATC
Source organism: Ampullaceana balthica (assembly GCA_944989445.1). Taxonomy (NCBI): domain Eukaryota; kingdom Metazoa; phylum Mollusca; class Gastropoda; family Lymnaeidae; genus Ampullaceana; species Ampullaceana balthica. The sequence goes on along the minus strand of CALYLW010000596.1, from coordinate 77,444 downwards.
AAAACCAAAGAAAATCAACTTGACATGTGTTACTCTTACTGATGGAGTATTTTTCTCTGTATGTATAATTTCAACAACCTCCTGTCTCTCTTCATCATCCTTTTGAATGCTTTTGTTATCATTCTCATCTGTCTGATGCTGTTTGGATAAACTTTCCGGCTGCGATCTGTCAGCCAATTTTTCATTTTCACCATCAGAAGAATCGCCATCTTCCATTTGATTCTGCAGTTCAGCTGAGAGGGCTAAGACCTCATCTTCTGATTCATCTAAATCCTTCTCTACTACCTTTTCAGGCTTATTATTTTTTGTCGAGTTCTTATTTTTCCTATTCTCTTCATCCTCACTGCTCACCTCATGTTCATCATCGCCGTCACTACTATCTTGTCTGTCAGTAGTCGTCCCCTGAAAAGTCATGCAATATCAGTCAACTAAAATTTACATCTTAACAACTGGCCCAGCTCCTTGCTCACTAAAATGGTTGTGCGCATTTTTTTCAAAACCAACAGTTGTACTGCAAAGCATATCTGTAAACTGAAGAAAATGTTAAAAGAGACTTTTCATTAGGGGTCCACCGGATTTAGGCTCCTACTCATTAGAATTGGCTGTAAACTTTGAGTTAATATTCTAAAGTTTAAACAAAAAATGCTGGGTATCATGTAAGGAGTTGATTAATAAATTTTGATACTTCACATGAATGCAAATTACTAAGTTGACACTACAAACTGTAATAGAACATTAATCTTTCTTTTTTAAAATATTCCTTCAGAGTTTTATTTTAAAAATTAAAAATTTGAGTGTGGATAAAGATTTATTATAAAAACATCAGTCAATTATTGTAAATTATATGGGGAATGAGTTTTACTGGTCCTGAATATATGATATATAAGGAAGCAACAAAACATACACAACTTTTATTCTCAGCTTTTGAGACACTGAAATATTTTCAAGTAGAGATTTACCTTAAAGAAAACTTAACTATTTACCGTAATTAAAAAAGTATTAAATTCATGCAGTTATAAAATAAAGAGGAAAAAAATCTTTAAATTCTGGTCAGTAAATAGATTATATAAATGATACACAGATTTCAAATGCTACTATATGAAAAGAAGGCATAGAAGGACAGTGTATTAATGTAAAGATTTGATATAAGCACACAAGTAGCATGCTATGTTAATTGACTCCTGTCACTCGTATCTGGCCAGTATCAATACATTATTGTCGATTTTGAAACAAAAAAACTCATTTCCATGTTTTGCTCCCAAATAATTTCTTTAACCCCTTTACCGGTTGTCCCGACTATAGTCATCTTGACCTATTGACCTTTACATGAAAGACCCGACTATAATCGTCCAAATGACATTATGATCTACAGTATGTGGCAGACCCGATTATTCTCGTTTTAAAATGCTATGACATAGTTACAGTGCTCAAAACTATGGGAAGCCATAGGCCTCATAAACACCTAAATATTTTATTTTGATTGTTAAGAAACAATCAAATTTTTGTGTACACTATGACTTCTTCGGTCTACCGTACTGTTTTAGATTTATTCGCCAAATAAGGGTTAGTTTTAAATTTTTTAATAGCCGGTAAAGTGGTTAAAATAGTAAAGTCAATATTCTCATTATTTTAAGCCATCGCCATTCAGTTCATTGGGTATGTTGACTTTGGTCTAGGTGAAGACATTGCCCTCTCTCTCCAACTGTATTTTGTATTTTAACTCACGACAGTTATAGTAATTCAAAACATTAAATTATCATATAAATTTATTTGGTACTTATTTGCATGTGATAACTTTCACTACAAACCATTTGGACCAGGCGAAAGTCACAGGGATTTTCATTACAGAATAGAAATACTTACAAATGTTTACCACATGCAACATGCACAATGAATTTATTTTGATCATTTATGTAATCGAGTGTGTGAGTACCTGAAGTAAAGGAACATTGTGCCTAGGAGTGGCAACAGGAAGAGTTTGGAGAAGAACCTAAAAAGAACATATAATGAAAATATCTCAAATGAAACGAAATTTCCTCACAAAAATGAACCATAAAAATCTGTAGAATAAATTGCTAGTTTGACTAAAAAAATAAACTGGTATAACTTGTTAGTAATATTTGCTTTTGTCAATGTATCTCCTCATAACTTTAAAAAGACATAGAATTCATTTAAACTTAAAGGTGTGCATTTGGAATTTTTACACCAATTTAGTTTAAAAAAAAAGAAAAAAAAATGTTTTAAATTGAATCAACATTTAATTAAACACAACAATAAAATGAGTAAAAGTAGTTTGAATGACTCCAAGCAAACAACTTGCTTTAAATTTCATTTCTTCAGTTCCAATAATATAATGTTTTGAAAACAAATATCACTGAAATGAAAATAATTTAATAAGTTGCATAGAAGTGTAAAATCTATTTTCTTTAATTCGTGTACATGAAAAATAAATAAATAAAGTTTTGACAGGACAAGCTTTGCATGTAAATTGACTTAAACAAAGGCAGAAAACTGAGGTCTAAAAAAAAATTACTTTAAAAAAACAACCCAGTATTAGACAATTTTCCAGAAGAGATTATAAAACTAAATTACGAAATAAAACAATTGTAATTATATTGCTATGGACATATCAGGTTAACTGTTAACATCTCGAGCCAACTCTAACCTTTTTTTTGTTGACATTTTCAGGTACCTCATCTTCTTCATCCTTAACACTGTCATCATCTGATGCTCTACCTTCATAAGAGAGGAAAACAAAAGAAAAATATTATTTCTGGCAGGTTAAAATCGAAAGAAGTTAAACAAAATATTAGAAACATAATCGTAACTTTAATTTTATTTTTCATGACATTCTTTGGTCAACCTCTGTTTTTTAACGTTTAAAGCCCCAAACTGCTGTAAAGCGCAGCTTGCCTCTTATCCCAAAGCGCGGTAAAGCGTGCCTCGATAGTAATGAAATCATAGAAAGTAGAAACTCTTCATTTAGTGAGAGAATCTTTAGTCGACTTCTGGAAATGTCAGTGTTTGCTTTTGCCAGTGCCTTCGCTCGTTTCACAAGTTTTGTGGTAGTTTTTACTGTTTTTTTTTAAAGATGTGATTTTGCTATACTTTTTTGTAAAAATAATAGAACTAAACTACATAGTAAAAATAGTATTAAACTCAAGACGGTCTTTAGGATAACTCCACCGTAGCCAGTCCCAAGCCCGGGTGAGAGAGGAGGAGGGTTGTGCAAAGGGCTAGCATCCCTTCCCGTAAAAAAAGCCTTGCTACAAAAACACGAACAAAGAAATAAATAGGAAACTCGGACCTTGGAGATGATGGGTCTCTTAACAGAGAGCTAATGAAGCTAGGTGGCCAAAGCCAACTGGAAACCACCCGGCAGACAACCATCCTCTCGCCTAGGAACATGGAACGTAAGGACCATGTTTGAAGCTGGAAAAACTGCCCAAGTTGCTGCCGAAATAGGCAGACACCAAAATGAGCGGGCACAGCTGGGGGCAGATAGAAAGATTGGCGCAGGACCGGGATGCCTGGAGAACCTTTGTTCGTGGCTTATGCCCCAGATGGGACGAAGGGCGGTGATGAAACTTATCCTAAAATATGAAGTAAGTATAATGAGATAAATACATTTTCAGCAATTTTTTAAATTCAGAACCAATTGATAGCAATAAACGTGAAATCATTACTGGAATGAGGCGTGAGTTTAAAGAAAACCTTATGGGGCTTTGAACGTTAAATAATTCTGCAATCTCATAGCTTTGTGCACAAAAATTAAATACAAGTTCTTTTGCACCTGCCTATTTTTATCACTTATCGAAGGGGCTAAGCAACTTTTTGAGTCGAGGGTTGTGTGGAAGTCATAATTTTTTTTTGGCAGGCTCAATGATATTTTTGTCTGGACATAATGAACTTCAAAATTGATTTTGAGTACAGTTTCCAAATTGGCATCAATGGCAAGAGTAAACTTTAAAATTATTTCTAGTTTGACAATTGTACACTGTGATTGAACTATTTAAAAACTTCTTGAAAGAGTCATTTATCCAGTTCTCTAAAGTTCTTGATAGCAATATCAAAATTTTCAAGACCTAAATCCTAAACACTGACAGATTAAGATAACTGCAAAGTCCAGAAATGCTTTCCCCAAGGACGCAAAACATTCAATTATGCAAAGATAATATGTGAGCTTTTCCACCTAAATCAGACTCATGGAATTTCTTCAAACATTGAGATTTTAACACATCTGTGACAACACAACTGACCATTGAGTAAGCCAGATTTCGGCAATGTTGTTTTGTTGAGAGCATCACCGTTTGTTTTTGAATGAGAGGATTTGATGGCCGGCATAGTCGCACTGAGGGCACGGACACCATTGTTGGAGGAAAGAGCAGGTAGAGTTTGATAAAGACTAGAAAAAGATCTCTGAAAAATACATAAATATAGGATCATTTATTTTATTCCTAAATAGAAAAAAAATCCAAATTAAAAACACATCAAATAAAATATTCATGTGACGTAATATCTTTATAAAAAAACTGTCCACAGTTATTGAAGATATCTCTTTTAATCTTTTTAAATGATATTCTGATAGTAACAAAATAATCACAATTTTCGTTTTAAAATTTACTCAAGTGTAGGCACTTTCTAATTTTGAATTTTTAAAGCAACTGTCAATGACATTTTAAACGTCACAAACATACAATGGTGGCAATATACAAAATCTTCTTCACAAACAAGTTTTGATTCTCACCGTTACTTTGTTCCTTCGCTTCTCTCTCGCTGATAACGACCTGGTCAGACTAGGTGACCCTCCCCCTCTGCCTATGGTATCTGAGAGACCATTATCCTCAAAAAGTTTCATTTCATCCACCTCTTCATCATTTTCTGCCACACTTGTGCCTTGTTTTGGTTTGGCTGTGACAATCATGTGACACCCACCACAGGCAACCTGGGTAGGAATAAAGAATCTATACAACAAGATATTTCCTAGTCATGTTTACTAACAAGCAAACCTGTCATTGGGAAAAAAAACTGATACCTTATTAAATTACTTTGAGATTTGTAAACTGATTTAAACAAAGATTTTCAAACAAACAGAGTTGTAGATGTACATTATTTTATATGGTACACAGAGATATACACACAAGACATGCAATGGATTACAATGCCCCATATATGAAATGAGCACGGGTTCAAACACAGGTCTTAGCAGGGACACAGCATTAAGCAATTTTGAGATCCCTTGATAAAAAAAAACCTTGATTTTATTTAGAAAACTTTCAGTAATTTTTTATCATTCTTTAAATATAAAGAAAGGAAGACTGTGTTCAAGTCAAAGAAATTAGATATACATGAGGCATGAGGAAAACCTGACCAAGGACAACACCAAATAAGTATGTGTTTAGGGAAATTACAGCTGAGGGTATTCTATGGACAGTTCTCTTTTATAAAAAATATGAAAGTAGTGAATACGTTTATAACAATAACCAGTATCACAAACAATTTTTACCTTGTTAACAATAAATTTAGAAAACCTTTTACAGTGGAAAGGTTTGTATTGGTTAGAAAACTGGTCATTCCCATGTGCCAACTTGCCATGGCGTCCATCACCAAAAGTATAGAGTTGACCCTTTTCTGAGAAGGGAAGTAAATGTGCACAATGTTCAAACACAGAACAATTAATCTACTAATTACTGCAAGTACTGTTATGTAACCTGTGCCGTTAATTAGAGATAGAACTAATGATGTATATGTCAGCAATGGTTTCTTTTGATACTATGTAAATGCTTAAAAGAAATTTTCCAATGTTATTCACAGTTTCAGTTATATTTCAGAGTAACCTAATTAGCTACATTTAGTTGCTTATACCACCAGGGAATTTCTTCTACCATGGCCGTGAACATAACAGCGGTTCCATAGTAAGACTACTTATATATTTATATTTCTTGACTGCCGCTCAAAATTTAAATAAAACATTACACAAAGTTAATTAAAAGACCACATGGGAAAGCCAAAATGTTAACAAGAAATTATTGTTTGTAATATATAACTCATTATCAGGGTATTAGTAAATATTTTTCATGGTAATCAGCAATATGGCAAACAAACTGTAAATAAGTTGAAGATACATTTACTCAACTTGGCTTGGATGTGATTGCATTAATTATAAGTGGTGTGAAAAATAAAATGATTTTGATTTTTAATCCTGGGAGGTAATTAAATTAAAAATTTTGCTTTTATATATGCTTTTCTTTAGTAAAAAATATTATTACAATATTAACCAAAAAAATTTAACGTTTATCTTAAAGACAAAATTGTCTAAAAAATTATGGTACAGTATTTCATATTAAAAAATAACAACTGAATTTTTACTGAATGGAGAATATGACCCTGAGGCGTAACAATGACTTGGCATCGGGGAAGTTGCAAAGGGCGCCGAGGGATAATCCTTCAATTGATTTAAATTTAATATTGAAAAAGCTGCAAAGCTGAAATTTTTCAAGGTCGCCAAAAATAAATTATAATTTAGCCAAGGGCGAGGAAAACCCAGTTATGCCTGTTATATGACCTCCCTTTGATTCGGCCTCACGCTGTTTTTCAATGCGCCAGCTATAGAAGTATTGAGTTGAAGCAGTAAGAAAATCCTTTGAAACATTTAAAATATAGATCCTTTGGAATTACTATACTAATTTTGTTCAACATTGTTTAAAACATAAAGTGATTAACTGACCTGATATCAAGGCAGTAAAGGCTTGTCCACAATGAACCTTAGCCACTTTGAATGGAAGATTTAAAAGTGTGGGAGTGGATGTGGATAAAACATCAGTTCCAAGGCCTAGCTGGCCACTTTCACCTTCACCAAACACATAGCATTTTCCTGACTCTAGGGGAAATAAACAAGTAAATTAATCAACCAAACAGTAAATTATTTGTTCAACACTCCTCGTCATGAATGGGTTGAAAGAAATACATCTAGACCTTAGTAAAATATAATAAAATGCTCTCCAGCTTTGAGTAGAGAAAAAGATATCATATGGGTTGTTTCGGATATGTAGTGAAGTAGTGAATGAGAAAAATTACAAAATGAGTTAAAAAAATTACTTTTCAACATACAACTACAATATTTATAAAAAATTCATTATACAAAGAAATAATTAAATGAAAAAAATATAAAATTATTTAATCTTATTAGTCAATTTATCGCTTCTAGCCACTATGCCTCCACTAGTGCTCCGTTGACCACAGGTTGAGAACCACTGCATTAACTAATGGTCAAATTGAAGTTATTTCCCTTTGCTTATTTCTGAACTTAATTAAAGTAAAGGGAAGTTATAGTACTGAAAAGTAAATCTCAAATTTACCACTTAATGCTACCGTATGAGAGCTTCCACAAGCCACCCATTTTATAGGCTCTTTAATTGATGTCACTTCCTGCGGCACATTTGTATCATCCACATCCTCTAGAAGTCCAAGTTTTCCTCCATCTGGCTCTCCCATTGTAAATAATTTGCCATCATCTAAATAGAGATGCGGGTACATCATGAAAATAAACTTTTATATAAATGAAGAAATTATTAATAAAACATTTAAAATCATGTGTATACGACAGCCAATATGGCAATATTTTACTTTGTAGTTAAAAAAATACTTATCATTGCATACACCCATGAAAAATCAGAGTTGTACAGCTCACCAGTGACAAAAGCTGTATGGTAGTATCCACAGGCTATACATATAATAGGTCTATCCACATGCAGAAGTGCTGGTTCCTCCACAGTTTCAAGTTCACCTAAACCTAGTTTCCCATCCTCATTACCTCCCCATAAAAAAGCTCTCCCATCAACTGTGGATAAAAAATCAATATATTCACTTAAATATTCTCTAAATTAAATTTCAAGATCTCAAGTTCAGAAAATTCAGCAAATTATAATAGAATGATTATTAGGGTTTAAATAAAAGTAAGATGTCAGAAAAAAAGCATAATTGATGGTTAACCTGTAAGCGCCACTGAGCTGTCAGAGCCTGCTGCAAGCATTTTGTATTTTGTCGGTTCCAGAGATTCAATTCGCCGAGGTGTGTATTGGTTAGAGGGTGTCACATATCCCAGCTGCCCATCAGCGTGACTTCCAAATGTGTAGACGTGACCTGATTCTAGAAGTCAAAACATGCTACATTTCTTATTAACAGCATCACTACCAAAAAAGAAATATATGAAATAAATATAACATTTTAATATTTTTAAAATTTAAAATGTGTGCATTTAATACAGCATCCTGCTTGTCTGGTGCATGGATTTAATAAATTCAATAATGCAGAAACTATTACAATTTTAAACTATAGAATAGCTAATTAAAATGCAAATGCAGCAAAATGTAATAATTGTTTATCAAAAATAAAAAAGTATCAGAAGTTCAACTGATTTACCTGTTAAGACTAGAGTGTGACTTCTTCCACAAGCAACATATTTTGACTTTTCATGTTTTAACACTGAAAAATTAGGAAGCATTTATTTTAAAGATGATTATTTACAAATTTGAAAAAATCCATTACGAGGGTAATTAAATTTGATAGTGAAAACATTGCATTATTTATTTAACATGCACATAAAGAGTATTTAAAACATGCCTATCTAAGAAAATATATTTTTTTTAAAAAGTAAAACCTTGTGTATTTTATAATACAATATCATATTTGAAAAAACCCTAGAATATTAAAAAATTTCTATTACATTTTATGCAGCTTGGACGGTTAACTCCTTTATTTTCCTGACCAAGGCCAAGTTGTCCCCAATCATTAGGCCCAAACATAAACACTCGTCCTGATTCTGTAGAATAAAAAAAATATTTAACTTGTTCAACTTAAATTAAAGATAATACTATATCTTTTTTTAATGCGTAACATAACATGCCACAAGGTAATCTTTAAAATCAAATTTATTAGTAAAATGTAAAGAAGTAATCTTTAAAAGCTCTTAAGTAATAACACATACCTGCAACAAGGGCTGTGTGCTCATCTCCACAAGCAACCTGAAGAACTCTGTCATTTTTTACCCAAAATTTGTTTGGTAAATTATCCGCAAACTTGCTCTTACCAAAAGTGAATACTGCCCCGGTCTCTAATGAAATGAAAAATTGAAAAGGAAATATTAAGTCTATTGCTTAAGATGATTTGAGTTCTATTCTTTGAATTTCTTTACTGAGATTGAATGTTTGTTTTGAATTTCGTTACTACTACATATAAAATGATGATTTTGTCCCACCATGCCAGATGACATTTAGAAGTAAGGGTCAGTGATTTTTTAGTTTATTTGATGTATACAGAGATGGAAAGAGAGTGAACTAGTAAAACTGATAAAATATTTGAAAGTGAACTAAACAGAATTGAGAAATTAAGGTAATATCTAGCCTAGAGGAAACACCAGGTTATTAAAAATGAATTAAGAGAGAAAAAACACAAAAATTATTAAGAATATTTTATAGAGTAGTGTTCAAATTTTGTAGTAAATTAGTAAATTCAAAGAAGACATTTCATTGTTCGTACAGGCACAGGACCAGAAGACATATTATCTGTCAACTTAAGACACTTACTTAAGTGTACATTAATGTAGTAGCAGCATTGGGTCTGAAAAGATTTTTCCCTAATTAGATTAAGAATAAAGTAACTTGAGTGAAATTTGCATAATTAATTATTAATTTCATTTCCTATGCCTAGGAGTAGGAGACCTGCCTATGTCAATGTCTATGTCCTAGGCCAATGGCCTAGGGCTAGGCCGGCCTAAGCCTACATTTTAAATAGACAGTTTTCCTTATATTTTCAAAAATCTGCTTGGATATATTAGTATATATTCATAATGCACCACCATGGGTATGGTTAAGTCTAAAGTAATAATACGTTGAGGAAGATAACCCATTTTCAGAATTTAACGTTAAGATAATATTTATGTGACATTGTTTAGCTATCGAAAACAGGTAGCAAAACGAAGTAAACAACTTGTTTTTAGAAACGCGGGAGAATTGTTTAATAAATTATTTAAAAAATAACAAAAATAGATTAGTTGGAAGCATCAATTTACAAATTATATGCAAAAATTATTTAATAAATTTTTTAACAAATTTATCAAAAGTGCATTTATAATATGGAGTTTTAAAATAATAATACTACCTGGAATGTCAGAGTCTTCGGTGGCAGCCATTTTTCAGGACGGTATCCTAAACAACTTTCTATAACTATGCAAGCAGACGACTTTCACCGCAGATAACCGGACTCCCGGACATAGTAGAGATGACCCTTTGTTTAACTCGGTTAATCCGTCCCGACTATACCGCAATAAATTTGTAAAAAAATTAAATGTAATAGCATAGAAAACCTGATTACGACTTAAATAACATTATTTAACATTAATTTGAGTTGCTTTAGACATGTTTACGGTTTATCTTGTACTACACTCGTATTACCTAATATTATATTAGACAAATACGACAAAGGATACGTTACAAGTTACACACTTTATATTAATATTAATATTATTATTGTACATTTGTTTGCCTTGGTATCACAACACCTGCCACCTGACAACTGAGCGCGTGCTGATTCTTCTTTACTGTCTCGATGAAGTCTTTAATGATTTTGAGCGTATTTTGAAAAACCGCGATAGAGTGAAGCCGCGCAAGAAGCGCGAAACGGCGAGGGACAAGCGTATAGCTTTCGTCTTGTTGTCAGAGGCGTAACCAGGTTTTTGGCGCCCTGGCTACTTTATTTTAGGCGCCCTTGATAAATTGACAAGTTTCAACTTTGCGATTTTTTCATTTTTTAGAAAAAATAATTGAGTTTCTATTATTTTATTTATGACAATAGTTACATATTCTGACAGTGACAGTCATACAACGTGAATATAAAAACTGCATAAGACAGGAAGAATACTAATTGCAGTTTATTATTTACTAAATAATACCGAATAAATTGGTGGATAAAACGGGATATTGTTGCATTAATGAAGCATACAGCAAAACTTGAAGTAACGTGTATTATAAAATAAAATAAAAGTGTCTATGTGTCATACCCATTATCTCATACATAACGATATAAACTCACATTTAAAAGTAAATTTAAATAACACTTCACCAACTACAGCTCAGCTCTTCCGTTAGCTGGCGTATGGGCGTGTTGCTAATACAGTCGGACCTTTCTAAGTCCAACTCGAGTACTCAAGGGGGAAAACGATTCGACTTACAGAGTTTTCGAGTTGGGGAAACTGGCGTAATAGTAATAGGCGCCGATTAATCAAGGACAATGTTGATATTGAGAAGAAAAAAAAAGGGGGGGGGAGAAACAGCCATAGCGGCGAGAAGGCTTGACAGGAAAGAGGGGTGGTGATGTTTCATATGAAAGGAGCCAACTTGCTTTGACATATCGACACAAGCCCGTGAGAGGAGACGCATTCCCTCCTCTCCCTACTTTACTCCCTCGACAGTGGGATGATAGTAAGATTTTTCTTTTTAAAAGAAAGACTGTAAAATCATATTGACGTTTGTATGATAAGAAGCCCCTCAAAGGCCACAAATATAATAAAAAATATTATAATGGTTTAAAGAAAATATATTTAAATATAATTAATTATTCACTTTTTTGCTATCGAGGATAAAAGTGAAATACAATCGGACCTAAGTCTAACTTCACTTAGTCGAAAACCTCCCTATATCGAATTAATTGTTAGGTCCCGGCCAAATTCCATAAGAATAATGTATTTTAATCTCCTTAACGCCAAGATTTTTGGCTTTCAACCTCTCTTAGTCGAATTTTCCAAGGCGTTTTGGGTTATTATTCTGGAGTGAAATTTCAGAACACGTGTTCCGTAGAGCCACTTAAATGGACGTAAAATCTTATCTTAGTGCATTCCACGAGGGATTAAGCAACCCTTGCAAGTACACAAAAATGACAAAAACAAGAAGAAGGAGTGGTAGCTAATTCGCGTCCCTTTGCTGCGGGAGTAAATTGGGGAAGGGGGAGGGAAGGTGTCTCCTCTCACGGGATTGTGTCGGCATGTCAAAGCAAGTTGGTATCCTTTCATATGAAACACAGACACCGCCTCTCTTTCCTGTCAAGCCTACCAGCCGGTATGGCTGTTCCCCCCACCTCTCAATATCTACATTGCCCTTAATAATCGGCACCTAATACGCCATTTTCCCTAACTCAAAAACTCCGTAAGTCGAATTTCTTTTCGGGTCCTTTTGAGTTCGACTTAGAGGGGTCCGACTGTATTTATTTAAATACAAATTTAAAAATTAGAGATTTATTGGCGCCCTTGGCAACTACCCCGATGCCAACCCGATTTTACGCCACTGCTTGTTGTAACAATATTTTATTAAATAAATATTTTAAAATATGCATATTAGAAAAGGAAATAGAAAAGTTTTTACGATAAAAAAAATTTCAAAAAGGAAAAAAAAATAAGCGTGTGGGCTCATGTCAACGAGGTAACTACTAGGATTGGTGTCATAAAAAAAACAACAACCTAGTTTCACTAATTAAAAAAACCCGTAAAAAACCAAGTTTTTCACTATAAATCCTTTATGTATGAGACGTAACTAAAAGAATGTTCATTATAATACGCAGCGCAAGACCATCCAAAAATACAAATTTGTAGTTGTGTCGTAAAACATGTTTAATATAATGCGCACCGATCAGGAATATGTTTATAAAAAGTGTTGTCAATAAAATACGCACCTAATTGCGCGACAGAAAGGTTGTTCAATATAATGCGCACCCTTACCCTCTATCTCAAAAAATAACATGATACAAAGGAATAAATAAAATAATCTAAAAAATCAATAATTTAATTACGGTACATGCGATCGATCTGAAATTTCGAAACATTGTTTTAATTATCGGTACAAAATTGCCTGCAAAATTTCAGCTCGCTAGCTTACGAGCAAGTGGGTTAAAATCGATCAAAAGTTTTGGCGACAAGCAATCAAGCAAGCAATCAAGGGTGCAGACACCACGAGTTAATATAAAGGATTTAAAAATCGCATGGCGTCTATAAAGTATGATAAAAAATTAATGACCTATCTGTAACGATTTTTGTTCATCATTGATTGTTATAGGCATCGGATATCCTTGCATAAGGAAACACAGCGTGAACCGTCAAAACGGCCTCGGACATAAAGGGCCCGACATAACGGCCTCGGACACAACGGGCCCGACATAACGGCCTCGGACACAACGGGCCCAACATAACAGCCTCGGACACAACGGGCCCGACATAATGGCCTCGGACACAACCAGCCCGACATAACGGCCTCGGACACAACGGGCCCGACATAACGGGCCCGACATAACGGGCCCGACATAACGGCCTCGGACACAACGGGCACGACATAACGGGCCCGACATATCGGCCTCGGACACAACGGGCCCGACATAACAGGCTCGACATAACGGCCTCGGACACAACGGGCCCGACATAACGGGCCCGACATAACGGCCTCGGACACAACGGGCCCGACATAACGGCCTCGGACACAACGGGCCCGACATAACGGCCTCGGACACAACGGGCCCGACATAACGGCCTCGGACACAACGGGCCCGACATAATGGCCTCGGACACAACGGGCCCGACATAACGGCCTCGGACACAACGGGCCCGACATAACGGACTCCGGCACAACGGGCCCGACGTAATGGCCTCGGACACAGCGGGCTGACATAACGGCCTCAGACACAACGGGCCCGACATAACGGCCTCGGACACAATGGGCCCGACATAACGGCCTCGAAAAAACGGCCCCGACATATCGGCCTTGGACAAAACGGGCCCGAAATAACGGCCCCGGTCAAAACGGCCCAAGACAAATTGTTTGGGTGTCCCTGAGTCCACCAAGCTCCCATTGGGCACCTGACACTAGTCGAGGAAACAAAGGCGGCCGGATATTGCGTGGAACCCTCATAGCCGTGGCCTGTGAACGCTGCATCACTTGCCAACAGACCGGCACGGTCTGTGGTCGCAATAGTCTTCTGTATAGAAGGAGCGTCTGTATAGATAAGACAAGACGGAAGACACGTTTTCCCTCCTATAATTTAAACAGAAGGTTACTCAGAGATCATGAACGATTTTATTGTTAGCAGGTTGGTGTAATAAGTTTAAGCTCAGTTGGCCTACAGAAAAGTGGGTTAAAATGCAATTTAAAGTTTACTCTAGCATTAAGGGAGATCACTGGGGCCCCTCTGACAATCAATGATTTTAATGTCTTAGGGCAGGGGTCGGCTACCTTTTGAGACGGAAAATATCCATTAAAAAAAAAGAACCATTAACATGAGTTCTGAAAACAAAATAATATAATTATAAATATTTGCGCATGGAAATGGAGAGCAGCATCTTGACATCGAAAGAGCCGCATGCGGCTCGCGAGGTGCAAGTTGCCGACCCCTGTCTTAGGAGATGGTTAAGCATAAAAAGTCTTTTAGCGACATCAGCAAGTTGGTCACCTCAGATGTAACATAGGGGTTATTCAATATCAATTGAAGTTCACCGATGCCTTAATTGTCATGAACTTTCAGCTAAACCCGACATCAGGGAATTGGTCAAAATTATGATGCATGATAGAGGTCACTCAAGAGTACATTAAGGTTGCAGGTGACCTACTTACAATGATTTTTCGTTTACAAACATTTTATTTGAAGGTGGGTAAGTCCATAAAATACGTCACGCTATTTTTGACAATTTTAGCTCCCCCCTCCCCCTTGTCACAACTCTCACAAATCTCGAACCCTCCCCCCCCTCCCCCCAAGTACGTCACAGTTTCGAACAAAAAACGGTGTGTTCATTAACAAATTAATTGAAATTTAATATAAAACACCATAACGTCACGCATGGCTGGACCCCACCCCCTGTCACAAACTGACACACTTTCTTGCACCCCCCCTCGGGAGCGTGACGTACTTTATGGACGGCCCCTAAGCACACACATTTTTCATCAAAAAAGGACACGAAAGGCAACAAGGACATTAGAAGGTAGATACAAAACTTGAAATGCAAGACAGGTCATTCTCACCTTGCAGGGAATGACTGTCATTCACTGTAGTTAAACGTACACATGTTAAGCTCAGAAAGTGGTTTAAATTTAAAGTGATATATATAAGTCTCTAAAAGGAAAGTACGTGCTGCTGGTAATTTACGAATCACGAAAGCCTTCATTGTCATCAGTGATGGTAAATATACACAATTTCAACTGGAATGGACATCAGAAAGTTTTTAAACATTGAGATGCAATATAAAGGTTATACATGTGTTTATTATAGAGCCCAAAAGTGCAGTACCTGTAAGGGTATCAACAGAAAGGGTTAAAAAAAAGAAAGTGCGCGTTCCGCGGGAACACAGTCTGACAAGCTGTTGCAACAGAATACCCCACCTCCTGTTCATAGCAGCAACAAAAAAAAATCTTTTATATTTGAAATTAAAATCGTTTAGCACGAAATTGTTTTGCCTTATCTTTTACAGACGCTCCTTCTAAACAGCAGATTATTGCGCCCTACATATTTGTACCTAGGGTCACGGGGTTGAATCTCCGTGAAGACATGGATTTGTCCCCGGAGCCAAGGGTGTCCCCAAATCCACCTGGCTCCGATTAGGGTACCTGACACTAGTTGGGAAAAAAATACAAAATACATTATATGATATGTTAGGAAAACAAATACGGCTGTGAATAGCGTGGTCCCTCATAGCCGCGGCCTGAGAACGCTGCGTCACTTGGCAACATGTTCTTATCAGAATGTAGGACACCAGAAAAAAAGGACTTTATAGAAAAGTTTAGCAATCCGATGGGATGAGATGTTGCGAATGGGACAGTCAGCAAACTGACTTAATATGAACGATTAGTATCTTAGAGACCCCTTCACCCTTACAAAACGAAGGAAGTGTTCATAAAACTCAGTGCCGTCAGTCTGAACTCCTGTGTGACACACGCAATGCAAAGGACAAGATGGCGAGGCCACCTGACTGTACGGGGCAAAGACTCCAGAAAGTTTTCGTACCTTCGTACCACTCCCATTGAAAGAGCATATTCATCGGCATCCTTCCGTCTCGAGAGAAGATGGTGCATCACTGTTGGGTTGGGTTGCTTTTCCTCGTGTGGCTGAGAAGTCCTATCCTTGAGTGACAGTCTTTTCCACAGCTTTTGCACACGAGTTCTGTGCTTCCCAATATTTTGGCATTTCTCCTAGCTCGTCTGTCTGTAGCCTCCTCCATCCTTCACTACTCGGCTACTATGACGCCCTCTTTGACAACTGTGCTCCACGTAGATCGGTCTTCTGCTTTACATTCCCAGTCACTTGTGTTTATTCTGGCTGCTTTCGTGTCTCCCTGGCAGACATCTTTAAATCGGAGACGTCTTCCTCTTTCCAGATGCCAGTTCTCCATATAGGAGGTCCTTGGGGATACGACCCGGGCACATTCTTTTTATATGTCCTAGCCATTTTAGGCGTCATTCACTAAGGATTGAGAACATGCTTTGTATATTGGCACGCATCAGGACCTCACTATTTGGCAATTTGTCCTGCCATTTAATGCCAAGGATGCTACGCAGGCACCTCAAAGTGGAAGGTATTAAGCGTGCGCTCATGGGATGTATAAGTGGTCCATGTCTCGGTCCCGTATGGGAGCGTACTGATAACTCAGGCTCGAAAGAGCATATTATAGAAGAGAATACCAACATCGCCCCAAACAAAGAAGACACATTATGTGTACACTACGAGTTCACAGGCCACCGAAGAGTCATAACGCGCGTGAATGATGAACATCATAAACATATCCTATTTAAACATCCGCCGATTCCAATAAAACGCGACTTGCGTCATATACTTGAGATAAGAGACTTAACTTTAAAGAAAATAACATTTTTAGAGAATATATCGTAAAGAAAGAATATTTTGTCATTTAGGGTGATACACTACATATGTATTTAAACAAACGAGATTACATTACTCAAAATTCGAGATAAAATACGTTGACAAAATCAGTTCTATATTATACACATTTTAATGTCACTTTGTCTTCGAAAGCAACTTTTCTGCGAATTATATTTATTAAAACATGCTAACATTTTTACGCCATTCAGCATGGACGAGGTGCATAACTGTAGTTTCATAAAAGAAATTCGAAGACTCACTTTCTAACGTACATTATTTTTTATTTTTAAAAAAAAATGGTGCAAATCTCCTGGTAACACGAATATTTGACTTATCTATATTAAAATATTGACTCTGATATTTCTTCATGAAAGATAAAACGTGACATTTAAATGTCTTTAGTTAAAAAAAAAGCAGCAACACACGCACAAAGTATTTTAACTGGATTAAACCTCAGCTCCATCCACAACTTTAAATAAGAAAAACCCGTAAAAAACCAAGTTTTTGACTATAAATCCTTTATGTACGAGAAGAATTTAAAAGAATGTTCATTATAATACGCAGCGCCAGACCATCCAGAAATACAAAATTGCAGTTGTGTCGTAAAACATGTTTAATATAATGCGCACCGATCAGGAATATGTTTATAAAAAGAGCTGTCAATAAAATACGCACCTTATTGCGCGACAGAAAGGATGTTCAATATAATACGCACCGCGACGCTCTATCTCAAAAAATAGCATGATACATAGGAATAAATAAAATAATCTAAAAAATCAATAATTTAATTACGGTACATGCGATCGATCTGAAATTTTGATACATTGTTTTTATCATCGGTACGAAACTGCCTGCAAAATTTCAGCTCGCTATCTTGCGAGCAAGTGGGTTAAAAATCGATCAAAAGTTTTGGCGACAAGCAAGCAAGCAAGGTCGGTCGGTCGGTCGGCCGCAGACACCACGAGTTAATATAAAGGATTTAAAAATAAACACACGCCCAAATGCACTTTTTCGTAGCTGTCACTGTCAAATATAGTAAAACGGAAATTTATTATCATGATTATTTTAAAACGAGGCCCAAAATCTTTTTACTATCACGCGGCCTAGTTTTCTACTATAGTACAAACAATAGTCAATATTTAGCATTTTCATAAAGTTAAAGAAAAATGATAATACAGTCATAGTTTTTAATATTAGTGATTAATAACCAATAATGTGTGTGTGATGTGTGACCCCCTTTCCAGTCCATGACGGACTATGGGGCGAGTGATGTAGCGTTCACAAGTTTTTAGCCACCACTAACGAGCAGGGGAATGTGTGGCCAGCACCTGGGCTCGAACCCGCGACTCGGGATCAGCCTAGGATCGATAGTCCAGTGCGCTACCACTTAGACCATCGCGCCCACCCGAAACAGTAGTCTGTGTTTCGGTGGGAGTGCCTAAATATAATGTTTTATTCAATCCATTTCGGATTATATTGAAGATAAAAGGGGTAGTGTGGAGGTCAATTTTCAGAGTGTTATAGAATATTTCAAGAATATTGTTGAACACTAAACTAATTAGCAGTTAAGAAATAATATTATTTTTTGTGTATTTATTTATGTCTGCTCAGGGGCGGATTAAGCTCGCTGACAGTGGCGTAACTGGGGTTAAGTTTGTTGACCCATACTCTTCCAGTCCATTTTATTTGTTGCTCTGTTATACAATGCACTTTACAGCAGTAATATATTTATTTAAAGGATTATCACTACACTAAAAATTGTGTTTATTCTGTGTTTACACTAAAAATTGTAATTAATTTATATGTATATTTGATATATATTAATTTATTTACAAAATTAACCAATGAATGTTGGTATTCAGTACGTGTTGGACTAGTTCTGAAGTCTTCTCAATAATTTGTGCACATGCGCAATAAGTGTATGTCAAAAGTAGCGTCTATTCTTCACTCCGTGTCAACATAGACGAAACTTATTTAAGAACATAGTTTTGCTCCATGCAGCACTGAGAAGAAATATAGGCACAACGATTATTTTTATTTCCTTTTTGGAAGCTCTATCATATATGACAATCTCTCTCTCTCTCTCTCTCTCTCTCTCTCTCTCTCTCTCTCTCACTCTCTCTCTCTCTCTCTCTCTCTCTCTCACTCTCTCTCTCTCTCTCTCTCTCTCTCTCTCTCTCTCTCTCTCTCTCTCTCTCTCTCTCTCTCTCTCTATTTCTCTCGCCATGCATTAATTGTAATTTTTTTAAAAAAAAATTCAGCAAATAAATAAATATGTCATTAAAAAACAACAACAGAAAGTCAATTTAAAAATCACATACAAATGACTTGTTATATATATAATATATATTTTTTTATTTTTTTGTTTGGCAATTGAAATTTGAGTCATCCCTTATGATCCTCTTTTAAAATCACTTCTCTAAAAAATCAGATTGCAACCCATGCGTGCATTTAAAAAGGTCATGGTTCTCGCTATCTCAATAATTCCATTGAAAAAAAAATCATACACTTTCTTCATACCAAGTCACTTCATTGGCATAATAATTTTACAAAGTACATGTATTGGAAATATTCTAAATATCCTTTCTTGTTTCCCATTTCACTTCCTTGTAAACACGCCCAACATACCTCTCTATGACGCTGAATTATCACTAGAGTCTTACACGGGGGCGTGCCTATTCCCACTCAGTGGAGGAAGATAAGTCTCTGCACTTATCGGACTGCAGTCTTTCTTTCGTCAAAAAGGAACAAACACATACAAATTCTTGTTCTTCCCTTCTGGAATTCGGATGTGAAATGGGTTGCCCTCATTAAACCAGGAAAGCTAACACACTATCAACAAGTAAAAAATCTTATAAAACGATGCAAGACCAGACATAAACAATGGATAAGCGCAGGACTCAAAAAATCTTCTGCTTAGAAGGAACTTATGTAACAGATAAGACAAGATAATATAGATGCTTAACTTGAGCTTTGTTTGCTGTAATGGCGGTGATGATTTTGCTACCAAACTTCATCGCTAAACTGAACATTTTAGTTGGATGGATTCATAAAGAAAATTAGGGCATTAAATATGTTACCCCTGGACCAAGCGGGTTGCCACTCAATGTTCCATCTAAGGTTCATTGGTCCGTGTGCAAAGTACAAAAATTTCTTTTCGTGTGCAAAATTGCACAGCATCCATTTTTTGTTCAATAATTTTTTACAAAAATTTGCTGCGCGTTAATTCTAAACTGCTGCGCGGCGTCTGTCAGATATCTGCGCGGCCGCGCAGCCACGCAGCTTAAAGGGAAAATTATTTGCAACAATGGCATTACTATGCTAAGCATAAATTAAAAATAGCAGTGTATCAGATAGCTCAGAATCATGATTGGAGTAGAGACTATCAAGAACCGTTTTATTTTTTCAATTTTTATCCAATAAAAAATTATTCCTGCTCGTTGTTTAATTGTTTTGCTTGTGTGTGTAAGATAGCACTTTCCATTACTCTGAACACCGGAGGAAGGGGCTGACCTTTGCGAGGTCCTCTGGATAAGTAGGGTATGCGAAACCCGAAACTAACAGTCCCGACGTGAAACGTCAAAGTCCGGTTAGGTTTAGCTAGACAAGTAGTCAGATAATTACAGTCGCTGTACGGAACTTAGATAGGGGCATCCGTGGTGGAGAGTGCCCCTGTCGATGATGAAAACCATTGTACCCGTTGAGGGTCGGGCCACCCGAAGCGGCCGTTTCGTCCCCCTTTCTATCTATTTCAGTGAAAGACACTGTTTAGGGCCAGGTGGGGCCAGTACAATTGTAGAAAAAGTGCCGTGAAGAACTTTGGTAGGACGTCAGCTCTGAGGAGACCTCCCAAATGGGGATGCCCTTACCCAACACTATGTGGTTGGCTATTGCGGTTGCCCCACCCCCTAGGTAGGCTACAGTGATGATTCCCCCTATCTTGCAACAGTCCGAGGTTATAGACCAGTACGCTGTACCGTGGTGGCGCCGCAGTTGTAGCTGGTCGAAGTAGGGAAAAATCCACAACCTCCTGTTATGGGCAGGTATCCCCTATGAGAGGCAGACTTGGTCGACTTGTGCGGCTGCCATCTGCCCAGACGACCTCCTCTTCTAGGGGATCGACTCGGGGCTGTCCCTGTCGGCTGGCTCCCCTTGGTGGAAGGGAGAGGGCTGCCGGAGAATTCCCCGAGGGGACCTATAAGAGTCTTAGGGACTCAGGGCCATTGACGCCATCTCAAATGTCACATATTACCCTGAACAAATACCGAGGATGGATGGGTTCGAATCACCGTGAAGCGATAACTTGTTCCTGGGGTCAAGGGTGTCCCTAAGTCCACCCAGCTGCGAATGGGTATCTTGATTTGAAAACAGACTACGTCAGCTCCACTTACGTTTGTCAGTACATATCATTGAATTTTATTTTTTGCACACAAATGTATACGTATTTGTTACACTAAATTTTTATTTTTACCAATTTTTTTCCTAATTATTAATAAATATACATTGTTCCCGTTGTCTGTATGTATGGATGTAATTATAATGCTGCGAAATTTGTAATGCTGTTACGTGGCGCTGCGATCGATTTTGTTTTGTAGTGCTGCACCAAAAATAACACTTTTCGAACGTTCCG
Source organism: Ampullaceana balthica (assembly GCA_944989445.1). Classification (NCBI taxonomy): domain Eukaryota; kingdom Metazoa; phylum Mollusca; class Gastropoda; family Lymnaeidae; genus Ampullaceana; species Ampullaceana balthica. The sequence goes on along the minus strand of CALYLW010000596.1, from coordinate 55,912 downwards.
CATAAAATTGTTCAATATGATAATATATGAATCAAAACAAAGTAAATAAAATAAATGAAAGTTTTGTATTACGCTATTTTTTTTATTCCGATGTGTATTTATTTCGAAAACTTCCGTCATTTTTGACGGGTGATACACTAGTTATAATATATTATTTGCGTCCTACGTTCTTATAAGAACGCATAGACCATGCTGGGCTGTTGGCGAGTGCCGCAACGTTCGATGGCAACGGCTATCAGGGGATTGTGTGGCACAATGCCCGGCCCTGACTAGTGTCGGTTACCCAATCAGAGCTGGGTGGGCTCTGGTATCACCCTTAGCCACAGTAAAAAGCCATAGCCTTCAATGAGATTCGATTCGAACCCGTGACTCTCAGTAAGCCAGCCGAGCGTGCATGCAGCTCGACCACTAAAGACACAAAGACTTGCACTCTTAGGTCACTGGCATTATCAGTACCCACCCCATCTACTTAAGACATTTTTTCTGGATTAAAAAAAATGAAAGAAATAAGTCATTAACCTTTTATGGCAGTAAACATTTCTATATAATGTTCAATCAAACAGCTTTATTCAAATTTCATTAAATAACTTAAAGGTTTGTTAACACATTAAAAAAGAACAACTAACATAAATAAACTTAACAAAATTAATAGTAGCTACGTTGGAAAAATCAAGTAATAACGTAGAAATTTATTCATAATTATTTTATTTTTTTGCTGTTCAAATATATTTTAAAAAGATATTGTTAGATGAAATAAGCATTAATTGAGAGAGAGAGAGAGAGAGATAGAGAGAGAGAGAGAGACAGAGAGAGAGAGAAAGAGGATAGGTGAGACAGAGAGACACAGCGACCTGAAGGGGGGGGGGTGAAAACAAGCCATCAAAAGCTATAACGTCCATTGTCACATTTTCTCTGCGAGTTATAATTTGGGTTGTCTTTCCTGGTGGAAATTCCAGTGACAGATTTTTTGATGATATCCTGTCGACGAAAAAAAAAGTGGAACATAATAAGAAAAACCCGTAAAAAACCAAGTTTTTGACTATAAATCCTTTATGTACGAGAAGTAATTAAAAGAATGTTCATTATAATACGCAGCGCCAGACCATCCAGAAATACAAAATTGCAGTTGTGTCGTAAAACATGTTTAATATAATGCGCACCGATCATGAATATGTTTATAAAAAGAGCTGTCAATAAAATACGCACCTTATTGCGCGACAGAAAGGTTGTTCAATATAATACGCACCGCGACGCTCTATCTCAAAAAATAGCATGATACATAGGAATAAATAAAATAATCTAAAAAATCAATAATTTAATTACGGTACATGCGATCGATCTGAAATTTTGATACATTGTTTTTATCATCGGTACGAAACTGCCTGCAAAATTTCAGCTCGCTATCTTGCGAGCAAGTGGGTTAAAAATCGATCAAAAGTTTTGGCGACAAGGTCGGTCGGTCGGTCGGTCGGTCGGTCGGTCGGTCGGTCGGCCGCAGACACCACGAGTTAATATAATGGATTTAAAAAGAAATATAAATTGAAAATACATTTCATACTTTACAAAAACAAAAGTTAATAAAACCCTTGCAACACATATGTGAAGAAAGCTGTGGTTGTGTCAACTGGATTAGATATGTGGTATGCAAGTCTTATTAATATCATTGTTGACTTTTAAATAAAAGACTACTCCATGCGCATTACTGGCTTCTCTTTTGCGTCTGGTACATGACATCAAAACTCGTCAAATACAACTAGTCTGATTTAATTCTTCTAAAGCCCTAACTAGTGGTTTGGAAGAGGTGAGACAGGTGTAGAGAGATATATATAGAGAGAAGGAGAGAGAGAGACATACACGATAAAAGAAATAGAAAGAGAGAGAAGAGGGAGAGGGCAGAGAGAGAGAGAGTGATAGAGAGAGACACACACAGAGAGAGAGAGAGAGAGAGAGAGAGAGAGAGCGAGAGAGAGAGAGAGAGAGAGTGAGTGAGAGAGAGAGAGAGAGAGAGAGAGAGAGAGAGAGAGAGAGAGAGAGAGAGAGAGAGAGAGAGAAGAAAGAAAGTGTTTCTTTAAATCGAAATCAGATTGATGTCTAACCTCGTTTCTCATTTTTTGTGTTAATTTCCGAGTACGAGAAAATGGAATTTAAAAAAACCCACCAAAAACTTTGCTTAAGATGAAGAAAAACTTAATTCGTGCACAACATATTATACCCATGTAGTTGTAACTAAACTTATTCTTTCATATCAATATCGACAGTCATCGTTTAAGTAACTATCAATAAAATGACAATGTAATAATTTTAACTAATTTCAATTTTAAAAACTTTAACTCAAATTAAAAACTTATGCCACAAATTCGTGGTCCCCTTCTGCCCGAACCATCGAATGCGTTACATTGTTTATAGTTAGGATGGGCCTATTCTTTTGTTAACTGAATATGTGACATTCTCTTTGGAGGGCTGAGTCACTTAGACTCTTATAGCCCGGCCTACAATACCAACGGCGAGTCTTAACATAAGGGCATCGCCATGGAGATATTTCGGCACAGTGCGTGGGCTGTCTGATCCGTCCGCGTCCACAATCGCCGCCGAGCATTCGGTCAGCAGATGTGTCACTGTCTCCTCGGCCATACCACATAAACGGCAGCCGGGTTCCCTGTTTTTGTCTAACATGTGCAAGTAGCTTTTGTTGGGCAGTGTCCAGTCCGCATTTGAGTAATGAGGGACTGGCAGCTACGAGGCAGCTCCCACCAGGGATCTCACTTGCGCACTCGCGGCATTTTGTTGTAAAGCACCCTTGCCGTGTTACCATTTTCTTTGGTTAACAGAACACATTGACTTACACTGAACATTGAGGACGAACGATGACGTTTTGTTATAGCTGCCAGTCACGTGGTCGCCTCCACATGCGCAGGACTTCCCACTCATCTCCTTCCGGTAAGTGATGGTGAACGACGCCTGCGACCTGCCGATGGTCGCCTTTTTGGCTCCGCAGGTCAGCGTGACATTACTCACGCGCGGGTAACCGCCTGGAACGCTGCAGACCACGGACACCTTAGCAGAGGTGGAGTTTGATTTCAGTGTGAGTGTGTCTTTGTCTGCAAGGACAACGCTCCCGACTTTCACAAGCGGGGCCGCATCCGGTGGAAAGGGAACCGCTGAAATATGTAAGTGTAGAGAGATTAATGAAAAACAAAAATTTGAAAGAATTGCTTTAAAACTTGAATTCAGTTGTGTTTGTGGTCTATTTATACTTAGATACTTGGAAATCACCTAGAAATTGTCTAAAATGACATCCTTTAATCAATGTTGTTATTCAGATGGGAGAAAAAAAGATCTTGCGGAAATATTTGAAAGTTTACAGTTTCGGTCAGAGCAAGAAACATGATTTCTTTTTATTTTTTTTCGTACCTCTATTTGTTGTTTTTGTTTAATCGCTGACGAAGGCTTTTTGCCGAAACGTTCTTTGTTTTGTGGCATCTTTAAAGGCTCACTCATACCCTGTGGGGCCGTCCATAAAGTACGTCACGCTCCAGAGGGGGGGGGAGGGGGTGTAAGAAAGTGTGACAGTTTGTGACAGGGGGGAGGGGGTGTCCGGCCATGTGTGACGTCACGGTGTTTTATATTAAGTTTTAATTATTTTGTTAATAAAGTAATTATTTTTGTTCGAAAATGTGGCGTACTTTAAGGGGGGGGGGTCCGAGATTTGTGACAGTTTGTGACAGGGGGGAGGGGGGAGTTAAAATGGTCAATAATAGCGTGACGTACTTTATGAAATTAGTTGCCTTCGAGAACAAATGCCTCCGAAAAATTTTGAATATAAAATGGAGTGATTTAAAATCAAATGAAACAATAAGAGAATAAACCAACCAAGAATATGTGTCAACCTTTATAAGGAGAAGGCGTTGGAATTATATCGGTCATGTTCTTCGAATGGACGAGAGAAAATTACCACGGCAGGCCTTCATATGGACACCAAAAGGCAAAAGAAAACAAGGAAGACCAAAAGAAACCCTACGTAGAACAATCAAAAGAGAAAGCTCAACCATGGGTCTAAGAAATAATCAAGACCTAATGCAATTGGCGACGGATCGTCGTAAATGGAAATCAATGACTTCTGCCCTATGTGCCGTCTTCGGCCCGAGAGGAACTAACTAACTAACTAACTAACTTTATGGACGGCCCTTGTACAATACAATTTTTTTCTGATTGCTGTCCCACCCCACTTTAATCTTTTACTAGAAACATACTCGAGTGAGGTCATCTGCTAAAACTCAGTTGGCAGCACACTTTCTCATGTCGAGACAGCATAAACTGCATTACACATCAGAGATGACAGGCTTAAAACGTCTGTCTAATCTTTTCAAAACAGTAACCAAAATAGAAGCCAGTCCTGTAATTATTTAGACCCCCTCCCACATACACACACCACAACATCCCATGCATACACAATCCTGCCTACCTGTGTAGTTTAAACCAAAAATTGTCAACTTGTTGTACTGTCCACTGGCGTGTCCGGCTGTGCAGCTACAGTTGGCCGAGCCCGTGCCGTACAGCTTCAGGCCGAAGTGGGCCGAGTTGCCCGGCACGGTCTTGTTTCTGGCGCCCCGGCCGAAATCGCAGGACAGTGTGACGTTGGAGACGGGCCGCCTGCCCCCGGGCACCTTGCACTTGAGATAGAGCGTGGTGTTGAGAGTTCTGTCGGGTAGGGTCAGCGAGTGGACACCATCCCTTGGAACGGTTGAGTTGCCGATAATCACGATAGGGTCAACGTCAGGGACACCTTTAGGCCATTGAAATATTTTATACAAAGGACAACTTTAATTCATTGAAATATTTTATACAAAGGACACCTTTAATTCATTGAAATATTTTATACAACATATTTTATTTAAAATAGTTAACTTATAAACAAAAAAATGAATAACGAAATTTGTTTAAATGAAAATACAAAAAAAAACTTAATATTTATTTTAAGCCATGTTATTTAAAGCGCGAAGGGGTGGCGGAGATTAGCTTAGCACGAATGTTGTCAGAAGAAATGTAGAGGAATATTGTGTATTTGTCTTACCTTCCAAAGAAGTCGACTGCGAGAAGCTTATCTGGACTGAAATATACAGAGAATAAATGAATATCCAGCTCTCGACACAGAAAAAAAATGTTTACAATTAAAAGATTTATTCTTGATGACACACTTTTTACAGTCTAACATAATAGCAAGTAAAATTGGCATTAAAAATGCACTTATGAATTTAAACTGTAGACTTGGGACTTTAGACTTTAGACATTCTTAAGAACAAAATAACAATTTGATAAAAAAAAATTGACGTGTTTTGAATTTTTAGTAGATTTGGAAACAAAAAGTGTAAACTATTTATTTGCTTTGTGCTTGGTATGCAAATTTTAACAATAAAACTGAATAATACTGTCGTAAATTTGTTAAGACTTAAGAGAAGGATGGAACTAAGTTAACTTACCAACGACTGAAACCAGAAAAACTATAATGATCCAATTGGTGACTCTGTCTAAAGCCATAATTCGTTCAATTCTGTAGTGTCTGCTATTTCTTTAACCGCCGCCTCCTAAACTCAGGTGCCTAACCTAAATCGCTCGTATTGTCCCGACCCGTCTAGTGTGTTAGGGAAAGTTCATTAAGACACTAGCACGGGGGATTAGACGCGTTGTCCCAGTGGATGGCATACCGCTCCTTAACACCTTAATATTTAGCTTAGAAAAAATATTTTTGACGGGAAAATATTTTTGAGGGGAAAATGAATCACCTCAGAGTTGTTTGTCTGCGCCTGCTCTGCATTTGTAATTTTCCTAACATTTATTTTTTTAAGAGTATGATCTCCCTAAGAATGATGTTAATGAATGGGTGAAAACCACTTTTGACAAAAAATGTTTAAGTCAGAAAGGCAGAGATTGAAGGAATTCTTATTCTCGAGCTATTTTTCGGTCCATTTTATTCATACAACTTCCACGAAGTTTGTTTGCGGGCCACTTCTCGCAAATTCACGACTTCGCGTGTGTTTATATAATATTTGTTGTCTTTCTTAGTCTCAAAACAACAAGTTCTGTGACCAAGTGTGTGATGTAACACGGGTTGTTATTGGTACATGGGTGGAAGACTATTCAAAACGGCGTCCCGCTTTCATCATTTTTATTACACAGCATGTTCATCATCATCCTCACTTCACACATAACTACGTGTGCTTCGCTATACGGTACTGTAACAGTTTTTTTATACTGATTTCTTATTGCTTAAAAGTTGATGCCCCTACTTCGCGGATATTCAACCAGTCTCCCGCGATAAGCGATGGATTACTGTATTCCGTATTAATGTCTGGCTTTCGCACAATATAAGCTGTGTGTAATACATAACCACCAAGTCCCTAGGGCGTCACCAGCTGTAGTTCTGCAATTTCATCAACATATCATATTTAAAATTACATACAAAGTTTTAGGGTTAACACTATGGCGGATTAAGAGGGGGGCTGAACGGGCTAAAGCCAGGGGCCCTCGATGATTTAGGGGCCCCAAATTTAGTATCTTTTATAATAAAGGTGGAAATTTTTTTGCATGAATCCCTAAAAATATAATAAATTAAATAAATTAATAAAAATCTTATGTATTAATCTGATCGCTATTCGGACCCGATAGTGAATACTTCTTATAACTTTTAAATTTATAGTCCCATTAAGACCTGGTGGTCTTGTGGCAGCGTGCAGGCGTGTAGTGCTAGCGGTGTCGGGTTCGAATCTCAGTGGGGGTATAATTTTGTTTTTGATTTGTCTTTTTTAAAATAAAATTATATTTTTACACTCAATTTTACGATACCAGCAAACAGTTATTTCTTCGTGTTCGGTTTTTTTTATGAATCCGATCCCGTAGTACAGAAACATTATGAGAAAGGAACCAATGGACTATTTAGTTACAGCTATAGTACTTATAGTCTTATATTATTAGCTGTCAGCAATCATTTTATTTAAAGGGACGCTGGCTGGATAGGGCCCCAGTTTGAATTGCAGCCAGGGGCCCCGCGCAGTCTAAATCCGCCCCTGGTTAACAAACTACTTCAGATTCTATTGTTCTGCTCTGTTTTCGTCTACTTTTTTGTTTTTAGAATATTTTAAAATATATTTAAATTGAGGAATCTCAGGAAATCTTCCTATCCACAATGTTTAAAATTCAATTTTATTTTCGTTCTCTATTGTATTTCAATATGCAATAGTTTATCCCTTTATGCCAGAACCTTTAAAATATAGCAGAAATTGCGCTGCTTTACCAAGCTTAGAAACTTTATCAAGAAGGTTATTGTTAACTTTTCTATTAACGACTCATTTTAGACCGTATGAAAGTGGTTCCTTTAAGATTATTAAAAAGGAAAATATTACAATTACTTTTAGTTTTACTATTTTGCTAATTTGCTTAGGCTGCGGCTAGACTGGTTCAGGACTTGAGCAATGCCGTATGAGGCAGAATTCAAGTTAAGTCAAATACAACAAAGAGCATGGTTATATTTGCTCTGTTGAAATTTGTGATAACCGGTGCTGTGCGGAAGTGGCGTAGGTATGGGAGGAGGAGGGGGGACAAAATTCGAAAGTCCCCCTGGGCACCCACTTGAGGGGGGCCCAAATTAGTGTCCGAATTTTTTTTTACATTTGATATTACGCTACCGCTATGTGGGGCCCCCAAAGAGGTTAAGCACCGGGCCCCCAAACCCCTACAAATTCGTAGCTACGCCACTGCTGTGCGGTCATGCAGCCATGCACCACCTTCGAGATAATAATATATTTTGTCTATCACGTATTTTCCTTTGCTGCTTTCAAGATAATACAAATGGAAAATGTATAACTCTCAACGAAAATTGAAAAACATAGTAATAAAATCTTAGCGCTAAGAAAGCTCTTCATTTGTGTATTTTTCATTTGGATTCATCATGTTTAATTAATATAACTTCAATTTGTAAAATATAATACTGGCAAATGTTAGATATTGATAAATAAACTTGTCAAGTGGAAGACGGGGAGCCACTACTGGAGGTAAATAACACAAGGGTAACACAATGTTTCAAAAAGGCAACACGTTAACTACAGTTGTCATGAAAACCGCTAAAGTTGACCCAAATAAAGCAGAAGCACTGACTGCAGTGGAGCCATACAAACAATTATTTATTTAACCTTCGCAGGGCCTTTTATGGCCATGTTAAATTCCTGGACCGGTGTATCCTAACGCTATTGGTCTACAGCAGTGTCTATAAGCTTCAATTCCGAGATCCTGGAATGAGGTTAACCCTATTCCCGTTAAAAAAAAACTTGAATAATAATACAAAAAACAACAAAAGAATACAGAATATAAAATTATAAAGTACAATATTAACTTGAAGTTAGTTTAAACTCGCTCGCCATAGTTCTTTGTGAGTATTGTCAAGATATATCAGTAATTTAAAACAGAATTTAACCCTTAATTAAGTACTCTTTTAGTTTTCTTTTAAAAAATCAACAAAACAACATGGAAAATCTAATCTCTTTATAAACAAGGGGGAAAAATGAGTCATATGCATTTGCGTTTTCAAATGTTTGTTTTAATTCATAGCCTCTTCATTTATTTAAATGTGCAAATATGAAGTACATGTGTGGCAATCTACTTCCATCGGGTATTCCCAAATCAGACACACATCCATCACGCAGACGGCAAGTCTGTGTATCTCCTTAATCTCCTCACTGTAACGTCAAAAGTGACAGAAGAACACAAACAAGGGTTCCCAGAAGTCCTTGGCCCACGGCACCTAAAAGAGGATCAAAATTCATCGACAATGATTTTCAAATATTGATATCCCGTGTTGAAATTACAAGATATGAAAAATGATTCATTTAAATTTTTAAAAAAAAATTAATATTATTGAAACTTTAGAAATCTTTCTAACGGGGGTAGGAGAATTTCTATAAAACATAAAACATTTAAAAGGCAAGGAAAAACTTTGAGCGAATACATAATGAATACATAATGTGCTATGAAAATATATTTGGCGCCAATAGCAGGTCCAGGTTGTTGTTTTAATTTATTTATGTTTATTTAATCAGAGAAGCATCTATAGTTTAATAGAGCGGTTTACTTTGCAAACGAGTTGGGAACCGCCTTTCGCTAATTTTTTTTTAAAGGAACTTTTCTTTAAAAAAAAACGTTGGAAAAAATTAAAAGATTCACAAGTCTAAAATCCTGAAGGTTTATATTATTTTAGATATTATATCCATGGTATCTATCATGTTTCAGTAATAAATATAAACACAAAAAATAGTACGCTTGTCCAGGATAGGAAGCCGACACAATAACTCTTCTTAAGACTGTTCAAAAGTTTTAAATGGCAGCTAGCAGCATAAGCGTTCGGGATTTAATATACATTTATTTATGTTACTAGCCTAAGTTATTCCCAACAAAATCATATTTTCAATTGTAACACAATACAACAAAAAATATAAATAAATACACACAAAAAAAGATAAAAATAAATAATCGCCATGAAAACATTTAATATACATAAACTATGCTATAGACATTGCAATAAAACTGAAAATGTTAATTAATTCTCTAATTTATTAAGATTCTTTATTGCAGAACGAAGATTCACAACTAAAGAATATTCAAAATTGACAAGAGTAAAACCATTAGTTAAAGCATTAATCAAAACAATGCAAGGGAACAGAACAAAGAGTAAAGTTGTAATATTACATAATTAGTTCTAATTTGAAATGCAACACAAAGATTAAGATAATTAAATAAGACACTCGCATAGAAGAAAGGATACCAATAGTTTCTTGTTCCATAGGCAAAATAAACATATACAAATTCTTATTATTCTCGTATGAAATTCATGGGTGTAATGAGTAATGGGTTGCCTGAACAAACCATGAAAGCCAACACATTATCAACGTTTGAAACTCTAATAAAAATGCAAGACTAGACATAAACCATGGATAAGCGTAGGACGCAATAAATATCTATATAGAATGAACGTCTATAAAGATAAGGGGCCGTCCATAAAGTACGTCACGCTATTTTTGACAATTTTTACCCCCCTCCCCCCTGTCACAAATTGTCACAAATCTTGGACCACCCCCGCCCCCCCCCCTTAAAGTACGTCACACTTTCGAACAAAAATAACTTTTTATTAACAAAATAACTAAAATTCAACATTAAACACCGTGACTTCACACATGGCCAGACCCCCTCCCCCATGTCACAAACTGTCACACTTTCTTACAACCCCTCCCCCCTCTGGAGCGTGACGTACTTTATGGACGGGCATAAATGAGAATTTTTCAAATCGAATTTTTGTCATTTAAGTATGTTTTTAGTGTAAGGCTGCACTCTAATATCGTAACACGCGTTTTACATAAACGTCATTAATTAAAGTGTCAGTAATCGAATATTTAAGTGGAAATTTTATTTAAAGTTGCGCGTTTTGACGTGACGTCAGTTTTCTTTTAAATACATCCCGCTCGTCACAAATCGTCACAAATGTATGCCTCCCCGCCACCCGTGAAGTCATTTATGTACGGCCCATAAAAAGGGCGGCAATTTGGAGACCGCCCGTGCGGCAAAAGTTCTAGCTACGCCACTGCTGTTTGCGGGCATGACCTCTTTCGAAAAAATCCAGGATTTTATTACTTTTCTCCAAAAAGTCTGCCTCATCACTGCAGAATCTTTTAAGTCTCAATAGTTGAGAAAATGGGATGGAGTTCTCACAAGATTGAGGATGGGACGATATATATCTCCAACGTAGTTGTATTTTATTACCTTGTGAGTTGACATGGAATGAGGTGGTCCTGGTGAGTGAACTTGGGTACGTCGAAGTGCAGGTACATGTGAACGAACGACCAACCAGTCCCTCGGACACAGACAAGGACACGATCTTTGCATTAGTTTCACTTATCACCTCTCTGTTGGCGGTGCCACAAACAAATTTCAGGCTACGAATCGGATCCGTTACAAAACAGATGAATTCTTCTCGCCGGCCTGCGGAATCTGTCGTTTTTGGAGCGATGCTGAGATTTTCGCCTTCTGTGACGTAAGCTCCGTTCCATTTTACCACGGGCGAAGCTGCAAAATATGAAAGTCTTGTCACTTAACCCAGTAATGAAGGTTAACCAGAAGAGCAAACAATTTAAATATAACAACCTTTTTATTTCTCGAGGATTATTAAAATTTGGGAGTGTGCAAAAACGCACTTTTGTTGTACAAACAAATAAAATCACTATTTCTTCGTGTCTTGCATTCGGGCGTGGAATAGGTGCCATGAACAAACCAGGAAAACCAACACACCATCAACATTCGAAACTCTAATAAAATTGAAAACTCGACATAAACCACTGATAAGCATATGACGCAAAAATTTTCGAAATAGAGGAGCACCTTTTTATATATAAAATGCAATAAAATAAGACCCCCCTGACCCCTAAAAAAATAAAAAAAATAAAATTAATTTAAAAAATAATTAATTAATCAATTCCAGAGAACGATATCAATGTTCTCCAAAAATTCAACATATGAAACACAAATTAAAAAAAACAAAAACAACTCACCTGATGTTTTAATTCTGACTGTCACATTCTTTACTTCATAGCTCGTGATGGAGCCATTAGTCCTCAGAGCCAGACATTGGTAACTTTCATTATAGGCCGCTATTATTGTCTTTGAAATAAAACTTGGAGAAGGAGAGCTGACAGGGGAGTCCATAATATTGAGGCCTTGAATTTGGAGTACATTAGTGCACGCTATGTAACGTGTTCAAATTTCTTGAAAGTATTTTTTTTTCATCAACACATATTTTGAACTTTTCCAGTAATTTTTCCGTAAGTAGCAGCAATCATAAAAAAAAGTTAGAATAAATACTTTTGACAATAGATAACAACCCCGGAAAAAAAGATTTTATTTAATCAGAATTGGTCCGTTGAATCTCTTTTAAAAATTTTAAGATATAAAGATGACAAAACACTAAAATTATGACAAGTGACTCAAAATTAAAATGATTTCGCAAGTGAAACTATCAAGTGATATCGCATTTGACGACTTAACCAAACACTGAAGTGTTCTTTTTATTCGTTTTATTAACTTTAAGATAATGACGATTAAACATTCTTCAAACTAAACCTTTTGTCGCCCATTGTATTGACATTTAGGTGCCTTTAGATGTTGACGCCCTCTTCACCCCAAGACGAACAATCTCATATTTATTATTTTTCAATTACCCTATTCTTTAAATTTTGAAAAGTTTGATCTAAAACCAGTTAACAGTGATCGATTTTGGCTTTTTTTTCGACCTCTACTGACATCGTCATAATCATCATTTTTCAATTAATTTTTTTTGTAGAAAATAGGACCTCAGTCAAAACCTTCCATTTGCCACGATCTCTTGCCAGAGTTTCCAGCTCTTTTCAGCTCTTCATTTGTCACCCTACCTCATCCGCTTCTTACATGCACAGTCAATTGTATTTATTTACATGTTTATTGAATCGAAGTGAGCTACTGGTGTACAGTCTTAATTCTAATTCTTAGGGTAATTTGAAATAGTATACTAAAGGAATATGTATAAATCCGATTAAAATATTCATACACTACCTGAAGGTAAGGTTCGTATTGACAGCCGAGGTAGGGGAGTAGATGTGGACTCACACAGCAGGGTGATGTTGTCGTTTTTAAAGATCTCCGCAAGTTGCTGACCGTTTGCTGTAAAACTCGATATCAGATCTTGTGCTGATAAGAAAAACAACATTTGCACTCATGTTACTTACTACATAAACATTTTGGCTGATTTGCAAGATGTTTAAAAAAAAACGGAAAAAACAACAACAGAAAACTAAACATAATAGCAGAACGTCTTGATAAAATCGTTAGCAGTATAAAATAAAAATTCTATTTTTTTGTTGTTGATAAAAATGATATACTAAGAAATATGCGCACCGTTAACCTTCAAATTAAAAAAACAAAACAACAACAAACGAATATACGCATATTGCAACAAATCTTCAAATCACTTACCGATAACACCAACTATGACTTCTACTGAACGACTACTGGTGTCAGTTCCTAACTCTTCAACATGATTATCGGCCTTGCACACGTACGTGCCAGCCGATGTCTCACTTGCCAGGAATGTTCTGCTCAGCTTCAGATCGTTCACTATGACTGGTCCCCCTAGGGCTAAGTTGTCTGATTTTACACAGCAGAAATATTTCTCTCAAAATTTAATTTAATATTATTATTTCAAAAAAATTGCAACTCTCTGCAAGCCTCATTCGAAAGATTCTCACAATCAAGATTTCTTAGATCGTTACATGCACATACGTTTATGTAAAATCTGACGATTTACAACTGTAATTTTTGGCATTTGAATTTCAATGCACTTGTCCTTTTTCTTTAAGCTTATTCAGATATTTATAGAGCATTTTTTTCACAAACGCCATATAAATTAATAATTGTAAAAATATCAATATAAGTTTAATTACAGAAAAAGTACGCATTTATTCAATCGAGGCGCTAGTTATAAGGTAGTTAATAATAACTAAAATAATTATTACTTACTAAAAGTAAGAGCTTTAAATAAACTTATTCCTAGTCATTTTATAAAAATATAAGTCAATAATAATAATAAATTCGTTAAAATAATCATAATTCATTTAAATATACCCAAGCAGTTATTTTCCTTATTTTAAAATTTATCTACATTTCTTAAGATCTAAAGAAAGTCATGTAATTCTCTAGGAACCCAGGACAGACATTCTTACCAGGCCTTGAGGCTGTCAGCGACAGTTGAGGCTTGGGTTTGCCATTAGCCTCACAGGTGATAGTCACGTTCTGGCCTTTTGGCACGAAAAGGTAATCTGATTTGCCGTTAGCCTTGATACTGGTCACGCTTGATTGGTCTGTTAGGTAATTATGGGAATAACATACGTTGTTATATAATTGTATCGTGCCTAAGAATAAAGACGTGATATGTGTAATTACACATTTAATTTATCTCTTTTTCACTCCAGTTTAAGGTATTTCTCAGACCAGAAAATGTCATATCTCAATTGTCATATCTCAATTGTCATATCTCAATTGTCATATCTCAATTACATTTTTAATAATTTCAGACAAGGTTTTCAGTAATAGGCATTTTTTTTTCTCCAGCTTATTTAATAGATCTAACATTACTTTGCAACGTTTTTAGTATAAAAAAGGGGCCAACAAGTTTTTGTTTTGAATAAGTACACTAAGCATGCTCAGACTTATGCAGAACTAATAAATATATATAATACTGAATTGAATCCGAACAGTAGTATCCCGAATAGTTCTATTTACTACGTTTTTATCATGAAATGGCAAAGACCCGAAAACTCACACTCAACCTGGATACATTTATCTACAAGGAAAGCCTGCACTGAGCTCACAAAGTTCAAACACTTGACAGTAAGTATTTTTTTTAAAATAAAAAGAGGTAAAAAAAATATTTTGTTAAAACATCGTTTTTATAAGTGGACTAAAATGAAGAAAATAATTTAAAAGTTATAAGTGAAGCGGCTGGACAGCGAAGTCAATAGTGCGCTCGCCTCACAAGCTGAGGAGCGTGGGATCGAGCCCACGTTAAAGCCACAATAAAATGTTGATGAATGACTATCGCTAAAAAGTCCTCCGCTGACCTGGAGAGGAGATATGTACCGCCAAGGTCTACCAAGCCCCGAGAAAGTTCTAATGGAAACATTAGAAACCCTTAGACCACGAGCTTATGGGACACAAAAAAAATAATAAAAAATAGGTGAAGTACTTTGATTTAATATGACTAAAAACTTGGGGCGGGCGCTTATGAGGTTTTACATATGCAGTTCAGTTATAGATCTCTCTTTTGCCTTCTCAATCATAAATCTTTAATTTTTATACCAAACACCCGCCCAACGTTTTTAGTCATATTAAATCAAAGCACTTGAACTTATAACCTTTAAATTATTTTCTTCTGTTTAGTCCACTTATAAAAAAGTTGTTTTTAAACATATTTTTTTAACCTCTATTTATTTTATTCTTTTTAGTTTAAGTGTTAAATCATAAAGTATATCGAACATTTTATTTCTTTAAACGCATCGCGTGTTTACAGACTGAAACTGGCTGAACTCTCCCCTAATCTAAACACGGGGAGGGGTCATCGATGGACGGAGTGAACTGGTACGTGCTGTCAACAATGTCAATCGGATACAGATGTTATATATAAAGATAGACTAAAAAATGCAATAATTTAATTAAGGTACATTCGATCGATCTGAAATTTTGATACAAAGCATTGTTATCCAAGATCTACATGTGGTAAAATTTTGAGATCTCTAGGACCATCATACGTGGTTTAATTTTACGTTGGCAAATTTGAAAAATTACGGACAGACAGACAGAAACGAAAGCAAGTTAATAAAAATAAATAAAGGTAAAAAAATTTTTTTAAAAACCTCGTTCTTATTAGTGGACTAAAAACAAGAAAATAATTTATAACTTATACGTTCAAGTACTTTGATTTAATATGACTAAAAACATTAGGAGGGTGTTTGGTATAAAAATTAAAGATTTAGTATACACGTTAAATGGAGATCTCTAAGTGAGAGAATGAGTGAACTGCATATGTAAAACCTCATAAGCCCCAGCCCCACGTTTTTATTCATATTAAATCAAAGTACTTGAACGTATAAGTTTTAAATTTTTTTCTTTTTTTTTATTCCACTTATAAAAACGTGGTTTTTAAAAATCCTATTTTACCTTTATTTATTTTATTCTTTTTGGTCCACTAATAAAACGTGTTTTTTTTTACAATTCTTTTTTTTTACCTCTATTTATTTTACCAAACACCTCATCAACACCCATCCAACGTTTGAATACCACGGCGATGAGGTCACGGGGTGAACTTAGCATGATGAAATCTAACAACGGGTGACGGATACAGATGCTTACATAGAGATAAACTAAAAATGCATTAGCTTAATTACGGTATATTCGATCGAGCTGAAAGTTTGATACAATTTATTGTCTTCCAAGATCTATCAGTGGTAAAATTTTGAGCTCTCTAGGACCATCAGAAGTGGTTTAATTTTACGTTAGCAAATTTGAAAAATTGTGGATAGGCAGACAGACAGACACGAACGCAAGTTAATAAAAACGTGTTAATAACGTTGTAATAATAATAAAAAATTGAAATAAAATATTTATTCGAAACTTTATATTTTTCACCTTATAATCTCTCAATCTTTTTAGGTTAAAGTTTGGAGCATATAATCTATTTTCTTTTTTCTTTTTTCAATCTTACATTTATATTCCGCAATGCGTCAAATCAATCACGCACATTCCGCGCCTCTGATAAAATATAATTAATGAAATGTGCTTAATGCAACCGAAAATACTATTTTAATACATTGACGAGATTTATTTCATAAATATTGGGCAACGAATTAGTAGTTACACTTGTTTTAAACTTCACTGAACGCTTATGCTAAAATGAAATGTATTTTTTAAACTTCGAACTGTATTAGAATCATGCGCCTGTTATGAATAAAAGCGTTGACATTTCAACTATTTCATCATTATTTTTTTCCCATCGAAATTTCGAATTTAATGCAGAATACCTCCATGTGTGTGTACGGGTACTGACCAATAATTGACCGACGCCGCACTGCAATTTCGAATTACAGCGCAGCAAATTTTTATATCTCCGTTTGTAAGATGTAATAAAAGAAGGAAATGTTCTGCAACTTTTCACACGAGTTTGTTATTTTGCACATGTACCAACGAACATTATAGCGAACATTGGCGCTGGCCAGTATAGAACTGTGATACTCACAAGTAACGTGTAGTGTAAAAGAAGTCGTCTTGCTGTAAATTCCGGTCTCATGGACGGCCGAGCAGACACATTGCATCTCGTCATAATTTTTTGGCTGGGAAATTGTAAAAAGTCCAGTATCGTTTAAACTTCTAGAACTGTTAGTCCCGCAGGTTAGAATCACAACGCTGACGGGCGGAGAACCTCCCAACACACGACATTCAATGGACAGTTTTGAATTCCGGACGTCTGTATAATTGAGGTTCCCTCCGTCAGGAATGTATTTTCCTTGATACTTGACTTCTGGTTTATTCTCTGGTGCGTGCCGTGAAACTAAAATAGTAGAGAAATAAAATGTAAAAAAAAAGTTTAAAGTCAAAACTATAAATTAAGAAAGATGAGAAAACAATTATTATTTTAGCAACTAAAAATGTTTAGACATAATTTATGACTTTAATTGTTCCGACTGATGGTTTAGACACCTGGAAATAGTTATCAAACACTTTAGATCTCGGTGATTAATTGCCTTACGTAACATTCTTAGTACAAGATAAGCAAGAGCTAATCAAGTTCTGGCAAGAAATTTCGATACACAATTGAAGAGTAAAAGGTGCTTAAATTTAAAAAAAAATAATTTAAAAAAATAAAATAATGAATAACGACCCAAACCTACTTGAGGTTGTAACGTTACAGAAACACAATTGATCAAGAGATCAGGAGAATAAAAATAAATACATTTTAAATGATTATAGAGCTCATTTCTTAATGGATATAGTATGAAAAAAAGGAAATAGATGACCGAATCGCGACTCGCAAGTTGCATTCGGCTCTTCTGTTCTCATTGTGGCTCGTATACCAGTTTTAAAAGATATTTTACAAGGATTACTTGGAGATTTTCAAGTCAGTTTAGTAACGCATGCAGTTTTCAACAATTTTGTAAAATGCCTTTTATTTACTACAGGTCTGGTCACCCATGGTATGGGCAATTTCTTTTATTTATTTACGTCTGTATATGTCCTGCGACCCGATGTTTCAAATCTTAATCATTTCCTATTCTCCTATATCACTAATATTATAAAATGTATATACAACTAAAAAAAATATTTTAAATCATTTTAAAACCACTCGCCTTTTACCGCATTTCAAACAAAAACGAAGGAGAAAGAAATTAATCTTTTACCTGCTACCCGCGATAAGTTAATATTTGTAAGAGTTAAAATGGAAGCTATTTTAAATATATTTATTTGCCTATACGCAACATAGACTTTAGAGGGATAACACACACACACACACTATTTTTACTAATCATGAGTTCCCCAGCGCTTTCATTTCCAGTCAAGAACAGATGCGGCTGGAAAGAAAGTTGTAAGGTGGAATAGGTATTAGAAAGGAGGAGGGGTAAAGAAAAATTAAATGACAGATATATAAAAAAATATTTTAAAAAAATATATAAATCTTAGTTTTAAAATGTAGCCAGCACAACGCTGACATAAATCACTCGTGGAAAAGTTGGTAAGGAGGGTGCAAG
Organism: Ampullaceana balthica; assembly: GCA_944989445.1. Taxonomy (NCBI): domain Eukaryota; kingdom Metazoa; phylum Mollusca; class Gastropoda; family Lymnaeidae; genus Ampullaceana; species Ampullaceana balthica. The sequence goes on along the minus strand of CALYLW010000596.1, from coordinate 37,550 downwards.
TGGCAACACATACCATTGAAGGAAACAAAGATCATTGAACGTTGGTGGTACTGGCCCGTGACGTGAGTTGCAGAACATTCGACAACAGCCTCGCCATGTCCCCACAGCGTCAGGGTCACGTCGGCCTCATAGTCTGCCGAGGTGAATTCTTTGCGATCACGGCCGACCAACAGTGTCAATGTGACATTGCTGACCTTCGGGTTGCCATCACTCACCCAGCAAGACACATTTAGCTGAGAGGCGTTTCCGGTATGTAAATAGTTGCTTCCGTTCTCCACTATTCGGTCTCTGACGTATATGACAGGCGCGGTTGTTGGTACAGCTGTAAATCGACAACATCAGCGCGAAAATGAGAATGCAGAAAAAAAAATTACACACAACAAAAGATTAAAAAAAGATGATGTTGGAGATAATAAAGAGAAATCGTTTCATTAAAAACAAAAGCGATAATGACATTTTATTTACCAACTCATGAAATCAAACGATCGATTATGATATGAAGGGAAAACAATCAATGCTTTGTTGCAAGGATAAATGGCTTGCTTGTCCTTGCAGTCTCACCCCCATACTTTACTTTGTCCTTGCCTTGACATTTAGTGTTTATTTTATTGTTTTAAAAAAGAAAGAAACGCAACTTACATAGAATATTAAAAATGACCGCCGATGTTGCAGTGTAATTTTTGGAATCATGGTCGGCCGAGCAAACACACCTGATTCTCTGTAAAGATCTTGTCACCGTCAAATTGAATGGACCTTCAAAATTCTTCACGGTAATGTTCCTTCCGCCACAGTCCACAGACACGCTTGACACTCGGGGGTAGCCAGTGTACACACCACAATAGAAGAGTACTTGGGTCTGGTTGAGTTGGTTCATAATGATGTTCATCTCAGCTTCAGTCGGCAGAGTCCTGTGTTTGTATATGATGATCGGGGGTGTTCTTGGAATGGAAGGTATAACTAAAAAGGACAAAAATTAAAAAAAAACAAAAAAAACAAAAACACCTGATTTATTTTGTAAGCATCTTGTTACAAATGTCTTCAAAGTACATGCTGATTATAGTGTCATAATCCCGAATTATTTGACAAAACACTCATTTTCGGCCTAACAAATATAACAACTTAATAAATTATGGCACTGTTAGATTACTAGCCAACCACTTGATTTTTAAAGAAAATCGCTCTATAAATTTCCCCTAACAATAATTATTAATAATTATAATTAGCAAATGAGAAACCATGAATACATTTCGGTATCAATAAAATTCTTCAGATTTGAATACTGTGCATGCCTCAAAAGAGTAGTGAAAAATCTTTAATGGGATGGGACTGCATGTAGGGGTACATAGAAATATTAGAAGACGATACGTTTTGGGCCTACAGGAAAAGGAAAGGAAAAATTAATTATCAAAAGTAATAAAGTGTTCATGAAGGTCCTTTGAGAAATAAAAGACCAATTCAGCTTTAACCTTAAATATTGACAAAGTAAGAATGATATGGTTTACAAAAAGACACATACAATTTTACCAACATTAAATTGAATGCCATTAAACAAATCAAATAACTTACAGAGACAATCTCTGACGACACAATTTTTCTCTACACTTTTTCCCAGTATCGTGTAAGTGGAAAATTTATAATAGCTACGGTTTATTAAGAACCAGGGATTAAGGTGACAAAAACATTAGCCAAATCCGTGTAAAAATCAGGTCTTTACAGTTGTCATTAGAAAAGTTTGAAAACATGCTTAAAAAGATTACAACAGCTTGGATAAGTTCAATCTCCAATGTTTGATTGATACACAGCAAGTTCGGAAACCAATACAACAATCGTTCGCATGTGTCGACAAACCATACTCTGTAAAAGACCTGTAAAATGTGTTTGTAAACTAACTTTAACAGACCCGTTAAATGTATTTGTAAAAATAGAGATTTTAAAGACATGTAAACTGTGTTGTAAACTAAACTTTTACAGACCTGTAAAATTGAGATAAAATGTCGTCGTTATTTGAACGGTCTCGCCCGACAAGACGACAAAGTCGCAGCTCGAATATAAATTTCCTTCGACGTCAAAGCTGAAATACCCAGCAGTGTCAGCGGACGTTTTGTTGAAAACCTCGCCGTCATTGAACACGCAAGTCAACGTGACACGGCGCATGGTCAGCAGACCCGCCTGGTCAAAGCCGTAGGTGATGTTCGCTGAGTTGAAGCTGTTCCCAAGCGGGGCTGTGATGTGGATTTGACTGCCGTTTGCCAACGTCACAAATTCAAAGCCATTCGTGTACGTCAGATTATTTCCATATTGGATATCTGCAATACATGAAATAATACAATTTAAAAAAAAATAAAAAAAAAGAATGGAAAAAAGAAATTATTAGAGAGAATTTTTTTTTACATATGAAGGGAGATAAGCGATTATCTTCGTTGAATTTATTTTGCTGTAACGCATAATATCAGCTTTTAACCATTTATAGCAATTATTATTAATTGTATATAATGACTTTTAAACATTATTATAACAGTATAGTTGCTTAGTCACATCAACACATTTATATTTTCTTCTTCTTCTTCGTTCTCAATTTGAGTATTGCGTGCCGACGATTTTGCGCCAATTGGCCCGTGGTCTCCGACTTCAGCCTGCTGTTTTTTCTGGATGTGCTTCCATAGCCTTTGGTCAGCCAAGACCATCTGCAAGGCAGCAGTTGATTTTGGCAAGTGATGCAGCGTTCACATGCCACGGCTATAAGGGTTCCACGCATTACCAAGCCGCCTTTTATTTTCCCTAACTATGTGTTAGGTACCCACTCGAATCTGGGTGGACTCGGGGTCGCTCTAGGCCCAGGGTTCAAATCCATGGCTTCCCATGGATTCGAACCCGTGACCATCGGTACGCCAGTCGAGCGCGCTGCCACTCGACCACCGTATCCCCCTATTTATATTTTAATTTTGCTAAAAACTGTTAGTAATAGTAGTAATTAGTTACTTAAATTTTAATTAGGATTTATGTTTGCTCAGATTGAAAGTCAAATAACTCAATAAAGATACTTATGGGTTAATAAACACAAAAATTCTTTAAAAAGATACGCGACTACTAAACCAGAAATAATGTCACCATCAATTAATGAGCAAGGCTTATAATAAAAACTATCTTGGGACAGTCCATAAAGTACGTCACGCTCCCGGGGGGGGTACGGGGTGTAAGAAAGTGTGACCGTTTGTGACAGGGGGAGGGGGGTCCGGCCATGCGTGACGTCACGGTGTTTTGTATTAAATTTTAATTATTTTGTAGATAAAAACATTATTTTTTCTCGAAAGTGTGACGTACTTTAAGGGGGGTGGGGGTGGGTGGGGTCCAGATTTGTGACAGTTTGTGACAGAGGTGAGGGGGGGGGCTAAAAATGTTAAAAAATAGCGTGAAGTACTTTATGGACGGCCCCTTGTTGGTCTGTATCGACGTGCTGCTCTCGCGACTCATTGTTTTTAAGTTAATATTTTTAAAAATGTTGTTTTACTGGAAGCGCCTTTTTTTTAATGCTCGCAACTATCAACCCAAGGTGCCATTGTTGAAACAATAATCAATCAACACACTATTCGAACCATTACAGTTGGGTTAAAAATCCATTGAGGACGTGACAACGAACTCGGTTGAAGTAACACGCACGAGCTGTCTAAAACACTTTTGGTATCTCGTTTGGTATCAACAGGGTTTGGAGGAAAAGGGGGGTGGGGGGGGGTGGAATGGACGCGAGAATAAGCCGAGCGAATAGTGCAATGACGGGGTTTTTATAAACGACTGAGCACAGAGCAGTGTACGAACTATATGATTAAGAGTATTGTCTGTGATTTAGAATCGTAGTTTCTCAAAAGATAAATAATAAAACTGGGAACACTTTAGTTGTGATGTATACAAAAAATGATCACTCAACTGAGAACACTTAAAATCCTAATCTATACAAAATTTGATGATACACAAAGCAGGACTTAAGTCCTGATTTATCAATTAAAAAAAAATAAATAAAAAAAATAAATAAATAAATAAAAGTGGAAATAATGCAGTTGAGCCAACGTAAAATATATAAAAAATCTTTTTTTTAAAAGACTCTCCTTGATACAATTTGTTGATTAAATATAACTTAACTAATCGTCACACGTTACACACAATTTTAATGAAATATTATTAAAGGTAACATTTCTTACATGAATTAACAGTGTTAAAAAAGAAAACTATTCCAAGGACGATTCCAGTTGCTATCATGTTTGGCTAATGGCATCCACGCTGACTTCACTTCGAGATTTAAGGTTTCAGTGTTGAGTATTTTCTTTTAAATCTGTAAAAAAAAATTGATTTGTTAAAGATCGTCTTTCTAAAAAAGTAAGAAAAAAATGTAATAATAAAATCTTCATACAATATTTTATCGGGTTTCTATGAAAAATTGATATAACAAAAGTGCTTAATTCATTTACAGTAAAAAATACACTTACAGTAAGTATGAAAAAAACATTTAAATTTGGCTTGCATGAATTTAGTTTAAAAAGATTTCCCACAACTAATTTGTTTGATCGAACTAGAAAATAAAAAAAAACAACAAAAAACACAAGAAAACAAAACAAAACCCAAACCTATAATTTTCTTGTTTGCACTTTTGAACTATTTAAAATGGGACACCACTGCTAAATCCTGAATTACTGACTACAAATTTCAGATATGCCACGAATCAAAATTTACCAAATCACCCACAGTTTGAATGGGGTGATTTGGGCCTTATCAGTCACGTGAACAACGTTTTCTTTTTACATTGTGACACTCAGGTTTTTCCAGTTTCTCTGTATTTATCACGACTTGCAAAACAATATAATAATTTATTTAAGGACATATGTTATTTTACCTTCATTTCTATAAACTGTTTCATATGGGTCCAAATCAGCAATTTTAAACTCATCAAAAACTTTGAGATAACTGCTTGAATAAATACAAATTAAAAGAAAAATCCATCCATCCATCAGGTATGTGCCCAGAGGCGTAGGCGGTCATGCCTCTCCTCAGCTCTCTGTCTTTGGTCTTGCCCAACAACTCCGCTGGTGATTATGCCCCATGCCATCTTGTCAGCCCATCCAGCATCTTTTCTCTCTGTCTGCCTCAATCCTTTTTGCCCTCGATCTTTCCTGTTGTTACCATTTGTTCAAGCCTGCCTCGCCTCATGACGTGTCCAAAAAATGTAGATTGTCTCTTTCTGAAGTTAGACATAATTTTCCTTGTCTGGCCTACTTCTTTTAGAACCTCTTCGTAACGCCTCTTCTCCGCCCATGGTAATTTTAACATTCGCCTAAAGAAAAAAAATACATTGCGTAAAATCAGCAATGCTTGGGCCTGCCTCACGAGCCCCCTTCCACTCAGTCCTGATCAACGCCTTTCTTCTCCAACATTGGATGTCCAGTTGTTGTAGATCTGTCTCTACGTCATCCACCCAACTAAGCCTAGGTCTTCCCTTGAGCCGTTTTCTTCTCGGGTTTTGGTGGTGCACCCTCTTTACTCCTCTGTCATTTGACACTCTATCTAAATGTCATACCCAGCGCAGTCTGCCCTTTTTTTTTATTTCTGCAAATATCGTGGGATCCTGATAGAGGCTGCTGAAACTCCTTTAACCCAAATTTAAATATTTTTTTTAACCTCAAAATGAGCCAACATTTAGAAAAATTTAGAGATTCATATTCGTTTCTGCTGCATCTGGATTGAGGTCAGATATTGCTACACAACAGCAACTTAACGTCCGACTAATTCTAGCTATAACTACCCAACCTCAGCAAAGTTTATTTTAATCCAGGTTTTATGTAAAATATTCATTGACTCCTTGTGCGTGCCTTTGAAACTGAGTGTATTGGCACATCAATAACAAAAGTTATTTTTGTTGTTGTTTAATTGATAGGCTTATTGCTTATTTTTTCATAAATTGTATTGTCACGCATTTTTTATAATAATGACACCAATATTCTAAGAGCCAAAAAAAAATCTTAATATCTACCCAGAGATGGACTTTGGCGACCAAACAGACCAAGACAAAGCAAACGGAACTGAGGGACTTTAATTTCATTAGGATGGAGGATCTTCACTTCCGGGGTCACATATAATTTTTCAAGACATCGAAGTTCTAATTTACCGTTTGAAAGTTTTTTGTTCCCTTCAAAGTTCAATGATATAAATGGATTTAACCTACCAGACCCAGAGCAAACAAATAGTGTATACGCAACTATTGTCTATGTTTATTTATCATAGGTTACTCATTTTCTTTGGTCTTTTGGGAGTTGAAAACATAGACGGTCTAATAAACTTTATTTTAGATCACAGCGGACTGCTGAACTGAAATCATCGCTTGTGTTTAATATTTTTTCCCTTTAAAATTTATCAAGATTAGATGAATTTATATTCACACATTATTTATAACATACCCACTCATGTCATATGTCATATTTTTGTGATCTCTTAACGTTTTACCCACCCCCAGATACCACCATTTCAAATGATAACCCATGGTCATTCATCTTTCATAAAATGGGGGCATTACTTAATGAAGTTTTCGATTTCTTAATTTAAACTACAGTTTTCTGCTGCATTTTATCTGTGCCGAGATTCTTACTGTTTAGCAAGCCGCCTTGTTGGGTAAAATATTACCAACAGAAGCGGCCCAAAACGTCCTTCTAGGTTTAAAAAAAACAAAAACTTTCAGAATATCATAAATTTCATAAATTCTTTATTTAAAAATGTTATCTAAGACACGTCAGATCGTCGAAAAGAAAAAATATTTTTTGCAAGAAAGGAAGTCAATGGCACACAAAACGTGTTGAACAAACACACGAACTGGGCGTGGCGTATTGTACGAGAAGTTTCTGTGGACTTTTGTGTGTGTATAGTTTAACAAGAGATAACGAGGAACAGGAAGCAAAAAACATCTTTGTTGAAAACGCCGGGGAAAACATACACTGCCTTCTATTAGCTGAAACGTGTGTGATAGATTTTACAGGTTTTTTTTTGGGAGAAATGTTGGATCTCTCTCCCTCTCTCTCTCTCTCTCTCTCTCTCTCTCTCTCTCTCTCTCTCTCTCTCTCTCTCTCTCTCTCTCTCTCTCTCTCTCTCTCTCTCTCTCTCGCTCTCTCTCTAAAGATTTATGGTTTTGGTTAAATTAAATTATTTTATGACTTTATAACCACAGTTGTTTTGAAAAGTGAATACATTAATTAATTTATGTTTATTACTTTCTTTTCGAGATTTGTCCCCTAAGGCTAACTTCTAAGCTGAATTTTAAAAATAATTGAGAATTTTTTTTTAGGGGGAGGGGGGGCTGAGGGTTGGTTGTAGTATAAAAATACAATCAACTCAACTATATCAAACAACTTTTTTTCATCAAACTACGAAATAATGTTTTAACGCATGGTGGTAAACATGGTAAATTAAAGCGTCTATATCCGTAAATTAAAAAAAGACTATTAAAGGCCCCAGCATATTTTATTGAAAAAAAAATTTGTAATGAAGAAGATGAACAATATTTAACAAGACTTGACATAAAACCTATTAAATAGCACACGAAAAGTAAGGAAGTAAAAGAACTAATTCCCAAGAACTCGAAGAAAAGCTAAAAAGTTTAGAAGTGGATGGGTGTAACCAGGGCCGGTTTAACCACTAGGCCAACTAGGCGGCAAATTTCTGGGGTGGCAAATTTCTGGGGATGAGCATCTTCGAAAGATTCGAGACAATGTGACACATGTACATTATCTAGGCAAAGACATTCAAAATGAAATGATTCTCCTTTTATCCAATGCAATCACACAAAATTTTTTAGCATCTGCTCGTGGTGCTAAATACTTTTCAATAAAGAATCCAAAAGACAAATTCAAAGTAAACTTTTACTTCGCTGTTCTTGACACGGCAATACAATCGGTTGTTCTTGACACGGCAATACAATCGGTTGTTCTTGACACGGCAATACAATCGGTTGTTCTTGACACGGCAATACAATCGGTTGTTCTGTACACGGCAATACAATCGGTTGTTCTTGACACGGCAATACAATCGGTTGTTCTGTACACGGCAATAAAATCGGTTGTTCTGTACACGGCAATACAATCGGTTGTTCTGTACACGGCAATACAATCGGTTGTTCTTGACACGGCAATACAATCGGTTGTTCTTGACACGGCAATACAATCGGTTGAAGAAAGATTCACTCTGATGCAAACAAATTAGTTCGATGTTTGGTTTCCTCTGTGATGTTCACAGTTTGCAGAATAAAACTAGCAAGGAAGTTATGGAGCATCTTGAATCTTGACAAAGCTTTGCAACATGGAGGCTCCAAAGATATTGATGCAGTTGATCTAAGCAGTGAACTGAACGCCATTTCAAGACGAGTTGCAAAGTGTACATCGCCACAGGATGTACTAAACTTTATATTGAAAAATAATCTAACAGAAAGTGTCCCCAACACTGTTATAGCTCTGCGAATCACCTTGACACTTCCAGTTTCTGTTGCTAGTGGTGAGCGAAGCTTCTCTAAGCTCAAACTGATAAAAACATATTTGCTAACGTCCATGGTACAAGAAAGACTTGTTGGACTAGCTACTCTGTCAATTGAACATGATATTGCTAGAGACATTGAACTGATGGATTTCGCCTCCACATTTGCTAAAGCAAAAGCACTAAAAATAAAGTTTTGAAATTACATTACATATGAATACGTCATAATATACGATTATACATGTTTAGATGTGAAAGTTAATATTAATTAACTAATTAGTTGCCGTGGGCGCGGGGGGCGCAGTGCGACAGGTTCGCCTGGGTGCCAAATACTCTGGCGCCGGCCCTGGGTGTAACGTGTATTTTTGTCTTTTATTGAACACTAACAACAGCGTTTTCTCGAGTTTCAACACGTGTCAAACCGTCAGTTATAAAAAAATCATCGACTTCGACATTTTTAGAGGAGTCTGTGTCAACAATTTTTTTTTGCACAAAAGTAGAGAGGAAATAGACAAGTCTAATTGTTTCTAGAAAGAAAGTTAGGAATGTCTTGAACAATCAGTCATTTCATGCCTATAGCTCAAGGTAAATCTTTAACGTATGATGGGTTCAAAGTGAAAAGTAAGTTGTATGACCAAAGAGCGCATAATTTCTATAGCTGTAATAATCAAATGTGAAGTATTTATTATTTTTGGCAAGTAGTGCCTAAAGTCCTAGGTAAACAAAAAATCTTCGAATAATCGAGAAATGGTTTGAGAAATTGCTTCACCATCGTTAAAATAGTACATTCGACAATGCCCATTAAAAAATTAACTTGTGGAGATTTAGTATTAAAAAAATTTCTCCATTCAAGCATCAGACATAAAGGAATCTGTCGATAATAAGTGAAATGCAATCAATGTGTTGCTTTGCATAATAGACCCCCCAAAAAAAATTAAAATAAAACTCCGCAGAAGACAATAAAAAATAATTAAAAAGATAGTTATCAAATGCGTCACAAAATATTTTGCTTGCGTGAACGCTCTACCAACAGTTAAAACACAGTATTTAGTCGATTTAGGAGCAGAGCAAATAGAAAAAAAACAGAATTATTTTTAAAAGAATCGCGTCCTTAAGTAAGCCATCATAAAGAATACAGTATGTGGAATTTTCCATTCGATAACATAGAGTTTCTACACTCTCAGTATGAGCTTAGAACTTAACAGTCGGATAGGGTGGACAATAGCATCAAACAGCAGGATATCCCAATGTTAAAGACATCCGTTTGGAGAGTAAACAGTTTCGTAAGTTCGGGTACTATAAGAAATGGTTCATTCGTTACATAAATCTGATAACTTTGGATGGCGTCATCACGTACTGGAACGTATTGATTTTTTAAGGTTTTTGAAGGGTTATATTTGGGTAAATGAATGTAATTTATAAAATAGCAAATGCAATTGGGGGCCGTCCATAAAGTACGTCACGCTCCAGATGGGGGAAGGGGTGTATGAAAGTGTGAAAGTTTGTGACAGGAGGGAGGGGGGGTGTCCGGCCATGTGTGACGTCACGCTGTTTTATATTAAATTTTAATTATTGTGTTAATAAAAAACACAATTTTTGTTCGAATGTGTGACGTAATTTAGGGGGGGGGGTCCTATATTTGTGACAGTTTGTGACAGGGGGAGGGGGGAGTTAAAAAGGGTCAAAATAGCGTGACGTACTTTATGGACGGCCACTTGGGGAATACATTTATTTTATATTAATTTAAACTAGGGCTGGCACTGATTACATTTTTGTTCGATTAATCTGGAAAAATGTAATCGATTAATTTCTATTAATTATATTTTTATAAAGCATATATAGATCACTTCAAGTTGCGATTCATTATTCTCCGAAATCGGTTAAGTCGCGGTTATTCCATGGCTCCCAAATTTTGTGATGTAACACAGCAAATTCGTTGGTATGCAAGAAATAAGGAAGTAAAACTCTTTGTTTAAATAAACACGTCTAGATAAATTATAATAATACGAGAGAAAAGCATGTAAGTAACAAAAATATTAATAATAAATCATTTGGAAATTTTTTTTAGAAGTATTTTCTTAAAATAATTATATACTTTTTAAATAATTTCAACTGGCGTAGGTTTGCAGGATTTGTTCTCCTATATTTATATCGGGTCCGTATACTTTTCTGATACTATTTCCTTTAAATATAGTTTTTGAGAACCAAACTTTCAGTTTTCCGTTTGCCCCACTAAAATCAATATGTGCGTTACCTTGAGACAGTTTCCCCAAGTTATTCTCAAAGTAGAAATAAAAACCCCCAGTAAAAAACAAGTTTTTGACTATAAATCCTTTATTTACGAGACGTAACTAAAAGAATGTTCATTATAATACGCAGCTCAAGACCATCCAAAAATACTAAATTGTAGTTGTGTCGTAAAACATGTAAATTAATATAATGCGCACCGATCAGGAATATGTTTATAAAAAGTATTGTCAATAAAATACGCACCTTATTGCGTGACAGGAAAGGTTGTTCAATATAATACGCACCGCGACACACTATCTCAAAAATTTTAAATGATAAATAGAGATAAATAAAATAAACAAAAAATTCAATAATTTAAATACAGTACTTGCGATTAATCTTAAATTTTGATACATCGTTTTTATCATCGGCACGAGTCTGCCTGCAAAATTTCAGCTCGCTAGCTTACGAGGAATCGGGTTAAAAATCGATCAAAAGTTTTTTCGACAAGCAAACAATCAACCAGACACCAAGAGTTAATATAAAGGATTTAAAAATGTTTTTAAAAAAAAGATAACTACCAGTAAATCAGGATATAAAACAGTGTTTTAATGACTGTGGGGGAGGGACAGTTCAATAAATAACAAAACTTAAAATTGTTCTTCGGCACCCCTAAGGTTGTAAGGTTTTTTGCTATTTCCATCTCTCTTCAACCAATATCTCCTCTTGTTGACCATCGTATTTGATGATGTGGTCAGTTTTTTGTTGAAATCTTTGATTTTCTATTATAAAATTCAATTTGTAAATTAATTTGATGTAAAAAGTCCAAGTAAAATAACGCCAGTTTGTTATGTCGTTGTATGAAACTAGCTGGACTACTCTTTAACTCTCTCCATCACTTCCATCTCTCTATCCACCATCTCTATATATCTCCCTACACCATCTCGATCTCTCAAACTCTCCCTACATCAGGGGCCTCCAAACGTTTTGCATGGCGGGCCATATTCTTTTGAAGTAATGATATTCGCGGGTCGGATTAAAATAATAAACACAAAATGATATAGGTTGAGAATGTTTTATTGTAAAATTTTAATGTGAAGGGTGAAACTAAAACATTGTAGTTAGTAATATTTGGAATGGAGGATCATAGGACATCATCTAAATCAACGAATCGTTATTTCTTTAAATATTTGAAACATATTATTGTTCGTTGAGATACGCCCTAGTTTCTCCAAAATATAAAATATATTACACAAATGAACCTAAACGTGGAAGAAAGTCAGTACCCCGAGCCTAGTGCTCTTCATGGGTCTTCCCGGAAACTCCCACACCCCTCAGCAGCCCTGTCCCCTCCCCCAAAGAGACCTAACAGCTGAGAGCTACCCCCCCCCGAACTATCACTTCTGAAACGGCCGCCTGGGCATCGAGGACATGACCGAAGATGCCTCCCACTTAAATTGACCTCACAAGGAGGGGTGGAATTTTCCCACTTCGACTCGCTACAACTTTGGCGCCACCCCGGCAAAGCATCCGAGTCTCCATGATTAAGGACTGCCGCAAGGCGGGGGATCATCAATGGCCTACATAGGGTGTTTTCTCAGAGCTTACACAAATAAACTGGATAACTTAACTCGTTTATCAACCAGCTGTGCTAAATATTTGCTTTTAGGATTTGTCAATTGATATATTAAATACAAAAAATCCAACATTATTGAAAAAAACAAAGAAACGTTATTAAAAATAACAATATTTATTTAATATACAATTTTTGTGAAAGAAATAACTACTGTATAATTATAGGTTACAACTGAGGGTATTTGTTTTTTTTGTTTTAAAAAAATCACAGGAAGAAATTCCGTAGACTGGAGATGACTGTGACAAGCAACAAAACAACAGACAGCCGTGCTTGGACCTCAACCCTGTTTTCAGCGGTGGTGCTGGGGGCAACAGTCACTCTTAGGCAGCTGGGAGCTGTAAATATATTTATATTGCCTTTAAGTGGCCCTCCAAGTTTTAAAACTTCACCAGATTTATGAAATACGTCCTTCGTATGTGTTAATTTTAATTTAAAAAAATATTTTTTCTCGTAGTTCATTGTGAACTAATAGAAAAAGTATTTTAAAAAATTACAATTAACACTTGTGAAGGACGCATTTCATAAATCTGGTGAAATTTTAAAAACTAGCAGGGGCACTTAACTTACAATGAATTGTATTACCTTAACTTGAACATTGAAGCTAATCGTTTTTCAACGGACCATCTCTTGAAAGACATTGAGGATTCTAAACATCTCGCTGAATACATACTTACATCTTGATGTGCTCGGGTGGAATTTATAAAGAATTTATGGTCTTTTTCCTTACGAAATCCCCAAAACATTTAAATTTTAAAAAAATAATTAAAAAAACAACAAAAAAAAACAAAAAAAACAAACAAACAAACAAAAAAAACCAAAAAAAAACTCCAAAAAACTCCACTAGTGAATTTTAGCTTCAATTGAGGATTTTTTTGTATACTTATTTTTATTCATGCCTTATTGTGTGATAAGATTCCCATTTCTGTCTTTGGGGCCGTCCATAAATGACGTCACCCGACTTTGGCCCATTTTTCACTTCCCCTGCCCCATTGTCACGCGTCGACAAAAAAACTTAGACCCCCCCCCTCAAATATGACGTCACAAAGCTTTGCCCCGCCCCCTAAAAACTGTATTTTCTATTTGAGAAATAGCATATTTCAGATAATTTTTTTGTCATTTAAGTATGTATTTAGTATAAGGTTGCTCTCTAATATTGTAACACACGTTAAGCCATGTAAAACGTCACCAAATAAATGGTAAGAACTCAAATATTCAAGTGGAACTTTTATTTAAAGTTTAGGGTTTTGATGTGACGTCATATTTCACAAATGTGTGGACCCCCCACCCCCTTGGGTGCATGACGTTATTTATGGACGGCCCCTTTGTAGAATTTGGATTAATGTGTAAATTCAACGCATACAAGAAAGTAGATATATCCTTCCAGTGTGCGTTTGTTTGCGTTGTGCAACCACTTCGACCTCAATAAGTTTATGGAGTTACGTTTTACTTTTCAAATGTAACTCTGCTGTAACAACGCTGTAATTGTTATGGTCAATAAATCAATTCTTAATAAATATCACTATATTTGGTGTCGTTCTCAGTTTATGCAGATAAGTAAACTCTTTAAAAAAAAAGTTAAAGTTAATTTGCCCATATAATAACCAGTAACAAACGTACAATACTCACATTGAACTCTGACCTCCACAGTTTTCGTATCCGTGTTTCCCGCCGAGTCCGTGGCGGTACAGGCGATGAAATCGTTCATGTCACAGGTGGCCGATACTGAGTTAGTGATACTACGTGTCGAAATCAAAAGACTGGGACCTCCGAATATGTAGGTACCTTAAGTATGAGGAAATTGTTATATATCAATAAGTACTAAACGTAAGAAAGTATATTTCATGAAAATAAGATCCGGATACAAAACATTGAAAACATCAAATTAAGTACCAGAAATAAGATTTATTTAATTAATTATAGTAGATATATGATATATTTCATCAAATTATTTATCATAAATACGATATATTTAATTAAGTATTTGATATTCAATATATTTTGTCAATATAATTACCAGAAAATATGATAGAAGTAATAAAATTATGTTCAATTTATCAGTCTCATCAAATTAAATTCCCGACATTCAATTCTACTTCCCTGTCTTAACTACGAAAGGGAGATATACCGTACATTTTTTAATAAATATGAAACATTTTGTCGTAACCACTCTATTTACTTAAGTTAGAGATATGGAAGGATTTAGACATTAGAAGGATATTGAACTCCGCAAGGCCACATACCAGATGTTGTTGCTTGGAGAGACCACGTTGGATTAGCAACAGTGTCCAGTTTTGAACACTGGAAAGTAATGGAGTCACCGAGATTGACCGTTACTGTCGAGGTTTGGTCGTTTACAGTAAAACTACCTATCAGAGGGATTGCTAAAAATAGAACAAAGAATTTTAAAAAAAAACTTCACTTTTCTATTTTAAAAAAAGCATAATGTAAAATATTTGTAGTATATTTCTTATATAAATATTTTTAGTTTAGAATATTTTTAATTGCGCTGCAAAAATTTAAAATTACAAAAGTGTTCCTACTTGCTGCGTCCGCAGAATTAACTATAAATTCACTGCCTGAAAAACAATAAAATTCAGGATATTAGCTAAAAAGTTTTAAAAGTATAATACTTGTTTGGTAAATTCATCTTTTAAAATATGAATTTTTTTTCAAATCTAACTAAAACTTGAATATATTTCATGATAAATTTACTTCATCAAAACCTTTTAATTTGCTTAACACAAATCACAAAGCTCAAAGCTATTCCTTATGGAAGAAAAAGAAATATATTCTAATCAATCCGGACCATTGAAATTTACAGATATAACACAAATATGAGCTTTATTTTGACTATCATTTCGATATTAATTGTAAATACCTTACAACCATCAGCTTAATTGTGTCAATCTTAACCTATTTATTTGCAAACGCTCTACAGCTGTTAGCTTTATCTTAACGGTGTCAGGACTATAAAATGGCACATATCATATTTTTCACCGATTATCATAAGGGTTATCTACATCCTTACCTGAAATAAACACTAGCAATGACACAGATATGCCAAAAAGAGTCGTCATTTGCATGTATTACTATTTGCTCTGAAAGGAGAACCACAGTTTTTAATTACTCCTTGAAATAAATTTGAAGTAGCCTCTTGCTTTTAAATTAACTCATTATTTTATTAATGAAGTTGTTTCTTTTTATTACATTAATTTCATATTTTTATTGACGCAACTTCTTAGTCTTATATTTTAAACAGACATTTTAGCTCAACACCTACTAATTGAAAACTTCATATTAAGATTTATTGAAAGATCTTAAATACGATGAAACATATTGTATTGGTTAAAAAAAAACCTCTAATCGCAAATATAAATAGGTTATACATCTGGCATTTATTCGAGCTTGAAAAAAAATAGTAGGTTAACCTTTTATTATACTTGCTACTTTTTAACTTTATAGCGCAACAGTCTTCTTTTTTAAAAGAAAATTAATTCTACAGACAGCGATGGAAGATCTTACACTGTGAGAAGAAGTCTGAGGTACATAAAGAATACCTGATATGACGCTTACACACACTATATCGTTTCTGATTGGTCATTATGGACCAATCAAGACGAATCATGCTATGGTGCACTCGTATGCTAGAAATTATAATTCAACCAGGAGATAGTTGTTCACTCCCCATTCCCCACGCCCCATCACCCCAAAAGAATTGTCTTGGGTTTGTTCAACACCATTTTATGCATTGAAAGAACTGAGCCCCAGAAGATTAATTTCAGCAGCACCATAGCCATAAGAAAAAATATTAATGTATGTTCGATAGATGGATGGATGGATGGATGGATTGGTGGATGGATGGATGGATGGGTGGGTGGGCGGATGGATGGGTGGATGGATGAGTGGGTGGATGGGTGGATGGATGGATGGGTGGATGGATGGATGGGATGGGTGGATGGATGGATGGGTGGGGATGGATGGATGGATGGATGGATGGATGGATGGGTGGGTGGGTGGGTGTATGGATGGATGGGTGGGTGGGTGGATGGATGGATGGGTGGATGGATGGATGGATGGATGGGTGGTGATGGATGGATGGGTAGGTGGGTGGATGGGTGGATGGGTGGGTGGATGGATGGGTGGGTGGATGGGTGGGTGGGTGTATGGATGGATGGGTGGGTGGGTGGATGGATGGGTGGGTGGGTGGATGGGTGGGTGGATGGGTGGGTGGGTGTATGGATGGATGGGTGGGTGGGTGGGTGGATGGATGGATGGGTGGGTGGGTGGGTGGATGGATGGATGGGTGGGTGTATGGATGGATGGATGGGTGGGTGGATGGGTGGATGGGTGGATGGATGGGTGGGTGGATGGATGGATGGATGGGTGGGTGGGTGGATGGATGGATGGGTGGGTGGGTGATGGATGGGGTGGATGGATGGATGGGTGGATGGATGGGTGGATGAATGGATGGATAGATGGATGGATGGGTGGATCGATGGGTGGATGGATGGGTGGATGGATGGGTGGATGGATGGATGGGTGGGTGGATGGATGGATGGATCGATGGATGGATGGATGCATGTATGCTTAAATTGGCGGATAGAAAGAGAGTTAGAGTAGAGGTAGTACTGAGAGAGAAAAAAACCTTTACTTTAAACAACAATTTAAAATATGTATTGTAAATTCGTAGCCAATTGAAGTTTAATTTTAAAAAAAAATATTTCGCAATATTCCTAATTGTGAGTTTCTTCCAAAAAAAGAAAGGCAGCTAACTAAATGTAAAAGTAAAATGATAAAACGACACTTTTGAGATGATAATAAAATATGTGACGAATTGGAAATTTACTTCAGCTCGGAATATAATTTGATCTCACCTCCTCTGCCATTTATACTATGACGATTATGTCATGGTTGTTGTTCGTCCGTCGTGGTCGACGATGACCACTCTCAAGATATTAGTCCGGCCGCCACGTGTGTCCTCTGGTGGCTTATATTAGCCCTAGTCTTGCACGAAATTTGCGTCCGCATGTCGGACAAGAGATGGATGGGATCCCTTCAGGAGCGTATTGTACCCGGTCCTTCCTGGCCTGACGTTTGATCTTGGCAGCCTGTTGTCTATCAGCCTCACAGACAGCTGCGCCATTCCATATCATAGGGCTTCAGGGGGCTTGGTTGCTGACTGCTGCCTCCCAGGAGTGATGTCCAATGTCAAAGGCCTTAAGAGCAGATTCGAGTGTATCCTCGTAGCGCTCTTTGGGAGGCGATGGTCTGGCATGCGCACTACATGCCCCGACCAGCGTAGTTTGCACTGCATGAGGCTAGTATTGAAGCTGGGTAGTCCTGACCTGGCTAATATTTATGTTCTGGAACTTTTTCCTGCCATTTTATATTGATAATTTTTCTTAGGCTTTTGGAGTGAAAGTGGTTCAGCAAACTCGCATGGGACTAGTATGCTGTCCAAGTTTCACATGCGTACACTAAAGTAGGTAGCACTACAGCTCTGTATACTTTTAGTTTTATCTGGGTGCTGATTTCTGGGTTTCTGTTCCAAACTGTCATGCAATCTGTAAAATGCTGCACTGGCATTGGAGATTCTCACGTTCACCTCGTCATCAATGTTGGCATTCTGAGACAGAGTGCAGCCTAGGTAAGTAAAGGTGGCTTACTGTGTTGATTTTGTTGCCATTGATGATTATGTTATGGTTACGCTCAATATATGATTTGACTGGGGTCGGCTGGTACAGAACTTCTGTCTTCTTCGTGCTGATGGTGTGTCCATAGTTTGAGCACGCACTTGAATATTTATAAACTTATCGTTTCCTCTTAGATGTCGCAATCACAATAAATTCAAAGGCGTTTCACAAGACAACACTGTGTTGATTTTCAAATAATGTTCTTTTGGGGTTCAGGACTAATTCCCATAGCGTTCCATACCCATGATTTGCTACGATGGTATAGACGATACAAGCATAATGATAGTATGTTGCTTCGGAGTATTGTTTTTCCATTTAGATTATACGTCAAGGAGGGAAACTTAATTTTGGTTAAGAAAAGGGGAGCGTGATACAGCTACGCCTGAACAACATGGGGCAGTTCAGAACTTTGTAAGCAGTTTGCGTATCCTTATCACCTTAGTTTCTCTTCTGGCTAAAAAACCCACGTCTTGATCGTCTTTGCCTTCCCCAGAAACTAAACTAGCGTGAACGTATGTAAAACGATACGTTTTTTAAAAAAATAATAAAAACAAGAATAATATTATTAAAGCAATATATTTAAAAGGTATCCAGAATCAGTTCAATTTAGTCAAGCCACTGAAAATATTTCCTTATTATTCCTATCAGGAGTTGCAAACGCCTTTGACAGATATTTCAGTCTCAAGTGTATGTCATGGCTTGGGCACGTCAAGCGAAAGCAACCTGGTCGCATACCGATGACGTGCTATACAGCTAGCTGGCGACAGGGAAATCGTCGGAAGACACATGAACGCGGCCAACATCGACATCATTAACTGCCATGGGAGCGAAAAGGAAAGCCAGGCAACACTGCTCCGCCGCATTCGTGTGTGGGACATGCAAACGAGGCTAGTACAATGAGCTTGGTCGCTCCACCCACACCCAAAAGCTACATTCTAAGAAGATAAATCCATTTTCTTTCGCATTCGGAAGGTTGTTGCCATGCTACACGTAAGGAAGCATATATTATGTTGCAGTTTCCTTTTGACTTTTCCAGTTGACTTTTTTCCAGCCAATAATTTTTCTAAAATGACATCATTATATGAGGCATCAACCTGCAAAATATGTCAGTAAACAAAAGATTTAACAGCTGCATGGTTTGTCTATACAGCCTAAAAACTTTAATTCACAGAAGATTTGTTTAATCCCCTTATAAATGTCTCATTCTTTGTAAATAAGGAAGTCAACAGCTTTCATTTTTTAAATTTAAAATGTGACACTATTTTTTTATTTAAAAAAAGAACCCCAAAAAAATATTTTTTTTCCCTACAATTTATCGTTATTTTCAAACTTTTAGAAGAGATGTAAGAACTTAAAATAAAGACACGTATTCTTGTTATAGGCGCTTGTTCAAAAAATGTTCAATAGTGTCATCATAGCTTCTTTGGTGTGTGTTTGATGATGTCACATTGTTCATAACCAGATAACAGACTTTTTCGCTCCCTTTTCAATGTTATAATGCCATCCCGCAATTCATGACAATAAGAAAAGTACAATGACATAACTTAGTAATATAATCATATATTTCAATTTCTGGTTTTGTAATAGCACTGCTCACTTTTCGTTTTGGGGGCAACATCAAGTCAAGTTACATTCGCCATAAAACTCTTTATTTTAGGATCTGACTTATAAAACGCTGTTAAAAATGTGTGTCCAGCAAGAGCTTGTGAAGCATATGACCATATTTGTCAGACGGTAAAAGTATATAGCAAGAGGGGCAACCCCATGTCTTTCAATTGATTATATGAATTATTTCCCTTGCTGTTATCGCGCTCGCTTGAAAAAGTTTTAACATTTAAATTACAATATTAACCATTGTAATAAACTAGCTGACCCGCGGCGTAGGATACGCCGCTAATGATTTAGTGACGGGTGAAGACTTCCTGAAAGACACAGTTGTCTTGGGTTTGGGCAAACGACTGTGAGTGAATGAATAGAAGGAACTCTGGAGAGACCCGCGGCGTATCATCCGTCAAAAATGACGAAAGTTTTCAAAATAAATACACATCAGATTAAAAAATAACGTAATACAGACCTTTCATTTATTAAATCCTTTATATTAACTTATGGTGTCTGCGGCCGCCCCGCCCCTTGCTTGTCGCCAAAACTTTTGATCGATTTTTAACCCACTTGCTCGTAAGCTAGCGAGCTGAAATTTTGCAGGCAGTTTCGTACCGATGATAAAAACAATGTATCAAAATTTCAGATCGATCGCATGTACCGTAATTAAATTATTGATTTTTTAGATTATTTTATTTCTTCCTATGTATCATGCTATTTTTTGAGATAGAGCGTCGCGGTGCGTATTATATTGAACAACCTTTCTGTCGCGCAATAAGGTGCGTATTTTATTGACAGCTCTTTTTATAAACATATTCCTGATCGGTGCGCATTATATTAAACATGTTTTACGACACAACTGCAATTTTGTATTTTTGGATGGTCTTGCGCTGCGTATTATAATGAACATTCTTTTAGTTACTTCTCGTACATATTGGATTTTTAGTCAAAAACTTGGTTTTTTACGTTTTTTAAAATTTTATTAAATCCTCTATATTAACTCGTGGTGTCTGGTTGCACCCTTGCTTGTCGCCAAAACTTTGGATCAATTTTTAACCCACTTCATCGTAAGCTAGCGAGCTGAAATTTTTCAGGCAGTTTCGTACCGATGATAAAAGCAATGTATCAAAATTTCAGATCAATCGCATGTTCCTTAATTAAATTACTGATTTTTTAGATTATTTTATTTATTCATATGTATCATGTTATTTTTTGAGATAGAGCGTCGCGGTGCGTATTATATTGAACAACCTTTCTGTCACGCAATAAGGTGCGTATTTTATTGACAACACTTTTCATAAACATATTCCTGATCGGTGCGCATTATATTAAACATTTTTTACGACACAACTACAATTTAGTATTTTTGGATGGTCTTGCGCTGCGTATTATAATGAACAGTCTTTTAGTTACGTCTCGTACATAATGGATTTAGTAAAAAAAACTTGGTTTTTTAACGTTTTTTTTATTATTTGATTCAATTATTATCATATTGAACAATTTTATGAGGAACGTTCGAAAAGTGTTATTTTTGGTGCAGTAATTTGGTGCGCACTATTGAACAAAATCTATCGCAGCGCCACCTAACAGCATTACTCCATACATACATACATACATACATACATACATACATACAGACAACGGGAATTATGTATATTGATACTAATTCTTTTTAAAACAAATTAAATAAAAATATATGCATGTTTTTCGCTCCTATGCAACTGTACCGGTGCTATCAAATTGCATTTTTTTTCTTGGCAACACTTTCCTTTACGTTGGAAATGTTTAATAGTCTTAGAGATTTTCATTATGGCCTGCCTTTAAAGATACAGTGTTAAAAACAAGATAATTCCTTTAAGTTGGTGACTGACACGGATTTCAATCAAATGTAGTCTAAATAAGTAAAATGTAAAAAAATCTTTTTTTTAAAAAGGACACGCTTTTATTTACAAACATTTACAGACTGCAACGCGATAATCTCCCCTTCCCTTAATGTAAACACGGGAATTTGGTAAACGAAGGCTGGAGTGAAACCAGTGAGCCGTGGAGGTCAACTCTACATTCTAAATAGTGATAAATAGAGATAAACTAAAAAACTGATTAATTTAATTACGGTACATTCGATCGATCTGAAATTTTGAGACAATGCATTGTCATCCAAGATCTATCTGTGGTAAAAATTTGAGATCTCTAGGTTTAATTTTACGTTTCAAGATTTGAAGGAAGGATGAATGGATGGATGGATACAACATACAAACAGTGTGACTTAAATAAAAGCGTGTAAAAAAAAGCTTTCCATTTTCCATTCTTTGTAAAGGCAAGTTGGTGAAGAAACGATCAAGTCTTTCATCTTCAAAGATGGAAACATGAATAAATATAAATTTCTAGCATTATTCAAATAAATTTTAAAGTTGGATTTACCTTTTATTTCCTGCAATGAGTTTACAAGTGCAGGGCTTCTCAAACTACGACTGACCGGCACGGGCTTTTCCATTGCACCAGGGAGCGCTGCACTATTTTCCCTGTACAGACGTGGTAGCGACATCAGCCCCCACATGGCCTACAGACGTGGTAGCGACATCAGCCCCCACATGGCCTACAGACGTGGTAGCGACATCAGCCCCCACATGGCCTACAGACGTGGTAGCGACATCAGCCCCCACATGGCCTACAGACGTGGTAGCGACATCAGCCCCCACATGGCCTACAGACGTGGTAGCGACATCAGCCCCCACATGGCCTACAGACGTGGTAACGACATCAGCCCCCACATGGCCTACAGACGTGGTAGCGACATCAGCCCCCACATGGCCTACAGACGTGGTAGCGACATCAGCCCCCACATGGCCTACAGACGTGGTAGCGACATCAGCCCCCACATGGCCTACAGACGTGGTAGCGACATCAGCCCCCACATGGCCTACAGACGTGGTAGCGACATCAGCCCCCACATGGCCTATAGCTCTAAAACATTTGGCATGAATTCGGTTAGTTATATGTTACATGTCATCTAATATTTTTTAAAGGAATAATGAAATGTCTTCACTGGTCTTGATGGTCGTGGGCAGTAACTAATTTAATTCACCTTTGTTCTTCATCGTCAAGGACTGCTTAAGAAAAAAGGTGTCAAATGTTGGGTCTTCTTTTATCAACGATTTAAAAACAAAATCTTTCTATATATATAATTCTCTTCATGGGACCATGCGAGACACCACGACGCAAGTATGTGCAACCGAGCATGACGAATGACCCTCGCTGGGGTCGACCAATGTATCCAGACCAACAATGGTCCTTGAGTTTCACTTGCATTGTTCCTTCACAGACTAACGTGAGAATCGTAGTGTACTGGTTATCGCGTCCGCCTTATACGGGAAAGGTCCTGGGTTCAAGCCCCAGCGAAAGCATTTTTAAATTAAAAAAAAAGATTGTGCCCGTTCTTTTACCCCTTTATTACCAAGACTTGCTGATTTATTGACGGATGAAGACTTCCTGAAAGACACAGTTGTCATAAAATGAACAAAAAAAACTTTAAGTTTTATTGCTATTTATTTTGATCGATTGTATGATTTAATGTGAGATATAAAATTTGATCAACTAACACAAAAGTTCTGAATCCCGCTGAGTGACTACTTAGTTTGTGACAAAAAAATTATTTTCTGCTTTTTCATGCGAGATTCTACATTCCTCACTGCAGCTGGGCCTCATCTTTTAAAAAAAAGTTTTTTTGTTCATTTTATTTTCTACTTTTACGCGTTAACAAAAGATTTGTAAAACTTAATTTCATTCATTAATTCCTGTTAAATGTCCTGTTAGCCAAGTTAATCTAGAAACGAAATTTGTGAGCAAATTGTGAAAATTTCTATAAATATAAACTTACACATTCTTAACTCCTTTCCATATGTGCGCTGATCCACTTAGCAGAAAAAATATTTTTTCACAACACATGGATTATCTATATAAGACATTCTATGATTTCGCTTGTTCTATCTGGAATGATTTTCTATGCACTCGACACATGTCATACACACAACACGACTTTGCATCGCGGGAAGTGAGTCATTTTTAAATCCCTTATATTAACTTCACCGCCGTCTCTGTCTCTCTGTCTCTCTCTCTCTGTCTGTCTGTCGTCATCTCATGGGCGGGCGGAAAAACAAAAGTCGAAAATGACCCACTTCCCGTGACCCGTCTGACCTAACAATGCATCGTGTCAAAATTTCAGATCGATCGAACGTAGCGTAATTAAATTAATGCATTTTTAGTTTATCCTTATATAACGTATGTAATTCAAATTCACGGTTTGTTATTGTTTCTTTTCCCACGTGAGGGTTTGAGTTGACGCTTTGACGTCGACCCATAGAAGTACCGGCGTGCTTTTGTTTACATTTTACGTGTGCAGCTGAGCTCGGTCAAGCATTCGGTGACCATACTTTTCCCCTCTCCCCCCCACCCACCCCTCCCCACCCCAGGGTTATGAAGCAAAGTTGAGTTAAGACAGATTCAGTCTGTAAATGTTTGTCGTGTTTGAAAATAATAAATACTGTTAGTTATGTCTCATATATAAGGGATTTATAGTAAAAAACTTTGTTTTTACGGGTTTGTTTTATTAAATCTCTTATATTAACTTCACCGCCGTCTCTCTCTGTCTCTGTCTGTCGTTCGTCGTCGGGCGGGCGGAAAAACAAAATTCAAAAATGACCCACTAACAGTGATGCCATTGAGCTGAAAAATGGAACATAGACTTGTGTCACCTAACAATGCATCGTATCAAAATTTCAGATCGATCCAACAACGTACCGTAATTAAATTAATGCATTTTTAGTTTATCCTTATATGAGGTATGTAATTCAAATTCACGGTTTGTTATTGTTTCTTTTCCCACGTGAGGGTTTGAGTTGACGCTTTGACGTCGACCCATAGAAGTACCGGCGTGCTTTTGTTTACATTTTACGTGTGAAGCTGAGCTCGGTCAAGCAATCGGTGACCAGACTTTTCCCCTCTCCCCCCACCCACCCCTCCCCACCCCCAGGGTTATGAAGCAAAGTTGAGTTAAGACAGATTCAGTCTGTAAATGTTTGTCGTGTTTGAAAATAATCAATACTGTTAGTTATGTCTCATATATATGGGATTTATAGTAAAAACTTTGTTTTTACGGGTTTGTTTTATTAAATATCTTATATTAACTTCACCGCCGTCTCTCTCTGTCTCTGTCTGTCGTTCGTCGTCGGGCGGGCGGAAAAACAAAATTCAAAAATGACCCACTAACAGTGATGCCATTGAGCTGAAATTTGGAACATAGACATGTGTCACCTAACAATGCATCTTATCAAATTTTCAGATCGATCCAACAACGTACCGTAATTAAATTAATGCATTTTTAGTTTATCCTTATATAACGTATGTAATTCAAATTCACGGTGTGTTATTGTTTCTTTTCCCATGTGAGAGTTTGAGTTGACGCTTTGACGTCGACCCATAGAAGTACCGGCGTGCTTTTGTTTACATTTTACGTGTGACGCTGAGCTCGGTCAAGCAATCGGTGACCAGACTTTTCCCCCTCTACCACCCCCCCCCTCCGGTCACGGATGGCTGAACTTAACTCAGCTTGACGCGTAAAATGTCAACAAAAGCTGGCCGCTACATCTAGAGTTAAACTAAAAATACATTAATTTAATTACTGTACATTTGATCGATCTGAAAATTTAATAGCTTTATGCTCCTCACAAGCCAAACCAACTGTGAAAATTTCAGCTCTCTAGCAAGTCAGAAAACGTGTAAACGAGCGTTTTGAAAAAGTTGACGACAGATCCAGAAGCATTGAATCGTTGAATCCGGAATCCTGCACGAGTTAATGGGATTTGTGCCTCAAAAATGGGGTGGGTTTGGGAAAAAACGACTGTGAGTGAATGAAAAGAAGGAACTCCGGAGAGACCCGCGGCGTAGCATACGCCGCAGACTTGCTCATCGTAGACAGTGCAAAGAACGGTTGGGGAGGGGGGTTAGAGTACAGACACAAAAAGCAGCCTAAGCAAATAAAAAATAGCAATTAAACGTAAAGACATGCACACTGAGGTTGTTGTTACCCGCCTCCCATTTATTAACCGTCGTTCACTCGAGTTGTTTTAATTTCTTCGTGCTGTAGTTGTCCGTTCTTTCTCCTCTTTCTCTGCACTCTCCCTGAGCAAGTCTGCGGCGTATGCTACGCCGCGGGGCTTCTAGTTATATTAATAGTCAATAATTATGCGAGTAAAAAAGTCAATTTTAATTATGTTGATTTTTTTTCTATGTACAAGTTACCAATCTTATAAAACATTAGAAATCGGAAAATGGATACAAAATAGATTTTTTTGGATTTAGTGTTAACGATTGAATTTCTTCATTATTGTATCCCTAAATATAGGGATCGAAGTGAAGTGGCGTGCCACTTACGTATATAGATAACTTTCTTAATGCATATTATACCACGTTGCAAAAAGTTTTAGATACATACAGGTTTATTTTAATATATTAATTTCATTGCTTCTGTAAGTATAAATAAATGCAATATTTAAAATGTAATTATTAATTGAATTGAATTTTTTGTAAAAGTAAATTTAAGTTCCTAAAAATAATTTTTTATTAACATAAGTTAATAACATAATGTCTCACAGCATTGTAAATTAAAATGTACAGAATACGAAAATAAATAAACAATTCTTATCTTGCCCCTAATTTTTTTTAAAGAACTACGCTATTGATAAAATATATTGGAACAGGTGCTTTGTGGTGCAGCGATTATAGGCACATATATTGCAATGCACATCATTTATTTTAAGATAAATTGTTCTTTCTCTCTGACAACATATAGTGACTATTTGCACACCAATGTAGTTGAAAATATAATTTTATTACTCATTTGGATACAAATTATGTCAACCAAAAATTTTAAAACGAATAATCTTAAGCATTGATTGGTTATTTTTAATTTACTATCGTCTTCACTTCGCATTAAATATGGTGAGAACATTCGCTAAAACGATCAACTAACACCGTGAGGTGTTGGGATACCAGCCTCATCCACATTTACAAAACCCCAATTGAATATACGAAGAAAGATATTTTCAAGTGAGGCTAGAACGAATTCGTTTCTCTAATGAAGCTTCGTTTTCAATTATGTTTCCATCATCTAATTGCGAAGAAGAGTCAGAATTTGTTTCATGATCAGCTTTGATATTTCTCTTTGTTATAAAGATATCCATTTGTCCTCTCTTTTTCGTGTATAAATTGGGTTTAATGTAATAAATATTTTTTTGAAATTTAGAAAAAAACCACCCTAACACACACACTCACACACACACACAATATAGATACTTATCAACAGTAATTTCCGAAAAGAAAATAGTTTAATTATCTCTGAATTCCATTTTTTCCCCATGCAATAAATTTAATTTTAGTCCTGTGGACGCAGCAAGTGGGAACATTTTGTAATTTTAACTAAGTGTAATTTAAAAATAATAAAACATATTTTACTTATTAGTATTTATTTTTTATTTTTTTATTTATTAAAATGTTAAAATGGGCAGGTGAATATTTTTTTAAATGTTAGATATCAATAATATATTCTTTGATCTATCTTAAGCAACTCTCCGATTGGTAATTTTACCGTAAACAATTAAACTTCGCCGGTGACAGTCAATCTCGGTGACCACATTACTTTATTAAATCCCTCATATTAACTTCACCGGCGTCTCTGTCTCTCTCTCTGCCTGTCTTGGGCGGGCGGAAAATTAGAAGTAAAAAATGACCCACTTCCCGTTATCCGATCGAGCTAAAATTTGGCACACTGACTCGTCTGACCTAACAATGCATCGTATCAAAATTTCAGATGATCGATCGAACATACCGTAATTAAATTAATGCATTTTTAGTTTATCCTTATATGAGGTATGTAATTAAATTTCACGGTTTGTTATTGTTTTTTTCCCACGTGAAATTTTGAGCTGACGCATTGAGGCGACCCAACGAAGCGACGGGGCGCTTTTGTTTACATTTTACGTGTCACTCTGAGCTCGGTCAAGCGAATCAGTGACCAGACTTTTCCCCTCTCCCCCTCCCACCCACCCCTCCCCCCTAGGGTTATGAAGCAAACTTGAGTTAAGACAGATTCAGTCTGTAAATGTTTGAAAATAATCAATACTGTTAGTTATGTCTCATTTATAAGGGATTTATAGTCAAAAATTTTGTTTTTACGGGTTTGTTTTTTTTTGTTCCAAACTGGACAGTGTAGCTAATCCCACTTGGTCTCTCCAAGGAAAAAAAATATGGGGAGGGTTTTCTCTTTTTAAGCGTAAATCCTTCGATACCCCTAACTCAAGGGCGGCATAGGGTGAGGAATGGCAATCATAGGGTGAGGAATGGCAATCATAGGGTGAGGAATGGCAATCATGGGGTGAGGAATGGCAATCATAGGGTGAGGAATGGCAATCATAGGGTGAGGAATGGCAATCGGTTTGGGCAGGGGACGGCGAACTGTTTTGCCCATTACCCCAAAATATAAAAGTTTATGATGACGTTATCCCCGGAGGCGCAAGTTTTGCCCACAAGACTCGTGGTTTAGGGGTGCGTTTTAACCCCCCCTCGCCCTACACCACCACCACCCAAAGGGTATGTGGTGAAGCCCCACCGAAAATGAATCTAGTGATTTTCCATCCATCCCATCCCTGTGGCGATACAGCCCATTTAGTGATTTTAGAAGCATGAAAAGTGTCTAAAAATGAAATTGAAAAGGATTATGCGTAGATATTTTAACCAAAAACCAAACTGAGGAATCATATTTCATGGGGAATTTATTTGTTTATCAAGGTTACAGTCGTATAACGGTTATAGGGCTGAACGGCACTGGCCATTCTATTATAATGATAAATCGGACATAATGCGGCGAAGTCGTATAAACACAAAGTCACTTAAACCATTTTATCTACATAGGTGCCTTGGATGTCAGGGCAAGTATGATATTATCTTCAGTGTCCAATCGATTTTGCAGCTTTGTTTTTATGTAGAACATCCTTGTTGAAAAAATATACGTTGTTGCAAAAGGCTAAAACGTTTTGAAGGCCTCCTCAAGTTCAGTGTTGAAAGCCTATGCAGCATTTGACATTAAAAAAATGTGTCACATCTGCTTTGTTTGCAAACTCAATACTTGGTACATTATTGGGTTGTAGTTCAAGAAAGAGTCTCTGCCAACCCTTGAGGCTCATTTGGTACACCCGCAACGTCACGATATATTTAGCGGATTTTATATGGCCCCAATTTTAGAATCTCCTTTATCTTATCTATACAGACGCTCCTTCTATGCAGAAGATAGTTGCGTCCACAGACCATGACAGATGATCTGTTTGGCAAGTGATGCAGCGTTCACAGGCCACGGCTTTGTGGGTTCCACGCATTACCCAGCCGCCTAACTACATGTAGTGTTAGGTACCCATTCGGAGCGGGGTGACTCAGGGACGCCCTAGGCCCCGGGAACAGACCCTTGCCTTCACACGGATTCGAACCCGTGACCATCGGTACGACAGTCCAGTGCGCTGCCACTCGACCACCGCGTCTCCTTTACCCCCGAGAATTCCCTTTTTACCCCAAATGTGGTAATTTACCCCTGCTCGCCGACCCCTGGGTTAGGGGGGGGGCTATCCTAAAATATTTGAAAGTCCCTAATGATACAACTTTCAACTCCATATTGGATATAAATCATTCTGCCACTAATGTTACTGAACTGAAAAATCAAGAGGCTGAAGTAACATGAAATCAAGACACTGATCAGCTGGTACCTAAAATTGATTCTTCAAGCCGTCCCTGTTACAGAAGCAAAAATAAATATTAACTACCCGATCACATTCGAGCATCAACCAAAAACATTTCAACCAATAACAGGAAGTCAATTGATATAAGTGAATGGCCCAAACGTAAAGACTGAAATTCGCGATAACTGCGAGATTGGAAAAGTATCCGAAATATATTAATTAACTTCATCAAAGTATACACGGATAATTCAGGTGGCTAGTTCTGATATACTGTTCAAAACATCGACTAGGAATCTTGGCTACATTATTTCTGACAACATGTCTACTAACAACTTCATCAATCACATCTGTCGCTCTGCCTACACCACCATTCGTCAGATCAGCTCATTCCGTCATTACTTAACGGTTAGTGCAATAAAAACTCTAGTCTGTGCTCTTGTTCTAGCTCGCATTGATTATTGCAGCTATCTTCTGTCGGGTGCGACAAAACAATGCATTGAAAAACTACAGAAAGTTCAAAATTCAGCTGCCAGAAAAGTTCTTAAGGCAAAAAAACATGACCATGTTACTCCGCTACTTTACTCACTTCATTGGCTACCTATACAAGAATCGAATTGATTACAAACTGGCTGTTCTCTGTCACAACTTCTTTTCTGACTCATCTCCTTCCTATCTTACTGAACTTCTGTCGGTCTACTCACCCAGTCTTCAACTACGCTCTTCTGCAGACAAACGTATTCTCTGTGTTCCTAAGACACGAACTAAAACTTTTGGTGAAAGGTCATTCTCTTTTTGTGCAGCCAAACAATGGAATTCTCTACCATTATACATCCGTAGTATTCCAACTACCAAGTCCTTCAAGACTGCACTTAAGATGCATATTTTCAAAATGTATTTACAAAATTAATGAAACAACATTTGTTTTAATGGTTAGCGTTGCTTATGTGTCATGCACTGTCCTTTATGTTGTTATTATGGTATGAAGGGTTATTTAATTATTATATGTATGTTATGATCTCCATGTAAAGCGCTGTGAGCCCAGTTCCCTACTGGGATACAGCGCAATATAAATTATCAATTATTATTATTATTATTATTATAGGTGTGAATGTAAGTGCAAGATTGTTTTTCGCGAATTTGAACTAATGAGGAACAAAGTGATAGTTCTCGGATGGTTTATTCCCTTTCTAAGTGCTCAAACATAAACATTATTTTAGAGAGGATCATTATTTTTTTTTGGTATAATACCAATACCTAGTGGAAAAGGTCTTTTTAACTGATTAAATTCATGACAAAACTGAACGTTGCTCTTCGCGGTGACAGGGAGGACGATACTAGTGCTAACATAGGCATTATTTTGAAAAGATGCACCCGCTATCAAAGTACGATCTAATACGCCGAGAACATCATGTAAACATGAAAATGGATTTAAATTATCAATCAAGTGTATGTCATCTAAAATTTAAAAGGAGCTAATTGTAGTTTTAGGATATAAATTTCACCAAAATGGTTCCGCAATGTAAAAAAGACCACATATTAGTCCATTATATTTGATTGCACTCCAGATATGACCCATTAATTAGTAAGTCAAGTTATACAATATGTATAGGATGAGAACAAAAAAAACACAAAAAAAACAAGTTTTGGAATCTTTCAAAGATTTCAATTTTTAAATTAAAAAACCCGTAAAAAACCAAGTTTTTTTACTATAAATCCTTTATGTACGAGACAACTAAAAGAATGTTCATTATAATACGCAGCGCAAGACCATCCAAAAATACAAACTTGTAGTTATGTCTCGTAAAACGTGTTTAATATAATGCGCACTGATCAGGAATATGTTTATAAAAAGTGTTGTTAATAAAATACGCACCTTATTGCGCGACAGAAAGGTCGTTCAATATAATACTCACCACGAAACTATCTAAAACATTTAACATTATACATAGAGATAAATAAAATAATCTAAAAATTCAATAATTTAATTACAGTACATGCGATCGATCTGAAATTTTGATACATATTTTTTATCATCGGCACGAGTCTGCCTGCAAAATGTCAGATCGCTAGCTTACGAGGGAGTGGGTTAAAAATCGATCCAAAGTTTTTTTGCGACAAGCAAGCAACCAGACACCACCAGTTAATATAAAGGATTTAAAAACGAAACTGCCTACCGCATTTCTCAAATTCAATGTAATTTTAAAGCTGGGGAAATTAATATAATCGACTTCAGAGGCCAAAGACATACATGTTAATGTTGACTTTGCACCTTGCTAAAAAAAATTCCTTTAAACTGGTTTGTTTACATCCTGCTTCAACTGAAACGAACTCAACTTTTTTCGTTACATTAAAACGTCATTGGGAATTCTTTTCCGTGTACCACCACCACTGAGATGTTCTAGTTGGTGCTACGGGCAATGAAGTAAATTGACTTCAGGATACGCAATAAGGTGCAAGAGCTTGCTTATCATAATAAAACTTGCACACAACAGGATCTTGTTACATCACCTTTTACATCCCACTTAACAGGACCTTGTTTCATCGCGACTCCATTTATTAAAAAAATAATTTGGCAGCTACAGAAAAACTGAGTCGAACCGACGAAAATTTAAACACTGGAACAGTTGTAGGATACTTGTCACGGCGGAATCTTCGTCTTTAGAGCGCTTTTAATGATCTCTGGAAAGCATTACTCCATGCGATCAATGATTTCGGAAAGAGACATAACATAATTCACTTTGCTAACAAACTAAATGATTTGTAAATGCTACTCACAGTGAAACTAATGGATTTGGTATATGAGTTATGGTAAAATATTATGTGAAGACCTTGATCTTTTAATTGAACCCCACAGAATTAGAATGAAATAGCCTTTTTTTTTCAATGGAAGTGAAAACAAAACCTTGTCACATGATATAGTTGAGAATTAAAAAAAATGTATTCTTCATACAAATTAATTTGAGGTTTTAAAATCGACACAATTTAGAAAACAGATATTATTCTCATACATCAGCTTATCTCCAGTTCACTGATGACCAAGACTTAAAATAAGAATACGTACCTCACATGTCATAACAAACAAGGACTTTTTTGGAACTAAAGGGCAATAAAAATGAATGAAATGAATTCAAACCATTTTAATTTATATTCAAGTTTATTACACGATTTATGCTTAAAGTTACCCTTCTCATTAAAACATTATTACTTAAATGTTTCTCACGTAATGCCAAATGTGAGAGAAGCTTCTCTAAAATTTAAGGTAATTAAAATGTAAAATTAATTTTGACTGACGATATGTTAAGAATGGCTTTAAGCTTAAAAAGAATGAAAATGTTGATATTGGTATTGCCTTCAAAGATTTGGCATAAGGAAAAGTAGAGACTTTCAATTATATATTATAATAGAAATTTTTTTCAATGTCCTTATCAATAAAGTATCCCTTCTTTATAATAGCTGTTTATATTATAAGGGTAGCAGAAACCCAAAACGACGCCTCTGAACTCAAGTATGGTCTGTTAAATAGATCGGTACAACAAATTGTATAATTTAAAAATAAATAGATATGGCCTGCCAGTAGTCGGAACGTTAAAATATGTTTAATATATGGAACTTAAATGGGTGATACCAGTGGCGGATTTAGGTTTGTCTTCGTGGGGGGGGCGAGGAGAATTTCAAGGGGCGCCGCAAAAATTTTTTTTATTCATGCACTTAGTGCAAATATTTATAGGTGCTGAAATAAAATTCATTTGTCTAAATTGCTGGTTCTGCAATGAAGATTAGAAATTTGATATGAGATTCACTCTTATTGCTATATTTTATGTTAAAAAACTTTTCTGCTCACTTTAAATGTGAGTTTTACTTTAACTTTAATACGTTTTCATCTTAAGAGACTGCTGCAGACAAAAAGAAACATCTAGTCTTAAGTAGATATGGTTAATCAATTGAATTTATGAAAATGGTAGTTAATTTGGGGGCTGTTATTTGTGACGAAATCTAAATTTCTCATAATCCTTTGTTTTCACTTTCAATTGCTGAATATCCTAGCAGACATTAACATAGAAAACTCAGCATAATAAGTTTATAGTCTTTGGGCTAAATAAAACTTCTAAAATGTTTTTATAATGAGGTAGAATTTAATTAAATTTTTTATATGCCTCCAATAGTTTGTTGTACTATCTGCAAGATGACTCATCAGTTTGTTCAGCTTGCCATAAATAGCACTGACAGCAACTCAAACAAATAACTAAGTGACTAAGTGTTAAATAATAAATGCTGTGTTGATCATTCAAAGTACATTATTTAATATTATTTTTGTTTACATCAAACCATTGCAATGAATCTCTTCAATATACAAACAATTGCTTTATATTCAGGAGAGTAATAGGTCACAAATAAAACAAAATATAATGTATTTTAAAAAATGTTAATAATTAATAAAAGGCCTAAGTAATTAAAGAAATCATATATCATATACGTATTATATGCATATATCATATGTAGGATAAAAAGATGACAGTAAATTATGAACTTAGTTTCAAAGAGAACAACTTATTTTTACTAATAAAATTTTAAGAGCTACTGTTTTTAGTTCTTGTAATACTTTTCTATCTGAAAGAATGAAATGAGAATTTTATCTGGCAAAATGGTTCAGTTTAAGACCAGGTAATCTGATGCTACAAATAATAAAATATTTAAAAAATCTTTTTTTTAAAGGACGCGCTTTTATTTACATATAGAAAGTGCACTAAAAAGAAGAAAATAAAAATTTTCAATCCGTGAACCTATCGCTTGCACATAAAAGCGTGGGGCGCCCATCACAACTCATTTCTTATTGCAACTACTCTTTTGCATATAGATAAATTTTTCTAATTAATATGATAGTAGCATGTATATGATCAAAGTTGTGAAACTTTAAATGTTTATTAATATTCATATAAATTTGTATTTATCTTTCGCAGCTTTGTACATGATTGCGAGTTGTGATGAGGGCCCCACGCTTTTATGTGCAAGCGATATGTTCACGGATTGAAAATTTGTATTTTCTTCTTTTTAGTGCACTTTCTATATGTAAATAAAAGCGCGTCCTTTTAAAAAAAGATTTTTTAAATATTTTATTTTCTACTTTTTAGTAACACAATTTTTTAATCAATTTTTTGACATAATCAACTCAATTTAATTAGTCAAACTTCGTTGTCTATAACTTAAATGTGATAGTGGTAAAAAGATAGATTATTAATTACAAATTTATGTATTTAAAAAATAACAGTTTCCCCAACTGAAAATTGAACCCAGTACCTCCAGGTCGAAAATCCATTAAGCTAACAATTGGGCCAACTAGGCTACACAAATACCAGTTGTTCCTCTTGTATTATCATGTCAATTTAGATTTAGTTTCGAATTACTGAGCTGTTTAACACCTGGAACGTCGTCATCCATGGCTGGTTGTGAACTCCGGTGACATTCACGTGAAAGTCAAGAATAGCACGGATACAGCTTATATATAAATATAAACGTAAAAATGCATTTATTTAATTACGGTACATTCGATCGATCTGAAATTTTGATACAATGTATTGTCATCCAAGATCTATCTGTGGTAAAATTTTGAGATCTCTAGTACCATCAGAAGTGGTTTAATTTTACGTTACAAGATTTGACGGATACAACATACAAACAGTGTGAGTTAAATAAAAGCTTGTAATGAAAAACACAGAGACTTTGGTGGAGTGGATTGGTCAGGATTAGTAACACACACACAAAGAGTGCCAATAATATTATACTTATAAATAAACTAAACAATTTACTTCAGAATTTTTTAAAAAAAATTTATCACTGAAAGTTTGAGCATCAAACTTTGGGAAAATTTATGAACTTTACACAAACAATGATTGTAAATTCCTTAAATAAACATTCAAAACTCTAATAAGAATGCAGGACTAAATACAAACCATGGATAAGCATATGACGCAATATTAGTCTGTATAGAAGGAGCGTCTGTAACAGATAAGATAAGAAAGAGCCGTGAGCCCTATATAAATTGCTTCCTACGTGATTTCATTTTAGCAAAACGATTTATCGATGATTCATAGTCAACTTTCTCAGCTAGATCACGTTCAATTGAAATTAATGCCAATGCAGACTGACGTTCGTTTGTCATTGTTGAGCGCAAATAATTTTTGATGAGTTTCAATCTACTGAAACATCTTTCAGCAGTAGCACTGCTAACAGGAAGAGTCATGTAAATTTTATAGAATATTGACAAATTAGTGAGACCCGATGCCATTAGTTTTTCAGTCAAGAATGGCCTAACCTTTTTAAGTTGTAGTGTACTAGCAGAAGGTTATTGTATTAATGCATACAAATCTTATATTCTACGATTGCTTCTTCAAGGTTAATGTCGTGTTTGTAAATTTTGCAGAAACTTTGAAAAGAATCTTTATTTTCTTACAACATTTGTGATGGATCAATACAATAGAAATAATTAACTGTGCACCAAAATTCATTAAATCGATCATCTATTTGTGTTACAAGTGAATCCAAGATAGTGACGTACGTTTCAGATTTAAAGCGTGTAGTTGGATCATCAGCCCTTACATCACTGCTAAGTTCGCCTGTCATGCTTTTCGTTTTTGCAATTCGCTTTTCTTTAAATTCTGTTTTAACATCTAGTTTGGAACCATTTTCGTTAATAAATGATTTGACACCTACATTCAGCATTTCAAAAGCTTCATCGCTTCTCATATCAACAAACTTATTTTGTCCAACATCGATCAATTGTTTTGCAAAGCCATTGCAATTAGTTTGATAACATGAAGATAACTTTTGTACAAATAGCATCAGAAAAGCAAAAGAATATTTTGTTGTTAAAACACATAGTCACATAGCTTCTGCTCTGACACTTCCTTTCTATTCTGTTGATTCCCTTGAATCAAGTGTGGCTAGAATAGCAGAGAATGATCCAACAACTGCATGCTTACGGCGTGCACATTTTGTATCAGAAAGTCGTTTCAGAGTATCTACTGTTGATTCATATTGATATTTCTGGTATTCTTTAAGAGTATGTAGACGTGGTAAACTAGATGAAAGGCATGCATACAACCAGAGCCGTCTTTACACCAGGTTGGGCCCACGTGCAAAGAAATAGTGTTGGGCCCGCAGGAATAAAAGACGTATATATATAATATATATAACTAAACATATTCCCATGGGGCCCCTATGCTCGTGGGCCCCCGGGCAAATGCCCATCGGGCCTATGCGTTAAGACGGCCCTGCATACAACCTTAAATATGCGCCAAAAACAACTGTATACCACTGTTTACAGACATTGCTTCGATAGTAACCAAATTCAAAACATGGGCACAATAATTGGGTGAAAGTTTCTTTATATGAGTTTAAAGGCCACTCTTAATTCCAGAGTATGCCTGTCCTCGACAGAGTGTGAAATCAATATTTCACTTTTTTATTTCCGTTAAAATCTTCTCAGCAAATGCGGGAGCATTTTTTATTTATGAGGGCGCTTATGAGGTTTTACATAATGCATTTAACTCATTCTCTCACTCATAGATCTCAGTTAACTTTTATACCAAAAACCCGCCCCAAGTTTTTTAGTCATATTAAATCAAAGTACATGAACTTGAATTTATAAGTTTTAAATCATTTCTTCTTTTTAGTACACTTATAAAAACTTGGTTTTTAAATCTTTTTTTTTACCTCTATTTATTTTATTGTGGCTTAAACGTGGGCTAGATGCCACGCCCCTCAGCTTGTGAGGCGAGCGCACTATTCGCTATTCAGCCGCTGTTTACCAAAGCATAAAAGCCTATAAATCTCTCCACAACATGTCCTGATTTTTAAAACTGAATGTAAAGAAACTGACATCTGATCAATTCTAAATATATCAATGGTTGATTCAATAATTAAAGAAAATAATTGTGCAGACTTAACTTAATTATCAATTGTCGCCGATAATTCAGATGCGAGTGATTGATTTAAACCAGATATTACCGTTTCATCCCTTGATATTCAATTTTTAGCAAGCAATTTGGTGTTGATTACAAGTTTCGTGTTTAGAAATCATTTTTTCTGCTCTTGTGACACCTTTTTGGTGTCATCGAG